>JAXRJS010000004.1:3215000-3240000 GCA_037127375.1 Dione juno
AAATTGTACGTGTATAAATACAGGTTGTGTGCGCCGGTCCGTCGGTACGTTTAATAGATGCTTTGGGTAATTTAATAAGGTCGCTTCCGTGTAGTGGTCTCATATTGTCGCTACAAGGTATATCTGGCTTTATTGGAATTTCATCAACGCGTGCTCAGAAGATACGACGTTGCTTATAAGTTTTGGTTAAAATTCCGGCATCTCCATAGACTCATTCTATATTTATGGTCAATTGCTATGATACCGTCTGTTGTCTACGTAATACGAATATGTATCTATTCTTAAACGCACTTAATATTTATTTTTTATTTTACTAAATTGTACGTTCCAACGATATTTAATTATACTATTGGAAAGGAAACACAAATTAAATTATATCCTTATTAATAGTTCAATTATGTGTTCGTTACTCAAAGTTCTATATCAGGGTTACTTAGTATAATAAAAAAAAATTGATATTAAAGTCGGAATACATATATGTAGGTAAACCGAATGCAACTTTAATGCATCCTAATAAATATTCTACGAGGAGGTACGGCGGATAACCGTACGTATGAAAGAAATACATTAATATTATTTATAAGTTTTCCAGTAGGTATGGCAATGTGAGTATAATGTATCTATATCCATCAAATATTAATATGCTTATATACAGACCAATACGCATACACTACGCGCATAGAAGAAATTAAATATAATTTTTTTTAATAAAAATATTCTATACTCGTATATAAATAATAATTATATTGTGAATATATAATCAAGCAACAATGAGTTACAATAGGTGAAAGAACTTGAAAGTTGGGAATATGAGAGATTGTGTGCGTAGTTGTGTGTCTGTGTGTATAGGTATAACTACACACACTCGTCCCGACACGCATAAGCGGAGAGGCGTCTTTTTTATCATAACAAACACCACAATTACAAAAACATAACATAGTCTGTGCTAACCTTATATAGCTGTTGCATAGACATTTCTCAGTGTACAACACGCGTTTATTAGCTACACTTGCATCTATCAATCTTAGAAAAATCTAGTAACGCTATCTTGACCCACTTCTTGTCATCTGAATCGCTTGAAACTATGCACATGTGCATCTGATCTGATGTCAATACAATGTTTTCATAGCATGGACCTTGTTTCCTTCCTTCCTTTGTCATGGCGACTTGTATTGTAAGTATATGTATATATAAGGTATTATAAAAAAGTATGCTTTAGCACTAAAATGAAATATAATTTTGACAATTGCCATCAATGAGCTTCATTTCAGTATATATAAAGTGTTACTAGTCAAAATTATTAGTTTATAGGAACTTTAATAAATATACATACATACGCAAGTTACAAAAATAGACAAGTAGATATAATATGACAAAGATATTATTTTGTAGTCTTTTAGGTACATTAGTTCATTTCAATATTATTATGCACCTTCAAAATTTATCAACGAATTCCTCAAATATCTCCGTATAATTTATGGGATAACAACATATAAAGTATAAAGTATCTACGGTTATTGATGGAACGCAAACATAAGCTTGTTCCTATGACATTTTAACATAAAAAACGAAACACACGAGGTATAACTTCACTTGTACCTTTGCTATCGACAACTTATTTAAATGAGTGGTATTTATTTACAATTACAGTATTTTACTCAAAAATATTTTCAACCTCATTTATAACAATGTATACAATAACACCTTGTAATAATTTATACAATCTAAAGAGTAATTTAGCTGTAAAAAGTGCCACCGAATTCAGCGGATCAATAGTTTGAGCACAAACAAAGTTGGTTTCCATGCAGACGGTGCAGAAAGTCGGTGGGCTCTTGTATTTTTAATATACCCCTCCCCCCTCGGGCCTTCGCCTCGGGCCCCCATTTTAACATAATATAAAATTATAAGCGACATGAATCACGATAATGCGGCGCGGGCCTGTGTGCGCGGCCAATTCACAAGTTCGCTACCCTACCCGCCCCTGCCACCCCGCCACAGACTACGCAATTCGGAAATCGCCCAATATTAAATATATGTACGACAACGTTACTCCTAAATAAATAGATATATGCTTAGGCAAATTAAAAATAATAGGAATTCCTAAAGAACATTAATGATACTTAATCTAACAATATAGGAAATTTAACAGATTTGATGACTTCAAAGTATAAGATGCAGTGTAATGTGTACGTACAGTTAACCGTACCTACTGTCAAACGTATTGTGTCCGCATATTTTATTAAATATTTTATAAATCATATATTATAAATTTACGTTCCTTATTATTAGATACTTTTTTCATGTTTCACAATTGAAAGATAAATTGTGCATCAAATAAGTGAATATTGAATGCAAGCCTCTGTTGGTTACGTTAGTCTACACTGTGGACACAGCCCCGCGCAGCGCGGGCAAAAAGAAAAGTTTTATTTTTATAAGACAAGAAATTTATTATAGCTGATGGTCGTGTCGGTTTCGCGTTCCTTCGGAAATAGAACGTAAACGCGCCTCGCATCGACCCGTGACGGCGAACTTGCCTGTGACCCAAACTTCGGCCATCTCGGGCATTAAGACGTTCAACACTTAGTTCACAATTATTTACGATTCGCGATAACGTGATGTTTTCATTTTTTTTTCTAAAATAATGTTAAGCTTTTTATTATAAATTTTTTTCATAAAAAAATATGTTACAATTTATCTATGCGATACGGTACGATAAAATATTTACGTTAGAAAATCATAATTTAACTGCAAAATGAAACACATATATTTATATTTAAAGGTTTAACGTATATGTATTTCCTTATTTTGTTATACAACTATATGAATTACTTTATAGTACCAATGATTACATTAGAGGCCCAGTTACGTTAGCACATAGGCACCATTAGTGTTTGAAGTAGTTAGTAAGTTATACACATTCATATCATTTTACAATTTTTACTTAAATCAGAGTAAGTGATGAAAGGTTTTTTATAAGCCAATTCAAGAGATCAATGATAACAAGTATGTCATGGCTGAATTGATATATTAACGTACAAAATACCGATTCTTTTAAACTGCTGTTTGTTTCCCAAAACGAAAATGATTGATACATACATATATATATATATATATATATATATATATATATATATATAGATATATATATATATATATATATATATATATATATATATATATATATATATATATATATAATATACAATACATATATATACATACATATATATATATATATATATATATATATATATATATATATTATATATATATATATATATATATATATATATATATACACATATAAGAAAGAAAAGAAGTATTTTTAAACAATAAGATTTACATATACATTATATTAGAGAAAAATCAATATAAAAGATTTGAAAAACGGTGTAGTGCAAGCGGGTGAAGCCGCGAGCGGAACATTAGTATTAATATATTTACTTTCATGTCTTAATACCTACCAACGTTATTATTACAGTCGCTATTCGCTTGGCACATTGTAAGACGCGTAGAAAAGAAATATTGACAATTATGTTATTCTTAACAAGTTTATACTGTTCAATAATACCTACAAACCTACTTGTAAAAATAATACAATATGACAGCGAGGTACTTATAGTAAGTTACCTTTTTTGTATATTATTTTTTTCTATTGTAGATACAATTGTATATATAACTATAAGAAAAAATATAATAAAATTACAACCAGTTAAATGACTAAGAAAATGTCACATTAAAGAAAAAGTAATTATTGTACACACTGCAGCTGCATTTAAACCTTAAATTTGTTAAAAATTAACTACTCAACAACATCTAATTGCCATCGAGAATGATTAAAAAATTCCAATTCTTAGCGACGAAAAGTCACGAAAATGAGCAACGGGACTGAGCGGAGCTGAGCGTAGACATTGTTAGAACTTAATTATTTAGGTACCTGTACCTGCTATAATCGCATTTAATTTCATCAGACAAGTCAAAATTGGGGCCGCCGTGGCGCTGCGGCACAGCGTCTGTATGTAAGCGCGAAGGTTGTGGGTGCAATTCACACTCGGGAACAATTAAAGAATTTCAATTTGGTCGCTACAGTAACAAGAATAAGCGCGGCCTAGAGTTCCGCCACTCAACACGCAATGTCACGATAGGCGGAATGTGGGGAGCGGAGGGACTTGACACTAGATTGTCTATGCCTCTCATTTAGTGTGAAGCGAAAAAAAGTCGAATAATAAATTATTTTCTATACCAATAATAGATATTTACAACAACTCTGTCCCACAAAAGTTAGCCATACAACGTGTCAGATGGCAATCACTTACGGAACACAGTAAGATTTTTTGTAAAGCAAATTCGTGAACCGTAGATTCGGACTGCGGATGAAGATCAATGGTTAAAGGTAATTCAATAGCCAATAACAGGTACCACAAAGTATTTATAAATAAATTTCAAATTAATTTTATTTTTATACAGCATTCGAGCTGCCATTTAAGTTGTTAGCTTGGCTGTTGATATTTCCACAACAATTACCTGAATAACGTAGAACATATTTAATTATACGAACAAAACATAAACCAAGTGGCCCAAGAATAACCATAAATATAAAACAACGTAACCATCCAAAAAAAAAAGCAAGATTTTTTAGCAGGAGCGTAAAAATATATGCTTACTAAATAAAAAGTTTCGTACGGCAAATTTTTATTATTACAACATTTTATTTATCATCTAAATCGGCGTTTACGATGAACAATGCCGCACCGAACTGAACAAAAGTGGGGCGCAAATAAAGAAAACAATAAAATTAGAATACATAAACACATAAAAACGGCATCCAGAACATTCGCGGCGGCGCATGCGTCCCGAACCACCGCACATACCGCGTCACCTTCGAATAAATTAAAAGAGTTAACGATAACGCTCCTTGTTAGCTAAAGCTACAATAGGTAAACCAGATATGCCATTTTTATACAACAAATATTTCTAATTATTGTATAAGTAAGTATATAAGAGGCCTTCAACTTAAAATTCCCTATTTTGAATTTTTTTTATCGATATATTATTAATATTAAGTATTCACATCACTTTTCAAAAACATAGCAGTCACTTTAATTAAAATAATTACGCAAAATTTATATTAAAAGTTAATTTTAACTAAGACAAATTATAAAAGTAGTACATAAACAACAATTCAAGCATAATACAATTAAGTAGTTAAATATACAATGCCGATGTTTTTATAATCGTATCAGAATAATTAAGTTGAGAGCTCACAAATTATGAATGTTCAATGGACACGATAATCTGTTCATAAGATTAATATACATTATTTATATTGAAATTATTTACCGAGTTTCACATTTCATTTTATCTATATGTAAGCAATTTTTGAAACAATTAAATTTAATTCAATTATGTCACATATTTAGACCACTCGTACAAAATAAATTCAGCTCCGTATATAAGGAAAATCTTAATAGCACAAAGAGCTCTATATCCGCTGCGTGAATACTTCTAAACTGTGAGATACAGAGTGTTATGGGTAGAACAACACGTGGAAAAGGAACACATCTATTTTGGATCTTATATTCAGTACTTAAGGTACATATTACCTATTCACATATATGCGTCTAAAGTTTTATCGTTTGTGCCAGTAGCATCGCGTAGACAAGATTAACAGGTGTAATATACATTATGCGTATTTGTGTTATAAAAATCAACAATTAATGATTTATTCTATAATATCAATAAAAAATGCTGACATTTTTAATCACATTTATTATTATTTTTTTTGTTATAATCGTAAAATAGTAAATATTATAGGCACTCCTATATAATATACACATTATAACTCATTTCTATTAGCTATCATTATGTTATTTATATATTTATTTGCACTTTATTGTACATAATGTAATATTTAACAAAAAAAAAATTGAACAAAACACAAATGATGTACAAAATGCGTTCTTGAGATAACAGAT
The DNA here is from genome assembly GCA_037127375.1 of Dione juno. Classification (NCBI taxonomy): domain Eukaryota; kingdom Metazoa; phylum Arthropoda; class Insecta; order Lepidoptera; family Nymphalidae; genus Dione; species Dione juno. The sequence goes on from JAXRJS010000004.1 coordinate 3,220,976, forward strand.
CTCAAATTGGTATTATAAAGATGTTGGTGCATATTTAAAGTTAATTTTCATATAATTAGCTAAACTTCCGTCATTATTATTTAATTAACGTTTAATAAAATATAAAATGTTGCTTACGATTCAACATTGAAACAATATCCGCAAATTACCATTTCGAGTGCGAATGTACGTTAGCGCAGTAATACATATACACTTGTATCAGATAAAATTATTCAAATGATACGATCTATTGTTTCGGAAACAATGATAAATAATATTATAATTTCATCTGTACGGTTAATATTTATGTAAGTTGGGTTGAAATCGGATACCAGCCGTTTATACATTATTTTCTATCTGCCAGTTTGGGGAGACGGGCCCAGAGCGGGCACATTAACTAATTGTATAATTATCTCAAGATATAGAAAGATGCGGTAATAAATACAATCGGCGTACGGCCAGAGACACATCACATAACTATATACAACATTAGAAACGCCTAAAAACACATATTATATATAAATTATATATCCTTAAGATTTTTTCCAGACAACTCGTGCGTGCGTGCTCGCCAGAGTACTGGACAAGTTAGCTAAGATGTGTAGACCGCAAGAACCTGCAGTCACGTGTTGTTATATTCGTCTACATTCATAAATGTTAATCTCATAACTTAAAGTTTGCCGTATCTCCACAATTGATAGATATGAAAAAGTTTCCAAGTTGAAAACAACTTGTCGCTGTATTCTGATTAAAGTTCGGTGACAGATCGGTCAAGGTCTACGCGTGAACCGAAATGAGGTCGAACAATTGCCTTCTGTTGCTCTTAGTTTTGTATACATTATGTTACAGTTCACTTTTACACATAATGATTTCGCATTAAACTTTTCTTATACTTATATAATATGTTTTTTGTTGATATTTTTGGTAATATACAAACGGATTAATCAGTTCAATTAAAAAGAAAATATAAATTATTTTAGTTTTATGATTATACCTACTTGCAATAAGTAAATGAAAACAAATTTAGTGAACATGGTTGTTATGGATTTCTTTCTACTAGAGTAAATATTATATATTACAATATGAGTTTTGGATACTGGCAAAGTATGGAGTCTCAGTCACTGTGACCCTTGTCTACTACAAGTTAAATCAGTAGTGTGTACACATAAAAGAAATGTCTAAAATTATATTTTAACAATTTAGAACTATCTTAGAGTAAGAATTACTTTTATAACATATATATATATATATATATATATATATATATATATATATATATATATATATATATATATATATATATATATATATATATATATATATATATATATATATATATATATATATATATATATATATATATATATTTACCGTATTACGTTCTACTATAAATTAGATTTTATGAGCGTGACTCAAATTCGGGACATTGCGTGTTGAGTGGCGGGCGACAACGTCGCGCTTTGGCTTACTAGAACAAAAAGTAGAAATAAAAATAATAAATTCACCCATGTGGTTTGAACCTAAAACTTTACATCAGTCAGATGCTGAGCCACTGCACGTCGACGGCCTCAATTTAAATAAAGAAATAATAAAGTCAAGAATAATTCAGTTATTTCAGAAATTACCTTCAGCATCCAAGTAAATTTCTATTCAGCAAATAGAATCTCCATTTTAAAATACATTATTTTGCTTCTTAATGTAAAATATATTCTTAAGTTTTATGTAAATTTATATTATCTATATTTATTTTATTCTATTGTATTATTAGATAGATACTGAATAATATATTGAAACTTTAAATAAAACTATATCCCGTTAATTTGGTCGGTGAATACATCGGTAACAAAACTGTCTGTCTGTCTATCTGTTTGTCTGTTAATTTGCGCGCGTGTAATTATGTACTAGAAAGAAATACATGAATTTTTCTATAGTAATAGTTTATAGTTTTGAATTCTGGACCAAATGAATAAATGGTTTATGTTGGCGTTCACAGCGTTTCATGTAAAATTAACAATCAAATGTCAAATTACTTTAATTACTAGATAAAAGCTACTAAAAGAAGTGAGTGACTGTTGGCCCAGTAGTAACTATCCCATATATAGCTTAAAGCCTAAAGCTATTTATGGGACAGCTTTCATGCCGGTGTTCAATGCACTTTCTGTAGAATAAATAAAAAGTAGGCACATTCAAATTACGTCGATTACCCGCAAGTGAAGTTAAATCGTATAATTTCGAAGTAAATATAAATTTTGTTGAATAAATTACCTACTGATACTTTAAACGTTATACTACTTACAAAACATCAAAACGAACGCAATTTAGCCCATCTACTAAATAAATGATTGTGTTGAAGTGAGGGAAGCCGAGGGCAGGTCTCAGGAAGTAAATATATGAAATATTTAATACTAACAAGTACCTAGATACCTACTTAACCCTCTATAGCGAGCTAAAGTTCCGCCGTGGCTTAGCGTGTGTAGTGTGTCTTACACTACACGATTGTGGCTATTTTATTATTACCCGTTTTGATATTCTCGGTTAAATGTTATAGTTACATAAGGAGCTTCCTCTTTAACCAGGCTATTAGTGAAAACCGTATTATATCGTAAACCTATAGCGTTATTTGAAACATCTAAGCTTACAACTGTGAGAAGTAATTTTATTTCATATTGCTTAAAGATAAAGAAGATCAATACCTACCTATAGGTATTTAAATGTAAATTACCAATTTTACCAATATCTCAAGTAATAATTATATATTTTTTTATTTAATGTTTTTATTTAATTTTTTTATTTAATTACACAATAGATAGATCTAGCATGGTCGGCAATCCTCTTACAATCCTCTTCCACTTGCACTGTGAAGTAGCGTGAAAATATGTATAGCAACGTAACATAAAGTATGTATATATTGTTTTTTCTCTATATTTATAATGAAGCGTGTATTTCTTTCATATTAATAAGGAATACAATAATTGTATAACTTAAGTTTTAAACAAATGAAAATTAGTGCAATTATATTCTTCACAACACGTTCAACGGCGGCAGTGAAAAAAAAACATATACATAAAATGTTCAGTCGGACGGAAAATAATTACACTTATTGTAAGTAAATAATGAACCGTTCGCTTATTAAATAGGAAACCTACAATAACGCTTCCATTCTGGCTGCACTTGTGTTAACAAACAGCATTAGCCTTTTCCAAGGGAAAGGTGGGTTCAATTATGTCGTTTTTATTAAATAAGGGCAGCTTCTCGCTCTTTCTTACGTAGCAAGGTGGATAGAGGGCGCCTAGTGTCAAGACGAGACTTTCACACTTCCGGTCCAATTTTCGGTACATTTTTATTATTCTGTCTAATTTTCTATGAACGGTAATGAAAACGATAAATTAAAAAAATTGTACAGCACAATTTATCGATAAGAAGACGTGATAAAATCATAGAAAATTGTTCACATACCATATATGGCAAATTAAATGAAAGAGGTAATTATTGAGTTAGCATACAAAATATATTTTTTTGTTTAAACATTCCACATAAGTTTATTACACATGATAATCATAAAATCTATATATGTATATAGACTTCATATTCCATCATTATGTTTATTATATATATATATATATATATATATATATATATATATATATATATATATATATATATATATATATATATATATATATATATATATTATATATATATATATATATATATATATATATATATATATATATATATATATATATATAAATTAAACATAATGATGTATATATTTATTATATATATTTTGAGACAGTCGTGGTGCAGAGACGGACGACAGTAGAATCCCACTGAGGGGAATTAATTATTTATTTTTTTCGCTATGGTAATAAGACAAAGTGCGGCGTTGACTTCCACCGCGTAATATTTCGACAATTAGGCAAAAACTAAATTAAGCTTACAGTGTTAACTAGATTAGAGCGATCCTAAACAAAAAAGTTACAGGTAGTTAAATTCGTATATAATATATAATATATGATTATATATATGTAAATAAATAGCTTTACACGTTTTCCCGTGTGGGACTCATCAGTGGTGCATATCTATAGTACGATAGAGACATACTCAGTGTTAAGAAACTCTCCGCTCAATTTTTGATATAATGCGTGCCGAGTGGTGAAACTCATCGTTTTACATCACTATTATTAATATTAGCATATTGACATATTGAAACATAGAATCGAGATTAATATGATATTTAATGTCATATTGACAAAGTTGTATATTTTCCGTTTGTTTATTACAAATTCACACTAACATAACATATAATAGTTGTGAAATTTGTCACCTAGCTAGCTTGTTCGTAACGCGGACATTGATTAAGCTTTTTATACAGGAATTGCTTTAGAACTTACGTATGTGACAGTAAACGGTAAACTGGTGAACTAACTGAATACAGCTAGGTACCTAACATAGCAGTGAGTAGGCATTATAAAAAAAAACAACATTAGGTATGAGAAAATATCAAATATACAATTGTTTACGCCGCTTCGAAGAATCGTACTTTCAATTTATTGAATAAAATATATAAAATGACACTTTTCAAGACTTATTGGTTCATGTCACGATTCTATTTGATGAACTTGCAAATTGGATTGGAACGAGAGCAACATATATTCTTTTTTTAATTATCCCGTATCGAAATTACAGCTATTGTTGAAAAATGTACATTATAAAGATAAATGACAGGCGTTGACTGACTTCACTAATGATTATTATTATTATTATTAAATACTTAAACATATTACTTTTTTCATTTACGTGTACAATTTAACAATTCTGTATAAGTGACACATACGTATACAATTTAAATAAAGACCGTTTAGCCTGAGTTCAAGTGCGATCCAGTACAAGTACCAGCAACTCATATGGCATGGTCAGCAGAAAAGAAAAACTTAAGTAAAAAACGTTTAATGAAGCGAAGTACAACAGATGAGTGCAAATAGATTTTAATATGTATGAGTGCATTGACACTTGTAGGTATTATGCTGTCAAATGAATTCAATCTTTGATTTTATGCTCGTTAAGTATACTGTCGTTCTGTACAATTGTAATAAGTATTGACAAAGGTAATTTTGTTCAATCAACGCTTGTATCATGTATATATATATATATATATATATATATATATATATATATATATATATATATATATATATATATATATATATATATATATATATATATATATATATATATAGATATATATATATATATATATAATATATATATATATATATATATATATATATATATATTATATATATATATATATATATATATATATTATATATATATATATATATATATATATATATATATATATATATATATATATATATATATATATATATATATATATATGTGTGTGTGTGTGTGTGTGTGTGTGTGTGTGTTTATTTTACAATTGATTCATTGTTAGGGGTGTTGTTGAAAAGTTTTAATTTTTGTTGCTTTCTAACTTGGTCTGTAAACAAATGCATTGCGGAAGCCACAAAATTGTTTCAGTGTAATGATAATCAGTTCTAAGAATTTATTAAGGATATCAAATTTATTATAATTTTGTTTTATTTGTATCCCAAATAACAGTATTTAGTTATATAAACAGAAACACAGTGAACGTTTTAGCAATAGGTCTTTGTAAGAAAAGAACAATTTACTAATATTTAATATTTATGTTACATTCTTATAAATTATTTTCATAACTGTATTATTCAAAATAATCATAAATAATTATAATAAATTAATATAATCAAGTCAAGTAATAACTAAATTGTTCAGAAAATACCAATTTTCCCTCACACGGTTCAAGATATTTTTTTACAATTTCCTCCAGCAAGTGCGGTTGCTTTATATTATAATACAATTATCTAATCTTGTTCGACTTGAGTCCACCGTTAATTTTTCTAGCAAAATTTTCTATTTCAGAAACTCCTTGAGCTTGCAGAAAACATTGCATTATAAATAAATAATTTTTATTGCTACATATCAAATTAACGATTAAGAAGCTAATCATTAATTTGAAAATAAGAAGATACACAAAATGATTAAATTGCAATTTACCAACATATCATACATACATCATTACCTAAATTAGCCGATGGTATTGTGACGACTTGGGTACATTTTTCAAGACATGTATTCTCGATTATTTTGCTATTTTCTTTTGATAGCTATGTAAAAATATATCGTTGCCGTTATATATATGTAGGTATACGTACGTCTGTTCCCAAATAAACTCTTCAGTCTTATAATATTAATTATAAGACTGAAGAGTTTATTTGGGATGAATAGTCTGTTTATCGAAGACACTTTAGGCTTATATTACGCTGTATTTCGATATAGCTAACTGTAAGTTCCTTACGTTATGAAATAAATCAATAATGTCATATATTAAAAAGATTTAATAAAAATTATATGATTGTGTAATTCTATAGATACGAATATATTTATATATCTATATAAAAATTATCGGTCCAGTGCGAGTAATACTCGCGTACCGAGGGTTCCGTACCTATTTATTGATTGTAGGTATTCCACTGTGGTAGATACTACTTATAAAAATTTACAAATTTAAATTTGCTACTAATTTTGTATGAATCGAAGTACAAAAATTGGTTTGAAATATTTTCTTTCTGTGTTAAGGTTATAAATTATAAATTCTGAGATTTTTCCCTTTATATACTGTAAGTTTTCACTTCTCGTCAAATTTCATAAGTTTAGGTCAATGAAATACATTTAACAAGTCGAGTCGACAAACTTAAATTTGCGGTCGTATGCGCTCATTTTGTGTGAAATGAACTACAGTATAAATATGTAATCATTTTTCTCTGAGATATATAAATAATTTTTTTAATTTTCTAGCTTATTGTCGAATTTCATAACTCTAGGTCAACTTGAAGTATCCTGTAGGTTTTGATTACGCGGCAATTGTTATACAAAATAAGCATAGAAGCTGATATATTTTGATTGCGTTGACTTAGAAGTTTGATTTTTTCTGTGCTTGAATGAGTTATCGATTTGGATATTTGATATTAATTTCAGCTTGGTTAAGGATGGCTTACATGTTTAGATAATTGGCAATATCTGGCCTAAACGGGACCAAGCCAAGTCCAAGCGGACGAAGCCGCCAGAGCACCAGTAGTATTAGATATACATAATTTAAGAAAGCAACGTTGAAACGAAACAAACAGCTCGTCCTTAATTTACGCGATAAATAATAAAGACCCACTCTTCACTGCAACTTGAATATAAATTGGATAATTAAAGTTAAACGGCGTACGTATATAAACCAAATGCACAATCGCAACATTGTTTGAACAAGGCTGGATAAACTGACGCGGTTGTTTCTTATTTAAATTATCTATACAAACATATTGTATCATAATCTAATATATATATATATATATATATATATATATATATATATATATATATATATATATATATATATATATATATATATATATATATATATATATATATATATATAACGGCGTAGTTTCTCTCGTAAGTATTATAGTTATAACACAACTAGAAGATAATACTAACGCTGCTACAATAGGTATTAGACTAGGTATACGCTTGTTGCAATTTTTATTTGCTTTTCTATAAGTCCATTTTACGATTGGCCCGTAAGTTTTCTAGTTCATAAGTAATAAGCCCTTGAACTTTATAAATATGAGATCGTTGTTTTTTTATTTTCTTTAAAGTGTATGATGAAGTGGATTTTCTTATTATATTGTAACCTTTTACGTGCGAACAATATATTTATAGTTTATAGTATTAATTGGTTCATTATGTTCAATATGTGTAGGTAGGTACATATATGTTGTTCCCCGTACTAAAATTGATTTAATTAGGAGTTATTGTTTAATGTACGAAACAGAATTTTGTGCACTAATGCAACTTAACTTTATAAGAGATACTCGTACCTACCAATTACTCAACAAATAAGAAAATAATTTTTGTTAAAAACTAATTAAAAGTACTGGATTTGTAAAAGAAAAGCATTTAAACATGATATTAAATTGTTCGTAGTTATGATACACATATCTTAGAAAAATTTAAAAAAATAAAGAAAAAGAGCAAATTCAGGCGGAAACCGGAGAACAGTGAGACTTGATACTAGATTTTTCTCTGCCCACCCTACTAGAACTACGTGAAGCTGAAATTTGTATGTACTATTTGAGTTAAACTATAAATATTGTGTCTTGTGCAAAAGGCCGTTATGTATGCCATTTTTATTATTAAAGAACGGAAAGAAATACCATCCACAATTTGCTGAGCAGTGTACTGTCTACTGCTTTTAAGAGAACCAATATAAGTCTTTGAATTATTTCTATTGTAAGGCGATTGCAGACATTTTTATCTTTTACATCTTAAATTCCATTCCATAAATTTTGTACTTGTTAAGTTATATTTTATCTTTAAACTTTTTCAAGTAACAGGTTAACAAGTCGGTGCATATTTAATAACAATGCATATTACGATAGTAAATTGTTTGCTATATTCCCTCAAATAAACAATAAACATAAAATTCGAATTTTAATAATTAAAGACTTTTTCTATAAGTATATGAGTCCATGAGTCCGGAACGTTAATTTGTCGCGAAGCATTTGCATGCGATACGAGTACCTACCCACTCTGCCTATATGATGCGGGACGACAGCTGTTAACTTAATTTATCGTAAACTATTGTAACATTCAAACAATTCTTTTTTTTTCTTATCAAATAAAAAATATTTTAATACCTAGCAGGTATAGATATACATTTTTGACATATTATTATAATATAATTACAGTATAACTTTACCGAAACACTGTTTGCGGTCCTTATGATCATTTACCATATAAATCAGCCCAGCAGTTGATTAAGCACGTCGTAGCAGAATGGAACCACACTGTTCGGAATGATTATAGTCATAAGTACTATTAAAAGTATTTTCATTTGTTCGCTCTGGTAACACAGGCGGCGTATTCTTCACTTACCTTAAGGTATATTAATGACAAAACGTTATTAATATGTTGGATGACATGAAACAAAAGTTGACATCTACAATTTTTTTAATTTCTATTATTCCATACAATTATGAACGATATTAGCTACACGTATGTACGTGCATTCAACTATTGTTAAAATAAAATTCCATTTTAATAATACTTCAGATCGTACAAATCAGGCGCATATTTAATTTAGACCAAAGATTAAATTGTAATCTTGTGCGAACCTTTACTACCTACTCGCGGTCGTCGAGCGGTGAACTAAACCAACGCTCTTAACCACTTTGTCAGCAATACAATGTGAAATCCGCTTTATTTGTCCGCCGACTGACACAATGCTCCCAATGAGTCACAATAGCGAATTAAGTATTATTTTAAATTGACGTAATTGAAAAATATGCAGTCGCTCGCGCGCACTGCTCGAATAAATTGATTCATGTATAATATTGCCAAAGATTAAACGATCGATAGTTAGTTCAATTTATATTGACACCTTTTAGTTTTTTTTTTATATTTTTAAATAATAATTATATATATATATATATATATATATATATATATATATATATATATATATATATATATATATATATATATAATATATATATATAATAAATAACAATTTTAATGTACCTTTAGAATTGCTAATAAATTCATTTTGACCTAAGTTTTCTGATTAGCTTCATAACTTGTAAATTCATGATGTAATATATTAATATGCCTATGTTATTTGCTTAAAGATATATATTAAACATAATATATAAGTACAAGCAAATAAATTAAGTTACTATCAAACAGTTTAAATAATAAACTATATTTAACAGAGCACCACAACTGCATGTTTCTTGATCTATGGCCGATCGAGGGCCAACGTACCGACTGACGGCCACAAGGCAAATAAAATGTTATTAATATCACAATGTTGCTAATACTCATTGCTGGCTGAATATTTTTATTATTTATTTTATTCAACATTATATTCATTTAAACGTCCTATTTACAAGATTTATATCATCCATGACAATATTAATTAATAAAATGATCTGAAATGAGTTTTTTTTCATAGGTATTAGGTAGTTACTTAGTTTTTTTTTCATATTAGGTACCTAGTTTACTCTACCTGTGATAAGAGTAAAAGGTGAATTTTGAACTTTATTACCTAAATTATTTATTATTATTTCGCTTATTTAGTCTTGTATATATATTGTGATAAGGTTTTATACAAAATTATAATTTTCTATTATCATTAAGACAATCAACGAGTTAACATTTGAATAACAAAAAGAAACTATAGGATAATCTACATATAAATATTTAAGATATGCCGGGCCTGATAAATGCCACAAAACAAATTAAAGTCATAAAACATAAGTAAAAATTAAAAAAAATACCCTTGCCGATATAGAACCCCAAAACCGTCGGAACGAAGACAAAATACTGTAATTATGGCCGTTATAAGCCTTTCGATACGTTATTAGCATTTTTTGGGAACAAAAAAATAATAAACTTAATAATAATGTGAATGTATTATTGTCGACGTGACTAGTAGTATTAAAATCAAGATGTTCACGTAACTATAGAATAAAACTTAATGATATTACGTACCTATATTAAAAAAAAAGACTTAAGAAACGCTTATTCCAAATATTTTATAGGTACGCTACTTCCCTAATTAATATACGTACCTATAAAAAAAAAAGAAAATTAGAAATATGTTTATATTTTCCAGGTGTAGTTGTGCAAGTACCTACCTTATCTTATTTGGAACTTCATTAGTGATGTAAATTATAATCAAAGAGTAAACACTGTATATTTAGTTATAATAATAATAACATTATGACTAGCGGCGAACGAGCATTAGGGCATATTATTTTAACTTATAATACACACGCAAGCAATTATAGTCCATTCCAAATGATAGCACAAGAATACTTATTACGTCTGTTATAATTCTTACAACAAAAACTATATTCATTCATATAATATAATATGCTTAGTTTGCCTTGTTTTTAAATCTTAACTCGTATGTTAGCCTGAATCAAAGCTTTGGCTGTAGATGAGCTTTCAAAAAACTTAATTGAATAAGTAAATTTAAATACAATGTCTTTTTATAAGACACATTATGGTCTTTAAGACACATTATGGTCTTTCTACTACGAATATAAGTATTTTTATGGTGATGATAACGATTTATAAATAAAATATATTCAATAAAACGCCCAACGATGTCAGCATATGGCATACCTTAGAAGGATCAGTTATGTCGTTAAGTAAAATTTATCAAAAAATGGGAATACCAAAGAGTGAAATAATAAAATATGTTCTAAATAAATCTAATTGACATTAAAATAAAAGCTTAACAATTATACATGTCTGTAAATTGAATATATTTACGAAAAAGTGCTGTAGGGATATGTTACACTATATAAAAGTATAAATTTAAACATAATGTTGTCTGTTTGTACACATCTTTGGATTTAATGGACAGAGACGAATGATATTTATTCTGCTATAGGTACACCATTTAATTCTTGGTATGATGTAGGTTATAGATCAGCACTGTAAATCAGCTGAACTATAAGAAATAAGGAATATTAGTAAAATTTGTCGATTGCATCATCTCATCGAGAACCATGATGGACATTTTTCGTTGTCATATGAGAATTAAAGGTATGAAGTAAAGTCTCATGAATCAACACGAAGAACTATTATAGTAAGCTAAAATAAATTTAAAAAAAAACGTTGCCTTTATATAATCTATTTTCATTGAAACTCATCGTCTACATTAGTTGAAAATATAACAAACATAAAATATCAGGAAAACCTGTTGAGATTTAGAATAAAATCCTAGGAGATCTCCTAAAAATAAAATCCTACTAGACCCAATTTTCTATAACAATAAATTGGTAAATGGAAACCGGGTGGCAAGGATCATAACGTCCACGCTAACGAAGTGGCGGGCGTCTACTAGTCTAACATAAAATTTATGGAAACAATCTGTGACCTGGTTTTTTGGAAGACTAATTGCTTAAATTTAATTATAAATGTGAAACATCGTCAAAAATGTAATAAAAGTCTAACAATAAGAACGGTACGAAATATCTCATCTGTGGCTCTTACGCGAACATTAAGACAACCGTAGTTTTTATATGTTTAGGCACGTCAAATACATTTTATACAGACGCCTGTACCTATGTGTAAATTTAGCTGAGACATTTTGTTGGTAGATTTTTAGTTTCCAACTAAATAAACAGACGGACAGTTCAAACAGACGATGTTATTGTGAACAGATTTTTCATTTCGTCCTCCTTTCTATTGTTCAGCGCGCGCGCAGGCGGTCTGCCGAGCCAATAGCGTCGCTATCGCTACCCTATTAACGATCACTTTCCTACAAACTCCATTAGGTGACATTGAAACTGAAATACGGTGCCATTTAAATTCAAATATAATAAAAGTATAATGGCCGCTAAACCAAATGTGATTTTATTACCGCTCTCATCTAATATATTCATTTTGGTTTGTCAGTCCTAAATTAGCTGTCCGGCATCGGTGAAAAAATTTTTTTGCATAGGTGGTAAAACACGACAATCGTATCAATATCAATCTTAGGGAATAGGGACTCTAGCTTATGATACATATCACTTGTACGACTAACTCGAGGACAAAACAATGTAAATAAAAGGGTAGCGTCAGAATTTTAAAATAATAGTATAAGCCGAGAGAGTGAAATAAACAGCGGTGAAATATTTTATTATTATTATTTTAGTTGGATGGAGGCAATTATTTATGTAAGATGCGTCCATCTTGATCCACTTGTAGGGCTGTGCCTAGATATTTTTATACTCCAATTAATTTTCTGCTTAAGTATGTAAGTCTTGAAGATTATTATGTATATTCTGTTTACAATTGAATTATAATGTATACAATAAAATAGAACTGGCTACGTGTAATATAAAATAATTATTACCCACAAAAAAAAATCGATTTTAGAGTATTCACTTTTGTTTTAGCTGCAGCCCTGGAGCGTTGAGTGCGGGATATAAACCGTTATTGTATTTATAAAGGACAGTTAGGGGCTCGATGTGCGCCCTGCGCCCTGCGCCCTAGCGCATTGTGCGTTCGACCAAACCGGGCGCGCAACACCAGTGCATCTAACATATGTCATATTTATTATTCCTCTGACAACATATGTTGCGCGGTTAAGTTAATTAAAATAAAATTTATTATAATGTTTAACAAATAAATAGTTGCAGGTGGCTCTGGACCTATGTATGATATATTAGTCTCGAGTTACGTCGTACGAGAACGATCTACGAGTTTGATTGAATTTAAATGGCAATTGGATAATAATGGCCATCTATTGGTACATTGTTATGATGCAGAGACTGGTTGGAACGCAATTCTGGACCTTATCAGAGGTAATTTATGATAAAGAGGCAGAGGAAGACTGAAGGCCAGGGTCGCTCTTGTACAGCTTCACCCCGTTACCATAATCTGTAGGAACGAGATAGCAACATTAGAAGCGAACGGTTGCCTTTACGTCGAATAAAAAGAAAAGTTATTATATTTTTTATTGGGGAGGGCCGCCACCCTCGCTGCCAAGAGGGTTATTTTTATTTTATTCGAAAAGTTTATTTTCCGTTTGTTTTTAACTTCTATTTTCGCGACGTGAGAGCTGAAAGTGGCGCGGCAAGCATGCACGCACTCAATGACTCACTAATGCGTGCCGCATCATTATATTTTTATATTTAAACTTTGCCAGGGAACAACATTAAAATGAGAAAAGTTGGCCCCGTATTATTATACAGGCAGCGAGGCGCGGGCGCGGCGTAGCGCCACTGGCTTCCGATCTCGGTTTAATATCGCTACACAGCTTAATACATTCGCTTTGTTTCAATTTCGATTACTGCTAACCGAGTATTATTTGACGAAATAAACTAGTGAGCGCTAAAATATATTATTCTAGATGTAAACTTACAACTTAAGATGATCCAAGTGTAATTTTGTTTATCAATCTCAATTTTTTCATTTACAGTACCTAATGGTTGACATGAGGAACGTCGTACTAAGAACATATTGTTACGAGTACATACATAGTTTAGAAACTATACAATATCAGCACAGTCAACAAGAACGAATGAAGGTGTCAAATATGATTTTGTTAAAATAGGCAAATAAAAATGTAGAAAAAAAAAATGTATAAAAATATTCTAGTATGAACTGTAATTATTCCCTACTATGCGATTACTTATCGAAGGTTTCACTATGAAGGTACTCCACTGTATCTTCATATAAAAATGTGGACTGGTATCACTATAATATAGGTAATGTATTTAATTGATAGCAGCAATCACATAATAAAAAAAGAAAAAACAAACACCAAACAAAAAGGCGAGTCCCTCTCAGAGAATCTGTTTTACTTAAGCGATACTTATAGATTCACTCTTGTGTACTCACAAGCAAAGCGCTTAATACTCGATCAGCGTCGGGCAAACAGCTAAGGTGTCAAGTGTAGGACCACCGAGGCGAGCACCCGAGCGGTGGCGGGACCCACCGACCGACCGCGATGTTAGCCTTTCCTCTTACGACCTGAGGTAGTCTATTTGCCCCCAAAAATAAAGTAGTTCATTATTTTTAACAAGTAAACCCCAAAGACAGACAAAGCAACAGACCACGCTGTTGACTCACTAACAATGCCTACCTACTAGCCTAGCGTGGCTAACAATAAGAGCGGGTAAAACGCATCTAATTGCTGTTAAAACATTCGAGGCTCGAACACAGTACGATTTAAAAGTGATATTCTCAAACCATAAAGCAGTTTCACATGGGCATGTGAAATATTTATCTTAATATTATAAGTAAACTTAAAGGTTGCCCGGCTCCTCTGCGCTACACCGCGTGGGAGGTCTTGATACTTTATATATTTTTTAAATATAAAATTATATACGTCATATACAAATAAACCTATACCTAACTCAAGTAAACTTAAGAAAAAAAGCAAAGATAAACAAAACAAAATTACCGAGTTTACCGACATAAAATACAGTGGGTACTACCCACAGCAGCAAATGTATTAATTAAAGTTAACTGATACTAACAAATCGATCCATTCTTTTGTACCATAAAAAAATGGCACGACGAATGATGTTCTACATCGCTATGAATCATCGACATTCGTATTTATTTATTAGTATATCAATAAATTTTTCACAATCTGTAATAAAAGAAAAAGTATCAAACATCTTAACTGTGGTAAAAAAAATTCAATTAGGTACATCTAGCGGAGGAGCAAGCTCCCTTCGGTCCTTCGCTTTTGTTTGTGAATACATTTAAATACTACGATGCGTCCGGTTTTAGAGAATAAACACACAACACCAATATTTGTAGACCAATAATTTATAAACGCGGTCCTTTTTACATACTGCCAGTTGCCACCCTGAATTGATGTTTCGGGGAACGAGAAAAGTAATAAATAATAATTAAACAAAAAGAACAACACGCTTACTAAAGTAATGGTTTGTATAATATACAAAAATAAAAACTGCTAAAACGAATGATTTCTTAATACTGTAATAATATTGTATGTTATAGCGATATTTTAAAATAACTTGTTAATATTTGCATTGCGAATGAAGGAGTAGCTGATTAAGGAGACTCAATGTTGGATTTTTTTGTATATGAGGCC
This sequence comes from Dione juno, assembly GCA_037127375.1. Classification (NCBI taxonomy): domain Eukaryota; kingdom Metazoa; phylum Arthropoda; class Insecta; order Lepidoptera; family Nymphalidae; genus Dione; species Dione juno. The sequence continues at coordinate 3,236,682 of JAXRJS010000004.1, forward strand.
GATTTTGATTTATTCATCGTATGGTCATATTGCTCGCTATATTTTATTACGACCAGATATACGATATCGAATATACCCGCATCGACTAATTTGTAATTTTGAAAACCGGTAGGTACTTGTTAGCGCAACGGCGGCAGACAATTAGAGATGAACACTTTCTGAAGAAAATAAAAACTCGGATAGATGCCAGCGGATTTATGATTGATATCTCCAATTCTTATATTTTATTCAAAAGAAACAAAGTAACTGTATGGAACTTGTTTATTTTCGTTACCCCAGTTTGTTAGTGTTGCTTAATAGTCAATCTACAAAATATCCATACCGTCTGTGTTTTAACACGAGACCTAAAACTATATACCTAAAACTATATATATAATATATATATATATATATATATATATATATATATATATATATATATATATATATATATATATATATATATATATATATATATATATATATATATATATATATATATATATATATATATATATATCTATATATATATATAATATTTTTGTCCCTGTATTAAATTTCAGTATAATTAATTATATTAAATGTAAAATACACCACAACTTTATTTTGTTATTACTACTTTAACTTTACTTAATATACTACATATTCGGTAGAGTTATAAAAGCAAACCCTTAAGCAATCTATTTGTCAGACTTATCTTGGCCTATTCTTCAAATTGATTATTTCTTCATTCGGAAGGAAATCATTTAAATTAACACAATAAAAACACAAAAAGCTTTAGACCGGATAAATCGTGAGATAAATATTCAGTGTAAAATTATTTATAAAATATATCCGTCCAATTTGTCCAGATATTTTTAAGTTGTAACATATAAAATATCTCTACAAATTGGACGTTGGAAATGATTCCAAGAATATATAATAAGAGAATATAGCTTATAGTGTTAAATAAGAGGCAGACACATTACGAACAGATATTGAAATTTATTATGGCATTGGATCAATAGAAAAAAAATTTTTGTGTATTATAATACAAGTTTTTTCCCTTTAAAATATCGAAAATTGGATACAAATGCATGCATGAATTTCTTAGTTGATTCGTCGGATTTGTATTGATTACAAATTATTTACTCCTTTTCGTTAATATACAGCAGGGTAGACGGAGGGAACCTGGTGCTAAGACACTCCGTTCCCTACTTTCCTCCGCGCTTCTTCTTCTTCCTTCTTTTACGAGAGCAAGGAAACAAAATAATACATTTACCCGCGTGGGAATCGAATCCACATCCTGCACGTCATCTGCTGCGCTACATAGATATATATATATATAATATATATATATATATATATATATATATATATATATATATATATATATATATATATATATATATATATATATTATATATATATATATATATATATATATATATATATATATATATATATACATACCGGCATGTATTTCATTACAGATCCGTACATAGAGTCTATAAGTTGCAAGTTTAACAAGAGGAACTGTATAAATAAAATGTCAAGTATCATCCAACAGACAAAAAGAACCTTGGCTGACTATAAGACGACACCCAAGAGTTAATAATGAAAATATTTTGTATATTAACGGCTAAGTAAGCAACAGCAGCAAATGTATAAATTCTTATATTAAAATATCTACATACGTTTAAATATTTCATAAATATATATGAACCAATTATTCTTGTATTATAATAGTTAAAGATTGTTCTTATCTCACATCTCAGTATAACATTTCTTTTTATTCATATTTTAGTCATGCTACGTTTAAGCGAATTATATGACGAGTCGTTTTCGAGCAACTTTTTTTCGCATTAACTATAAAACGAGGAACTGTCTTTCACCGTTTCTTATAAATTCCAGAAACACTCTCTATCTCACACTCCCCAAGGAAACTACACGTCAAATTCCAGCTTTCTACGCGCAATTGTTTCAGCTGTTTGTTGTATGTCAGTCGATCAATCAGTGAAGGAAGGGATACATACAGATATAAAAAATCTAATAAATAAATGTATAATAACTTCAATTTACTGTATTGTGTAATAACAGTAATAATTTAGATAATACGTCACCGCATTCTTCATAATATTAGTATCAAAAAGTCTGTAAGTCTGTACTATATTCTATCCCTCCATGCCACACAAAAGATTTAATAAATTAAATGAAGCTTCATATATTATCTGTCGTGTTTAAAATAGTTTTCATTTAATAAAAGAATCTGGACAATTGTTTGATGAATTATAATGTGGTACGAAGGCCGGCTGCGGCACATTGTGCCAAAATCTTTGAAATTAATAACATCGACAAAAAACAATGCCAAAGTAATAACGTCTTAAAATATTGGTAATAAACTTCAAATTGGTAACACATATTATGAATTTTCTAGAATGACTCGACATACCTACACGTTAGTTAATGATAAAAATAAACAATAACATATATAGTATACCTAGGTATGTAGCTACATATATAGTATATGTCATATAATGTTTTATTTATGTTTGAATTTAAGATAAATGAATACTGCTATGTTTAATTCGTTATTTCCATATTTCAATGTTCCACCTAATTAAAAAATCAATCTAATTTTAAATATCGGTCAAGTGCGATTCGAACCGCGCACCGAGGTTTCCGTACCAATTTGATGATTGTAGACAAATACAAGCATGATACAAGCGTAATAAAAGTTGACAAATTTAAGCTTACGGGCATGTGATTATTTTATATGAAATTAACTACAAATACATCTAAGTAAGTATCTAATGGTGTGTTTTTATGTGCTAGACCTATAAATTAAACTTTATTTTTATATGTATTTATTGTAAGTCCAAATTTCATAGTTCAAGGTCGACGGAAAGTATCCTGTAGGTTTCGATATCGCGGCTAATTTATTACATTATGCGGCAAATACAAAGCAAGACTCGGTTCTGTTGATTGTGTTGGACAACAGTGATCTCATAAGTGTTCCGTTTTTCCTTTTGAGGTACGGAACCCTAACAACGCATAAGTTAATACAATTTTAAAGTAAAAATTTGTTATTCAGCAATGTTAATCTATTTTATAATTATATATATATATATATATATATATATATATATATATATATATATATATATATATATATATATATATATATATATATATATGTGTGTGTACTACAAAACCGAATGACAAATTAATGGTAAAATATAACTGTCAATTTCCGGATCTCTTCTTAATCATTGTAACCGGCCGCTATTAATCTATCGCTAGAAAGTGCATTTACGCTTTTGATTTAGCATCGAAAATTGGGCCTAAATGTTAACTGACA
>JAXRJS010000004.1:3245000-3580000 GCA_037127375.1 Dione juno
AAATCATAATATACAAATATATATTATTACATTTGGGGCCCACTTTAATTTTAATAGTTGAAGAATGTGTCCCAAAACATGATAAATTTTTCGTGTGTATCGATTGTAAAATTATTTCAATGGTGGCATTATTCATAAATGGGTACTCTACTTTCTTTCTTTCTTTCTTTCATATTATTTTTCTTATTTAACACTTTCTGCTATATATCGCAACCCTATTGTATCATTGAACGAAATCATACCTTGGGAATCTGAATCCGAACACATTACTCTTTTTTGTAATTATATTCGTCAGATACATACTGATCAATACATTATGCTTCCTTGCATATTGCACAGTTGGGTAAGAAGATTAATTTACATCATCACTACACGAACAGTGCACAACTTTTAAAAAAAATTTGCTAAATAAATATTTTTCAATTTAAAAATAGAATGATTTTATCAATGTTCAAAATACATACTTATATAAGTATAAGTTAGCAAAGATATGCAAAATAACCTGCGCATCCTCTACCTTGACCACAGTATAGATATCATTATTACCGACGCACTGTTATTTTAATATATAAATAATATACAAATTGCATCTGTTTCCTCCAATTATGCCAACCGCGAATTAAGCTGGCTGGGGCGGGAAGCAATCTTTAATGTTGCAAACTTGCACGGTCATTAATCTAGTTTTATCCGGTTATACTGTTATTTATTCGTTTATTCGTTCTTATTATATAGCAAAATGTTGAGGGTGTTAAGTATAAGTAGTTAAATGAAAATTATCAAGAAATATATAAAATACTTAGTTAGACGAAACGAAGATATATATTTTTTATGATCCTATAAACCACTGGCATTGATTTTACTTTGAAAAAAGTTTCAAACATTTCAAATATTTAGTGTTACGCTAGCATATTAAAAATGTACTCAAGACAACAAGTAGTATATAGGGTTATTGTTATTCTAACTAGGTAGATAGGTAGGTATTCGTCAACGTTAATAGCGATCTGTTCATCTGAATCTACTTGGCGTTAGTTCCGACGTTTAGATATTAGCGTTTCTTATCAGTTAATTATATTCAAACATTGTTTATAGAGAGGAAGAATTTATATATCGTTATGCTATCAGTACCTGGATAAATGATATCTAACAACCGATCCTGACAACAGTGACAAACAAAAATTAAACATTTGTTTTATTCCATGAAAATAAAAAGTTATTAATAGGTTTTATATGTTATATATATTCATATGTATAGTACAGCGTTCATATATATACACACAAACGACATATTATGGAACAAAAACCTTACAATTTCAATATTCTCATACGGTCGTGTTAATGTGTCGTAAAACTCCATTATAAGTATTTATAAGGAGCTATAACGAGAGCCTTAATTATAGAGTCAATAGTTAGGCGACTATGGCGACTTTAAAAAAAATATTAAGAAGTCATAATCATAACAACAAAGTGTTATTAATGTTATTGCACGCTGCTAAATTATACACTAGATAGCTTAATGTGAACGAAACAAATGTATAATATACCTGTATTAAATTATGTGTAGGTAGGTAGGTACATATGTAGGTATAATATGAAATTTATAAAATTACAGTTGTGTTTTATTTTAAAAAATAGCATTTCAGAGGCGCCGTCGTGTAGCAACAGTGACGTTTGGCAGTAAACACGACAGTTGTGTTCGGTTCTCAATGAATTTTTGTAGAAGCTTGACTAGGTTTCATTTCCTCGCTCTCGTAAGATGACATTTACTTACTACTCAGTTATTTAACGCTACACATATAAAAAATTCAACATAGTATGAAATCTTTTACTAAAATCGTGCCTAAATATCAGCTTACTGGAGCGTCGAGTGTCGGCTAAGTATTATAATCATGTACATAAAATTTGGAAGTTCAGATTAAGTTCAAAGTAAAGCTTATAGTTACTTATCTATTATAGAATTTTATACAGAGAGATTATCATGGAACTATGAAGACAATACAAGATGTAGATTAACACATTTGCCTTATAAAAATATGAAATAACATAATTTACAATATTTATTAACAGGTTCAATTATCTTATAGCTAAAAATGCATAAATACGTATGAACAAACGTTTTCTTAATAGGTACCTAGTCATTTTTAGTAAGCAACTAAGAATTTTTTTGTAAAGCGTGTTAATATTAATTGTCTCATCCATTGGTAATGACAAATGATATCTTATCTATATAAATATTAATACGTCAAGGTAAGCTCTCGAGTCCTTTTGAAAAAAGTGCAAAAAATGACATATATCTACATAAAAATTACATATGTAAACATGAAAATGAATAGGATTTTAATAGAAAAATTACTACAAATGCCATGGAACGTTGGACCAAGTGTCCGCATTGATCAGATATATCTAAATTAATAAAAACAGCCACCTGTCAACGTTTGTATTGTATTCACATTTTGTATTACTTGCTTAGTACCTACATATTTTTCCGGTTAACGTATAGAAGTCGGCGGTCGGTCCTGCTCGGATGCACCGTCTAATATAGTTACAGGCACAATAGGGTATACCTAATTATTATTCTAATTAAGTCATTAAAGCATGCAGCACTGTAATATGCCTACAGAAATTACCTCCTAAGTAGATATATTAAATGACAAAATGAATGATTACGCCAATTGTACTATAAGCTTAATTTTAACTTCAATAAGGTAAAATACCTTTCATTACACACACACACACGATTTAATATTATAACAGCATACAACAGGTATAAGTATTAGTTTATAGGTATAGGTATTTAAAAATATATACCTACTGATCGATGAATCATTGTCAATTTGCTTAACAAACGCATAAGCTTCGCCGTGCATTCAAAATATTTTATTTCATTTTAAGGCATATCTGAGATTACCATACCATACCAGAGAGACATTCGAACGAATTTTGAAATTGAATTACACTTTAATTAGACTAGCGAACTAAATAAGAAAAATAAGTTTCAGCACCCAACACGCACTGGAAATCGAATTTCAAACAGTGTCTTGAAACTAAGCTCTCTCTGCCTACTCTGCTATATCTATGCGGATAAAGCCTTAAGCTAAAGCGCTAAATTGTGGCTAATAATTGCATAAATACATCAATACACATAGGTAAGTGTTAAGCCACTTAATTCCAAGTTTAGATTAAGTAGCACAAGAAAAACAAACAAATTAGGTAAAAATTTTGATAAAGTTAACAAAACCTTTTCTTTACTTGTATAGGTATGTGATTAGATAAAATAATTTAAAAAAGTAGTAAACTTGTTTTACAGTCAAATAAGTGTTGGTCCGCGTATCATCTATATATTAACACGTGAAGCAAAAGCTTTGGACCCCTTTTTACGAAATTTGAGCGGACGGAGGAGTATGAAATTTGGCACACTTATAGTTTATGTGTACAGAAGAAGTACAGAACGCAAATATGTTTCAATAATAATTCTTATAAAGTACATTAAATCAAAAAATAAATCATTACACACATTACCTTATGTTTAATAATATAACTTCTGTATAAAGTGACACGTTGCTATGGCAACGCGTTTTTCTCGCGTCAACAGGTCCAATAGTCCTATAAAAACTGTCATTATTGAGAAAAGTCCTTTGTATGTAATTCACATGAATAGCGAGTCGGTATAAAATAATAATTTTGGCACAAATTAATTGAATGTGATTTGGAATCGTGTTGTCGCGCCAAATTACATCGATTTTCACAAATATAATAAAATCGTGTTTAATTAAGTACTTAGATATGTTATTTGTAAGTTATCCTACGGTTCGTAAATTCCGCTGCTCAATGAAATTGGGCTTTCATAGGAATACTAATGAACTAACCTAACTAGGTACTATAGTAATAGGTAAAGCTTTTCGAAATGGTTCCTAAGTACCATGATGGCACTAATAATCATTAATTAGGTCTAAGCACTATTTAGGACTATAATTATTGGAAATATAATAAAATAAACTTAACTTTACAAAATTTATTATCTTTTGATCCTCTGAAAATATTTTTGATTTGCACAAAATATGCCAACCAAAAATAGAGCAAATCTCCAATTATCGATATCGCTAACTTATTGCTGACTTAAATGATAAAAATGATTTTTATCTAAGTAAATAAAATAAAAAGTAAATAGGTATACACTAGATATATTTCGGCAAACTTCTATCCAATAATAGAGACATATATGCATTGTGTATTCCTTTCAAATGTAAAAATCATCTGGAAGACATGAGCTAAATTCAATTAGTAGGTACTAATTCTCCATCTACGAACAAGTATATTAAACTGTGTGATGTCACAGTTTAATGTATGAAGTACGTGACGCTTGAAGTTCAGCACAGACAACTTAATAAAATTGTTACATATCCATACGTTGAAATACCTATTAAAAAAAAATTGTGTCGATCAATAGCTCCAGTTGTTAATCGGTACCAGCACGATACTAACTTACAATATTTATTTTACAACTATATTTTATTGACGATTTTTTAACCAAGTGAAACACTTAAACAAAAATCAAACGACAACTATAAATGGAAGCGCCTGGACTTTATTAAGTTATCGACAAAATATTTCATAGCAATATTGAATAAAGTCGGTTCCTACGTAGAGGTTTGATAAAAACGCAGCGTAAGTTCAAGAAGTTGTTTATTATTCACATCAATTATTATACCTGTTTAGAACATTCTTTCATAATCACAAATTTATTTATTTATCGGCGAATTAAATATAATATTTTTTGATACAACAAAAAACAAAGACTAGGTGTGATAAATTATTTTATCTCACCAAGTCAATCGCACTTTGCAAGCAAAGAAAAACGAAACTTTAATCGTAATATTAAATACCGTTACATATATGTACCTATAATAACTAGTCTTTAAGTATTTGCATATCTCAAATTATGCGGGGGGATACTACACTCGATGTAATAGTCCCACTTCGAATACAAGTAGATACAAGGTGGCAGGAAATATTATATGTATATATAATGTGTTTGAATGTAGATACACACATATGAACTTAAAACCTCCCTACATAATAAAATAGGATATTCATTATCAATTATAATAATAGCAATGTGGTTAATTAAATTGTTATACATATTTTAATTTAAAATGACTGTATGATCTAGACGACCTAAATAGTGGGTCAGTAGTAAAATTAACGTCGTATACAATTAATTGATTCCTGACTCCTAAGAGATATTATTTTCATTAGAGCAAAACAATTTGTAAGGTTAAACTAGTAACATCTACGTGTTAACCTTTTATGGTGAAATAATTAAATGGGTACACAAAGAGGCTTCGCCCTTTGTTCGCTTCGCTCACCAACTCAGACTACAATTGCCCTCTGTTATAGTAAAAAAATCCATGGAAATCTTCTTTGCATTGCACCATTTACGACAAAGTTTTCACATATCTGATATACCTACTTGATTTCACACTGCTATAAAGCAATCACACAAATCTTTAATTATATTCCATAAATATATAATGTAATTACGAATGTTAAGTCTTAAATAAAACATCTTCAATATTGTCATAATGGAATAGTATTTTCCATAAACTATAAACAGAACTAAGTGCTATTTTATTTGAATATTATTTTTTCTTTCGAGTTAAACGTCTCTTCTTTCGTAGAATTTTTCCAGGTCCAACATTTACTTTTAGTCTATTTAATTTTAAACGTCGTCGCGTCGCGGCTATGTTTGATTCTACAAGTTAAGTTCTTTGTAATATGTCGATCATCATTTCAAGCCGTGTGTCAAATAGGATTTTAAAAAATGCATGGTCATTTAAACAAAATATATATGAAAATAATCATATTTCTCGGAAGTGAGTCAAATTTGAACATTTAATTTGATACCAGACATAAAAGTGTATTCTTTTAATACTTTTTCCAAGACTCAAAGCGCGTATAGTTTCATAAACTTAACTGACATCCATGAAGAAGAAAATAACACATTTCTTATGTTATATTATATTTAAGTTACAGTAATATTAAGAACTGCACAAGAAGAAGATTTCACTACAGTACAACGTTCTTTTTGTCTGCGAAATTGTTCCGAAAGTTCAAATAAACAAACAAATTTGTGGCTTAAAATATTAAATTTGGAGTTCAAAGCCTCTATAGATACGTATAGGTACATATACTATTCAAAATTAATATTGAGTAAAAAAGAGCAACCGACGTAGTTGAAATTTACACAAATATATTACAGCCAAAGCTTTTGTGCAAAAGCGTAATAAAAGTTTTTTAATAAAAGTCTATGTATGTATGTATATTGTTTCCGCTGTAGATAAACATAGGTACATTCTATATAAAATGTGGGATACAAATCACATAAAATGAAAATCTCTAAATGATTTCGTCATGTCGTGTTTGTGGCGCTTGTGGCTAAAATGGTCTCAAATAACAGTTAAAATAGTTTATCATGTATTATACTATATATAAGATGGATTAAAACTTACGAGCTCAAATTAATATAATTTAAGTTAATATAAATAGATTAGACATACATTTACCGCGTTGTTGTCTATTGTATTCAACAACTGGAAACGTCTTGCTAGTAAACGTACCAATAATAATATTCATGTAAAACTTTGCCTCTAGAATCCCACTCGATGATTAAAACATACTAAATATACGGCTTTTATGCTTATTAAGTAAAATTAGTTGCATTAAAGAGCAGTCAGTACAAATGAATAATTTCATATAACAATTATACTTTAGAATTGTCTAAAAATAACATGTCCATATAAATGCGATGTAGGTAATTATACAGCTGGAGCATCCGCTTCAACTATCATAGCGGTTATGTTTACTTTTGATAAAGTTAAGTTTTTTTCTTTTAAATAAATAATAAGTCGCTGAATATGTGTTGGTGCTGGTACATATTATAAATAAAAATATTATTTTTTATTATTGTTTCTAACGTCTATTTAAGAATCTCTGGCAGTGATACCAGAAGTAAGTTCATCGTTTAAAAAAATACATTTATATAGGTATACGAAGTCAAATCATAATTTTTTTTTTCACAAAGCGTAACGTTGTAAACATATCTCGAGACAAATTGATAGGACAAAGTATGCGCCGAGACATAATAAAAAAAATGTAACGTGTAAGACTGTAATTGTATAAGTTTACATATATCACTAGGTAAGTACTCACCTATATGAATTGTTTAATTAATTTAGATCATTTTAGTAGAACGCAATAATGTACCTAATCAAATATCATAGGTACCTCTAACAAGAAAGTAGTGTTACGACACTTCCCACTTTCCGCCGCATCTTCGAGATATTGCGTGTTTGTTGAGTGGCGGAACTAAACGCCGCGCTTGTCTTCTTACCAGAGCGATTATAATTACTTTAACACATATATTAAAATTGATCTTTCACCAATACTTCTCTATTGAAAACTCAACGAAACAACAGTTTGATTATGCCGAATACATACTGCAAAATATTATAATTAAATAGGTACTTAACATTTAAAAATGCAGATTTGCGTAAAAAACACGAAAACGTTTAAAATGTACATGTCTTCGACACGGATAACGTTTAAAATATTCATAAGGGATACTTTAATTATAATAACATCTGGATTTAAATTATAATCCGCTATATATCTCGTATGGCACTGTATTGCCAGTATACGCGCTATAAATTTCAAAGCGCGCCAAGCGTGAATAAATATGCCATAAGTGTTCCATCTTAATTACAGCTTATAAAAAACAAGTACAGTAGTATTAACTTTTAAATAATTATTTTACGAGTGCTACATATATTTGGAATGCTTAGTACGAACTGTCTTTTAGGCTGAGAAATTTTGTGGATACTGTTTGTAATTTTTTTTAAGTGCCTAGTGGATTACAATGTTTCTTTTGCCAACAAGGCACCCAAATCGGTTTGCTTATATTAAAAGAGTGTTATAGAATAGCTAAATAATACTCTCTCGAGTCTACTGTAAATATATTTGCAGTTTACTCTAAAAAATTGGTATCCAAAAATATACTGGACACCTTTTGTTCAAAGCAGATATATACTGATATTATAACCTTTATAATGAATAGTTTATTTGCTTGTAATCGTTTTTTTTATTTTTTCGCAGTTTTTACATGTATCAACGTAACCCCAATCGATCGAATCAGTTGACACGCGAGAGCAATATATACAAACATAAAGTACGATATTGATTATGATAATTAACGTTTATTAATCTGAAGCCTGCAATACAATACTTGTTCGTTAAAGTATCAGGTAGAAACGAACAGGAAGTCTGAACTGTCGATAACAACGTACATTACTTACAAAGAATGTTACCTAATAATCAGTTTTTTTTTATACACTTAAATATATTCCATGCAAGTTGTTTATATATAGAAATTACAACTATTCATCTTTATAGAGGACCTATGTACTTAATAGTTATATCAATAATTGTTAACAGTGTACACTTATTTGACCAGTGGATGTCTTTATTATCTTTTGGGTAGTTCGGGGAATGAGAATCTAACGACTTTGGAAAATAAAAATAACTTTTACCCTACAAGTGTTGTGCAGCTTTCAGTTCAACAGGTGGCGATCTTCGGAGTTCGTGACATCTTTAGATAATAAGTAGCCAAAGTAAAACTAAACCTTATCATATGTACTATATACCTATCGCATTGTACGACATTTTTGGTATCTACTATAGAATATTAAAAATATAACTATATATATATATATATATATATAATATATATATATATATATATATATATATATATATATATATATATATATATATATAATTTGGTCAAGTGCGAGCCGAATGCAAGCAGCGAGAATCCCGTACGAATTTAATTATTGTAGCTCCACAAGAGGTACGAGCACTATAGCGCATGCACTCAGTTGTGAAATCAGACACAAATATAAATTTGCAATGGTTCTTCCGTGACGTAACTAATAATAGCGATTATAGTATTATTTCCTTCATTTCTTCTGCAAGTCATCAGGTTATGATTACACATCATAAGTGGTCATACAAGGTATTATTTTTTCTTGAATTACCGAAATAATAAAATATTAAGCAACAGTACGTACTATATATATATATATATATATATATATATATATATATATATATATATATATATATATATATATATATATATATATATATATATATATATATATATATAGATATATATATTATATATATATATATATATATATATATATATATATATATATATATATATATATATATATATATATATATATAGTATATATATATATATATATATATATATATATATATATATATATATATATATTATATATATATATATATATATATATATATATATATATATATATATATATATATATATATATATATATATATATATATATATATATATATATATATATATATATATATATATATATATATATATATATATATATATATATATATTATATTTGCCGATTTTGTTTGGACGTATATTTGTGGCGTATTTGTATTTTTGATTAGGTATAGCAATGCATAAATGCTACAGGAACCTAATTACGTTAATAACAATGTGTGTCTGCACACTGAATATATTTGGAGAAAATATAGTTTAGGGCAAGAAAAGAAGTTGAAACAACAATTATATGTCTGTTTGTATACACGAGAAAAAATAAGAGTTCGAGAATCCGAGCTGAACTCGGATTTTCGAACCGAACTTCGGTTCACAACATAAAATAATAATTACTCTTTAATAATACAAGTCCAAACTTTATTTGTACTAAATTATGTACATACGGACAGACAGACAGACAGACAGACAGACAAACAGACAGGAATTACCTGAAGTCTAAATAGTGCACTAACTGCACGTAATATCGAGTGTTAAATTGTCTTTGAATAGTTATTTGATAGTGATCCCTAAACGTGGCGCAATTCAGATTAACATTGGAAATTGCTAGTAGATAATAATTTGCGGCGTTATTATATCGGCCGCTAATTACTTTAGCTAAGTGCCCGTTGCCGCGTCTATGGGATGGGCAACGAAAAAGGGTTAGTATCTATCAACCCATTTATAAATTACATTTCACTTTGTACAATTTCATTCCGTCGATATAGCATTTCAACAACTTTTCATATTTAATTCAATAGGAATAACTATAGTTTTACAAGGTGTTAAGCGGTAACGGGAACGGCGGTATCGGATAGGCGTGGCATAAGGATAATTGCTGTTAACATCCGGGGGTAAGAGAAAACAGAATGTGAATATATATATATATATATATATATATATATATATATATATATATATATATATATATATATATATATATATATATATATATATATATATATGTGAATATATATATATATTATATATATATATATATATATATATATATATATATATATATATATATATATATATATAATACAGATCGAATTTATTCCTTATTTTCGATTTAGATATTTAGGTGTGTCCTTGATTCCTGGGTGGCGTGACCAAGTGACCGAGTAACCGATTAGTAAGAAGTATTGCTTGTACCTACATGTATGACGTAATGAAATTTTGTGGGTATTTTCGTAAATAATATACGCAATCATGTCTAATGGACATACCTAGATTGAAAGTACCTATTAGACTTTTACGTAGATACCTCTACCTACACCAAATTTTGTCTTAGTTCAGGGGTTTGGGGGGTAGTTCAGATGATGAGTATTAATTAATTAGATCATTCGAACAGTAATTGTTACATTACATTTATATAATTTGAATGCAATTATTAAGTGATTTACTTTTTACTAAAGTATATTATTACTTAATTATAATACAAACTAGGTATTTAATATAATAATACAATTATAAATTAATAATATCTAAACATTGTAAAATATATTCTCATTTTGAAGCGCAGATAGGTATATTCAAAGGCTGGCCTAGATTATATCAAACACTAAAAAGGTTATTATCTCATTGTTTAACTACAGATAATCCTCGGACTTACGCCTATATTATACAAATATAGGTATAGATACTTATTGCTATTGGGGATCTTACATTGCGTATTTGATAAGTAACAAGCCAAGAAATTAAATATATTTTTTAAGATACAGATAAATAATGTTACCTTTATAAAAAAATTGATAGCCATGAAAATGCACAAACACGCGTCTTAGAGACATCGTTACTAAGAATATCACGAGAAATTTCAATTTAAATATACACACCAAAACCAAATAAAGGCATCATACTTGATTTAATATTATTTCATAATATTTGTCCAATATTGTAGAGTCCGTTGGAAATGTAAACGTCCCGACTCACTACGGAGTTAAACCAGCTATTGACACACGAACGCGTAGCGATCACAAAAATCCACGCGCGGCGTCGCGCAAACAATAAAGTCCCTAATTCATGTGAAATGCCACTTCTTATCTCTGTTGTTTTAAATTAAAACTATAAGGCAGATAAGATGTTTGCACTGGCTTAATGAGCCTTGAAATGAGAATAGCCGATGTGTGTTTGGACAATTTGTGAAAGAGATAACTAAGCTTTTGTATTGTGTAACATTGACTGTCGGTGTCGTGTTCATGTATTCACACTATTTCCTACACCACGTTTAGTTTAGCGGCTGCTTCAGCCGATTATATGTTGCGTTGTACCAAAATATGAGGATAAATGTTAAATAGACAAATCACCTGCCACTCAAAAGTACCTGGTCCTTCGCATAGCGCTAGTAATTTATAGAAGTATGATATGTATACCTGCCTATATAATATATCATACCTATATAAAATGTCTCGATACCTAAAAATAGAACAACAGAATAAATGAACTGAATCGACTCGGCACAAAAGTGGACATTTGCTCCAGCCATATTTAAATCTAGTTATCACATAGAGATTTTCAATATTTTATGAAGGCAAGTAGCGAGTCTGGTTCGACGACCGCGGATGACACTTATACGAATTTAAATTTCCGATACCAGACCAATGGCTGCCGGCCACTCATTCATTCATGGAGCTCAAAAATATCTTTAACTCATTCACTACTCACAATTAGCTAAGGCTATTTGATGCGCTGCTTAATCATAAGAATTTTCAACTTTCGCACAATTTATCTAAGTACCTAAAGGAATGTCTCTTCGTTTGCAACACTCGACTCCGATTTACAATTAATCTGACAAACGTATAAACGCAAAAATATTCTAAAGTTTCGATCATACATAGCATAAAAAAATATGTTATAATATAACACTATTGTTTCGTGCAAAAATCAATTCTATATGGAACATCCAAATGTCGCGTATAAATTGTTGTGAGATTGTTTTCCATAAAATGAATGTGCTCGTTGCACGTTATCAGTCTCTATAACTGATCTTAAAGTCATGTACTTTAGTTACAACGATATATTACCATAAATTGAAAACGACCATTTTTTTAATTAGATCCCGGAAAGGTATAGAGTGTTACTAAAGAATCTAACATATCCCCTTAAATTATTACGCCAAGTCTTGATTAGGATTGGTAAGAGTCATCCCATGACCTCTCAATTATTCTGATAGGGAGCTTCCAAATGAAAGAGGTAAATGAAATTTTCACGTCATTTTTAGCGCTTCGCTGCGAGGTATGCCGAAATTTTTTTATCTCTAGATTTAGTTTTGTAGAGTGGCGACTTGGTTACAAAAAATGTTCACCACACAGTAGATACTAAAAAGATTCTATTTTTGGTTATTACATTGCTGGTTTGAGTCCCGCTATCGTTAATTCTTTGTATACGTTTTTCAAATATATTTCATTATTTAATGTGAAATAACTAGTAGTAATTACGATGTAAAATTCACATAAACCTTCCAACACATATTTTGCTATAAAATTACTATATATATATATATATATATATATATATATATATATATATATATATATATATATATATATATATATATATATATATATATATATTATAATATCTGCGACCTACGTAATACGTTTCTACATAAATATGACGGCCGTGTACACATGAGTGCCGTAACATACATCCTATATACTTTTATATCATATACATATATTTACTTATATATTACACATAACCTATTCGAACCAAACATAATTTCTGTTTCAAGTTAAATAATGAAGTTGAAAATTAAATCTTTTGCATTGATTTGGTTATCGTCGCAGTGACAATAATATAATTGGCAATAATATCATGAAATTATGTCTGCGAGGCTCAGTCTCATAATGATGATTATTAAATACTTGTTTGTTCATTACGATATAAAATTTTACTTCAATTAACAAATAAGTTTTAATGTTTATACGGTCTTTATGTACTTATATGGACGTCAGTTGATTATTTACTATTGGTGTACCCACTACCTACTTAGAATGTAGGTGTATTTAGGGTGCAGGTTAATGATCAGACGGAACGTATAGGTACATGCCCTCGGATATAGAAATGCTTTTAACGTGACCTTCGTCTATGCTATCTTCGTATATTTTGTTTTTAGCAACTGCCCTAGTCTGGTCGTGTATATATAGATCAGGTGACAAAACAATAATATGGTGCCATCGAGCTGGTTTGATGATGCCTATTATTAAAGCCACAATTTGAGCTCGCTAAATTAGTTATGAAATATTCTGTTATTTCTTTTGGTAACTTTAAAAGTCGCTGCCTTAAGCTTACGGTTGGTCTTTGTCTTTGTTTGGTATTAAAAATGTATTATTTAAAATAACATTTGAATTTAATAGAAATGACGTCACCTCACAATTAGGTCATACTCTTATATGCTTATTCAGAAACATCGAGATGTGAATCACAGCGAAACGAAAATAATTATCGTTATCATAACGACCAAGAACAATTGTTTTAACGTTGTTTAGTATATTATTCAGGACCGATAGTAAAACACTTTTCAGTTTTAATCTAAGAAGTAATTAGGTATAATTTTAGCCAAAATAATCTCTAAGTAAAGGCTCCTAAGGTTAAGTTTTATGTGCGACAAGGTCACTTGGTAAGCTACATATATTTACCTAGTAAGTAATTTAAGTTATCTGTATTTTTTTATTGAAATTCACAACACAGAGGGTTGTAACTACTCGGGTATGTTTTACGTATTACAAAAAAATATGCTTTATTCACGGAGCTATTTTAAACAATGCTTACCTATACTTACATAGTAAAATACATTAAATATGTTGTGAATTTTATATAGATACACATATCTGCTGCTCTTACAGCATATCAATAAATGAATATCCTAGAACATATCAAACTTAAGTACGCATCACGAAGGACATTTGTATTAAATAAAATGTTGTAAATGGATTCTGTAATTAATTTTTAATTATAACTAACCACGACATGGTAAAGCTGTCAATTAGCTACTTGTCTATCTGTCAAACATAATTTTGAGCCGAACCACGCTGAAACATGATCTTCTGTGCAAGTTTATTTAGTACAATTTCTGATTGTAAGATAAGAATAGGACCGCTTCCGCACCTGCCAATGCAAAGTGAATCAGCGTGCCACTCGCAGCCGGACCGGGAATTGAGCAGGTTCCCTAATAGCCAACAAAGTTGTAGACAGACTTGACAGTAACTTTAAACTATGATTGCTTTACCCATTTCGAGACTGACAAAATGATGTCGGTACCTGTGTATTGATATATTACCTACGTACTGAAGAAATCTTCACGACAGTTTTGTTTTAATATCCAAAATGTTCTTTTTTTTATTTTGTGCACAAAACGGATAAAGCAAGTACATATCCATGCAAAAAACTATAATCCTTAGTTTTACATATTACTTGTAAATGTAATGTATTTATAATTGTATTCCTTTTTCCAAAAAAAAAGAAAGTATAGGTACTGTTCATTTTTATATTCATAATTCTATAAAAAAAGAAAACCTACTGTCAAAAAGTCTATTACAGAAATGGTGTGAAAAGTAGCGTCATTCCAAAAAAGAAAACAAATGAATATAAAATATTTCACACTCGAATTTATTAAAAATTCTAGATTCAGCACCAGACGATTAGGAATAGGCCAATGACATTAATTATTCCTACGCCAATGACATTAGTCTCAAAATAAAGTTACTTTAAATGATTTTTGTATGAATTAAATATTTTCATAGATTCCACCATTATCTAGGTATAAAAGCAACCTAGGTACATGTTTTCCAATTTTGAAATTGTCCTTGAAGCTACCATGTAAATTTGGTTATTACAAAATCAAATTCTCGAAATTTATGTTTACGAATCGACTTTACTAGTATATTTTTGCTACTCAGTTAGCGATTTCAGTTTGCCTGCAGTTTGATTTCTTACAAAAATGACACTTCCTTTATCGAACACCGAAGAAACCAATGTGGTAGTGTAAAATGTTTTTTAATTTGTTTATTACTTACAAGAGAAATTCAAAATACCCAAGCCTCTCTCTCTCTCTCTCGCTTTTTCCACATGAAATAGGAAGAGCCTAGTGTACCTTCACTCCATTCTCTGCTTTCCGCCCATTTTGAGTGGCGGAATTCAATGCTTCAGACGCTTCGCTAGAATGCTTTAGTCATGTTAACTATTAACTACTTCATTATTAATAAACTTAAATAGGTACAGTATTATTAACCGTATTATTTATAAGTAGTTAGGTACATTTTCCCCAGTGGAGTATACAGTGAGTACAAAATCTACAATCACAATATATTTCTTTCGGTTCATACGACATACTGTCATGATCAACATTTCCACTCGGCCCTTCAAGAACTTCTCCGATATATTATCTATATATTTCGACATTGTCATATTTGATCTACCTATCTATTGGTAGTAGGTATCTATTGGTATTCGCAATAGGTAAATTATAAAAATATTCTACCTTTGCAAGGGATACCTTGCTTTTAGCGGGATAGGCAGATAGAAGCTACCGTTAAGACACTCAATTCTGGACAGATTGCTTTAAGGACCACTAATAAACTCATAAAATTTAACATGGATTCGAAAGTCGAATGCAATAAATTTTTTATCAAAGACGTTCGATTTAATCGAACAGACTATATACATAGCTTATCGGCCGCGTAAATTATTCATTGGCCTAATACTATATTTTTCTTACATTTTTAATTACGCAGGTTAATTGAAATACGTGTCGCACATGTTCTTTCACGCTTATAAAGCTCTACTAATGAACTATTGTTTATTTTATTATTTTATAACCCAGTACCTATATGTTGCAACGTTTGGTACCGCTTATTATAATATTTTCTATTAAGGTATAGTAAGTACAATTTATAATCTAGTCACATAATCTTAATATCAGAAATATTAAATTCGTACGAGTCCGATCCACTTATAGCTCAACGTTATGAAAACGGCAATGACACAAAAGAAAGGAAAATTATAATACAGGAGTTTATAACGTATGTGAGCAATACAGCCTCATGGTGTTCACACAAGACGTCCCACTCGAGCGTTGCTTACAACGTATTTGTTTACAGTGGAATTCAAATATTAATATATGAATTATTATAAGTTAATACGAATAGTTTAAACTATTTTTTACGTGGACCCCTATACCATTATTGTTTGCTATAGGTAGGTAGGTAGGTAGGTATAGTAAACGCGAAGGAAGTCGCAGGCACCTGCTCGCAACTTCGTTTGTGTCGAGTTCGTGACCCTTGCAGTGCCATTTTCATTTGCCACCTGTAGTCATTACGCTGATCAACCATTTTTAAGGCTACATTACCTTGCTCATATGACATATTGTTAAAATGACATTTCCATTGATACCTAATTAAAGTTTCCTATCAGATAATCCAGATCTTAGATTTTCATATGGGTAGTAGGTACCTAGTACCTACTATCAACAAAAATTATATGTCGCATCGCGCCGATCTACTTTTACTAAGATAGGGACGCCATTGCTATTTAACGGTACAGACAGAACAGTATTGTTATAATTTAATTATGTTATTATTTAAAAGACCTTTTAGTAATCTCTATTAGATGTTTCACATATTTAAATTAGAGGTATTAAAAAAATATTCATGAGTCTGAACTTCATTTTGAATTCCCTAAGGTGATAAAGTGCAAAATTTTTTAGAAAGTACAAAAACTTTTACACTGGCTACTGAAATTGAAATAATTAAACAAATGCCCGCTATCATGCTTAGGTATTAAGTACCTACGTGCCCTGGCACTTTTGGCGTTCTACCTACCTATATTAAATTTAATATACCTTATATAAATATTAAAATGCAGCTGTTAAAACAGTTAAACCAGCTGATCACTTAATTATTATAAAACGCGAAATGCTTGATACATTTGGAGTGTTATATGAATCTCACGCGAAAGGTGAAATTAAAAAATAGCGTAAATAAACCACCTATTAGAGTAAAAGTAATGAAGGTGGAAATAGATAATATATAATAATTAAAATTGTAACTCTCACATTAGCTCTACTATTGAATTGAAGAGCGTCATAGCGCTAACTACATAGGTATAGGTATAGGTACCTATTTTAGACGCGCAGGGTTTTTATTCAACACGGTTTTCGTTGTAAATGCAAAGCAAATGAAATCTTAATTACACCTCTTGCTGGAGAACATTTGTTATTCTGAATGAAAGTTGGAAAATTGGCTCCAGGAACATTAGCGAACATCTCATATTTAATAAGTACCACCAATTCTTCATATATGATCGAATAGTATGGATAAGTATTAGGTACATTACGGGTAAAACATTAAGGTATATTTTTAATTACCTATCGTCGAAATCGTCGGTCGTGCACTTCATGCTCGCATTATGTACCGGAATTCAACAATACATTTAGAGTGTAACACAAAGAAAAACATAAAATACAAAAGTTTAAAACAGCGATAATAAGCGATTGTTACTTAAGCATTTTTCGAAATGCTGTTAATTTTAAACTCAATAGCACAAACATTCACTTATCTATGCTTATTGCAATGCTAATTGTGGCAGAACAATATCCTTTTGTTACAAGAAAGACCTAGTTTTAGTTCGCATATACTAAATTACTCTCACCGACAACATTCAAGAACAATAGAGCGAAAACACTTTAATATAATATCTGCGCTACAAATGTTGTTTAAATTTCTATTGTAACACAATTTAATTTAGTATTTCATATTGTAGGGTGACTTTCTTCATCTCTAATGAAATGAAAAATTCCTGCAGGTACTATAATAATATGACGCTCGCTATGGTAAATACGTTTATTATTTCCAATTTGATATTTTGATTAAGCGTAATACCTATATAAAATGACGATTGTATTTATAAATTAAACCGAACTCTTAGTATACAATTTATAAGACGGTTACATACGATCTTCAATAAAATCCTATTAGCGGCAACAATTGTTGTTATTAGACGTTCAGTTGTTGTTTATTGTTGTTATTTGTTAATATCATTATTAATTATTATT
Source organism: Dione juno (assembly GCA_037127375.1). Taxonomy (NCBI): domain Eukaryota; kingdom Metazoa; phylum Arthropoda; class Insecta; order Lepidoptera; family Nymphalidae; genus Dione; species Dione juno. The sequence continues at coordinate 3,263,477 of JAXRJS010000004.1, forward strand.
TATTATACACAATAAATAAAAAAAAGTATAGGTACTTATTTCAAATAATTATTTTATTATATATTAATTTACTAATATTTTAAATAGCTTCAATATATAAATATATTTTTTATAATAAAATAATAGGTAGGTATTATCAATTTTTTTTATATTATAGATAAATATGGGAAAATATAAATTTCAGATGTGGTAATTAGTTATATCTAATACCACATCCAAGTACAATAATATTTATAAATCCTTGGCGCCACACGAGGGGCGAAACAATGTTTTATCCTATCTGCGAACAGCTGAGCTCCTACGCAATTCAATTGGGTCATTTACAACCTTATTTTGACAATATTAGGGTTCATTCCACTTTGTACTTGTGGACTCATAAATACAAAATCTTTAATAGTTATCGTAAGTATTTAAATTGACTCATGATCTTCTTATTATTTACGCCTAATAATAAATTATAATGGTAGCTCAAGGTGTGATAGAATCACAAGGCAGACTAAGTACATCTATCTGTTACTTACCTGTATTATTATTTGTATTAAGTTTATGTCAGTAAGTGACTTGTTGTTTAAGCATAATATATTGAATATTGACAATACTAAGTAAGAAAATAACTATTAAAAAAATATGAACAATCCAGAATTTAGAAAAAAAGTTATGCGAAGTAATCGCATGAGGGAGGCGGGAAAAGTTTGTTTCGGGGGCTTGCGGGGTGAGGCCAGGGTGGTAGGTACTTACCCGTTCCTCCTCGCGGATCATCTCGGCGATGCCTGGGCGTATGTCAACGTCGTCGGTATGCAGCACGGGCGGCACGGGCACGTCAGCCGCGTGCAGCAGGTCGGCGGGTGCGTGTCCCCCCGGTGATACACGCTCGATGCCCGGGCTGCGCTCGGCAGAACGCCGTCGTGCTTTTGCCATGCCACTTCCGCCCTCACTCTCCCGGCTGCCGGGCCGCTTGCCCGCGCGCGCTTCCAGCCCGCCCCCGGCTCTCAGCACCGCGTGCTCGCCGCTTACATCCGTCAAACCTCTGATCTTCAAGGTCTCCGCTACTTTTAGCAGCGCTGTGATCTGGTCTTGCGACACGTTGATCTCTCCGCGGTACATGAAATCCACCACCGCCTTCAGATCACAATATTTAATATCACGCATGATGATGATCGGGTGCCGGCAGGGGTTATCCATGAAAAGGGTCTGGAAGTAGGGGCTGCATGCCGAGAGCACTACCTTGTGTGCTTTCAGGCTTTGACCCTCGCAAGCCAGGGTGACATCCACGAAAGACTCCGTCTGGAGCAGCTGATCGAAACAGTTGGCGAGATTGGTCTGATAATTGTTCCATCTCAGGCAAAACTGCTGGGGTGAGCCGTCAGCGGCATCCCGGCTGTCCATCGCCGCGGGTTCCTCCTCGGCCGGCATCGCTCTAGCGGCGGCGCGCTCGCATCTGCAACGTAACGCGAGAGAAATAAAGCGCGCTGCACACACACACCGCGGGCGACGACTCGCGAAACACTAAGCGTTGTGTACGGCGGCGAGGCGGCGAGGGGTGCGGCGGGGCGCGGGGGCGGCACTGGGGGCGGCGCGACCTGCAAGCGAATGGCCGCCGCGCGCCGCCCCGAGCCACGCCCCGCCCCGCGCCACCGCACCTCTCCCCCGCGCATCGACCGCGGCGCCCGCGCACGCGCTACTACTGCTGCACTGTGTCCGTTTACTCTCTTTTCTATACATTATACATAACTACATAGACGTCATATTTATAATATCATTTCTTCGATTATTTTTAATTTAAAAAAAAAAAATTATAACTACGTTAGGAAATTGCTTTGTAAGCACAGTGAATAGTTCTATTTAAAATGCTTGAAAGTGTTGTCTAAATATTCATAGTATCAGGTGGTAGGTCGATAATGTATAACGCAATGAGAAATTCATTTCACTAAATACACTTATAAGTACCTAGGTAGGTAGGTAAGCAGGTAGGTGTAGGTAGGTACTTACCTATTGGTGTAAGTTTTATAGAATTAAACTAAGTTTAAGCCGTCAACTCGTTCAAAGCTCATTTATTATGTAGCCATTTATGAGTCTTAAGTAAACATTTTTCAAGAACTGTATGTTGTATCTCAGTAGATACGAATATGTTTATTTATCAGTCACTTTTTTCAATTACTTAATAATAGACACCTATTTATAGGTGGCATAAGCTCTATATGAATAAAAACTGTCAAATTGTAACATTAGATATTTATGTTTTAAAAACCTTTTATTTAATTTTGTATTATTATAAGAATATAAGAAGGATAATATATGGTCGGTATAGTAGCTATATGAAGGGATACCTATTATCTACAGTAGTTAGGACCGACATACTGACCGCACGTAGGCTGCTTTATTGACAAGGTAACAACTGGATTCCATTTTTGGTATTTCGAGGTTCTGGAGAAATGATTGGCAGAATTTTAAATGAAGATTCATCATTAATCATTTCATGGTAGGTAGGTACCTACCTACAGTCTTAGTATTCCTAATGAATGTCTTTTAAAGGTAAACGAGGCGTCACCGTGACGAAGAAGCTGGTCTTTGAAAACTTTACGCCTGCCCACAACTGATGCATCGTTACGCAACAAAAAGTATGTAGTTAAATACTGTGTAAGTACAGTATACGGCACACGACGCAAGTAACTTTCAGGTCTTTAAGCTCTAATGTAGCATGTATATGTAGCATCAACAGATTTTACGTTTAGTTGATTTTGCGAAAATATTAAATGAGATGTTATACCCTACTTATGAAGTAGGCCTATGATGTCTATTGTATTAATTATAATTGAATTGGACTTTTTTATATTTTTTTATCGTTATTTAAACCATGACTTTTGTTTGATCTGTAGGAATAGTTAGGTAGGTGTCTATCGGTCACCTTTAGTGGCTGTCTATCTTTTTTAAACCTGGTCGTGTACTAACTTACAACTAATTTTGAGCCAATTCCGAGTTTAAATTTTGCAAGTAGGTAGGCTGTGGCAATGATAATACTACTCTGTCAGAAGATGAAGACGAAAATCCTGGCCCTAAATGACCTTACCCTATTCAAATAGGGCCTATCCTTTGATTTATATTGCCAGGGTCTTTACCTTACTAGGTAGGTTAGATTATGTAAAGGAACAGAAAAATCTATCCACAACGCGTAAGACAAATAGCTTTATTTATTAAAATAGAAATTTTATTTCTTTTAAAATTTTATAATAAATAAATTTGTTTCAAGCTTTTTGTTTTGCGAAAAGAAAGTTGCAGTGCATATTTCATATTTTTTTGCATATTTTTGAAGAGTCCTAGGCAAGCTCAATTGTCCTATGTTGTTCTATTTGTATAATATTTATTTTACAGAAAATTTATATATCAATCGTCATGGTCGGTGCAGATATGTCACGACATATAGGTATTGAAGATATACAAGAGTTTTATGTTTATTATAAATTGTAAAATAGCATAAATAGCTATTAGGTATATCCATATAGGGAGGTATAACTGTTATAAATAACAAGTGTACCTACTACTAAAATAATAATTGGAAGCCAACTAATTACGACTTATAGAAAAGCGGATAACTTTTTTAAGTGGACTCTTTCGTAAGTATTTCATAGGTATTAAAAAAAATGCGCTTTTAGGTCGTGACCGTTCTTGCGGTTGAATTTCTTTTTGGTAACTAAAAACCTTTAAAATCTTTTGAATTTAATGAATTAATGAAAATCTGCTCTTTTATGTAGAACACATTGGAAAATATGATGAAGATAAAAGTAAGATAGTTCAAACAACATATCTCTAGGAAATTGGTATACGGTTTTCATTTAATACCGTAATATTCATTAGGTTTTGCAGTAATATTTTATTTATGAACATTTTGTATTTCTTTTACAACTCTAGTCTCGGTAAGAGACGCAGTTGTTGAAGTATGTAGGTATTAGAGTATAATTTATCTTTCGTCCACCAAAAATCACTCCTCGATTTAAAGTTCACTTGTACCTATACAAATATTACAGTATTAGTACATACCTACCTAGTAAATACCTAATACCTAAGGATTTTATGTTTACCATATGTTTTTAATAATATGGAATTATTTAAATAAATATATTTCGCTAAGTTTTCAGTGCCTACATACCTAGACAGTACATAGCTGCTATAAAATTTAAATAAAATACCTAATAAATTTATTAGCTAGAGTAAATAATGAGCAAAACGAAGAAACATAACTGTTGATTACGGATGCAAGCAATAAAACTCGTTTAAATATCTATCGAAATACTGTGCAATTTCAACGTGAATTTTAAGTAGGTCATATAAATCCATCAATGTTTTATATTTTTAAAAATCTTAAGAAAAGAAACCGTTCGAAACATCATCTTCATATACATTGGATATTTGGATAAAGATAGCTGATGTTGAAATATGATAGGTACATCATTTAGCTCAGCAATAGGTACCTGTACTTACAACACAATATTAATTTACATACCTGCCTATTAACTGGACACATAATTTAGAAAATATGAATTTATTTCTTTGCATTTATTTAAAAAATCATATTGTTATCATGTAAAGCCTACATTGTAAAGCCTACATTACCAGTGCATACACAGTTGTACGAAGCACAGTCCCTATAATGTTTTCTCTTGACAGAGTGGATCCCACAAAGGACCTACCTACAGCTATTAAAATCCGTGATGGTAGCACGGATCACTTTATCTACGTTGAATACGGCAGCAAGGATATAAAGTTAGAGACCGGTGCTTACCTATAAAATTTTAAAATTGTCGCCATGTTACTACTGGTTATATCTACCTAGGTATTTACATATGAATACCTATATAAGTACAAATTTTAGATTTCGAAAAGTCGTACAGTCGTATTTTTAGTATTGTAGGCAGAGGGAATCTAGTGTTAAGACACTCCGATCCCCGCTTTCCGCCTTCCGAGACATTTTATATTGAATCTCGAATTGCGAATCTCTATATCGCTTTTTGTCTTGTTACTAGAGCGAGGCATATGAAAATTATTAATTCTTCTTGAGTGGGAATCGAACTCATAATAGTCGCGTTTAGTATCTGAGGCTGTGCCCTTGCGCCATGACAGCCTCAAATTATTTGTTATATTTTGATAATCGAAATAATATTAATAATTCAATGATTTTCTCATTATGTATTTACTACTTATGTTTATCAAAATTGTATCAATGGTCAACTTATCTTAATATTATCATTTTCCTTGTTATATTAAGTCAGTGTGTGTACCTAATAGATGCACCTGTATATTAAATTACGAATAACATTAAAAAGTCTCACAGTAATATAACATGTACTAAAACTAGTTGATGTACAAAGATATCTATTAGAATAGAGTCGCTTAGCTTACATTACAAAAGTTGGTACAAATTCGTTTCTTTTGAAACAAACATCGAAAATATACTGCCAGAAGGGCAGACAAAGCTGTAGCGAAGGAGCGTGGTTGTAACATAAAATAGTTCTGCGAAGCCAGTTGTCGGCACAGCGCGCATAAAATATACAGAGTGGCCCTCGGCGAGCCATAAACAAATACATACGCGTACAGTCGACGAACCGATAGACATGTCAAACATTTATGACTATTAATGTGAACGTCCACTGATAGTTCCAAATTCTTGAAAGATATCAAATTGCGTATTTATTTTCTTCCGTTGGTACGTATATTGTATGATCTATAGTAAATTCTTTGAAAAAATAGAGTGAACTCACACTTCACGTGCGAGTGGTATTTGCGCACCGTGGGTTCCAGATTGTAGATACCCTATAAAAATTAGGTTAAGCAACGTTTATTCCAGTCAAATAATGATGGTTACGCATTCCATTGGAAATATTACATTAACGTTGGGTCAACGAAAAATATAAGTTTATGTACAGTTGTTGCTTATATACAGTAAAGTTGTTTATGGCCCAAAGGGTTTAAAAACCTGGATATTTGACATTAATTTCAACTTGATAACTCCACACTGACTTTGAAAATATGGTCTTTGTCACGGACAGACAGACGTAAAACAAAGTGATCGTACAAGGGTTCCAGTTTTTCTTTAATTAAAAATTATATTCGTTAATTTACTTTATAAAAATTACATAATTATTTTAATTATACATATACTGTTAAAAATGTTACCTAACATGAAATCTTCAAGCTAAAATGCAATAATAAATATTGGTGAAGCAATCTCTGGAGAAGCCATAATAAAAGAAACAACGGTGACAATGTAAATGTAAAACTTAGTTGAACCCACGATATCCGCCCACCTGGGCGGGAAAAAGTATAAAGCTGGAAACCTAACAAATGTATGTCCTAGAACACTCAACAAAGGCATTTTTTTATACAAACAAACAATGTAACCGATTCATGACATTTATTAATGTTTATTTTCAAACTTTAATTACTGTTGGCGTATCTGTCCCTCATTGGGTCTACACAACAATTTACAAAAATGTAACTTTATAAGTAGAAACGTTTACTAGGATGTATTAACTTGAACTAATATTAAAATTAAGCGAGTCAAATATTGAAATACAGCTATGTTGTAACAATCGCAATATCGTAATAATCATAATCATAATTTGTATAAATATAGGAGTTGTATGTTCGTTGTCACTTACAATGCATATACAATTACAATAATTAAAAAACAAAAATGTACATTTTATATTGCAAATACCCCTAAGTTATGCTGCTCCTTCAGATCCAAAGAAAAAATATATCAACTTATCCTTGCCCCTTAACTCGATAAAGTCACGGTAAGCGACCAGATTGCCAAAATTCACAGCGGACTGGAAAGAAACGGATTTATAACTAATATACTACTACAAATTACTATATAAAAAGCCATCAAATAATCAGTAGACGTTTCTTAAGTAATCAATTTAGATATATAAATTAACCTAGGTATATATATTTAAAACCAGGATAACACACCATAGATTCACTTTATAATTTAAAGTTAGGGAATTTGGAAAGAAGAGTGAAGACCGCTATGGTAAAGGTCATTCATCTTCATCACCTTCATCATCATCATCGTTTCGTACCGCGTCGTTGAATTGCGTTGCGAATTCACCGTTGCGAGTTTTGATCGTTCTCACCACCCCTGTAGTAATAGCTCATGCAAACATGCCATGCTATTACATGAACTGCGTGTGCAAATTTTATTTTGATGTCATTTTTTTTGCCTGTTTTTCTTTTCGTCGTAACGACTCTACACACTCGTCTGTAGCACTGTACAACACGCATGTTTCTTTGATGTTGGCATGGCAATGGCAGACTAGGCTTCTTCAAGGCAAAGCCTTCAAAATAGGATATCGTCGTTGAAAGGTTAATATTATTTGCTCATATATCCTGAGCTACACTTATTTGTTAACTTTCAATACTTATACTAAGCTTACAACATTTTTTAAGAACAGATTCAGCTCTAAATACATTTTTTTATATATATGAAAATTTATATACTCCCAAAGCGATGTGTAAGTACATTGTACAGTAAATTGAATTTCACAGAAGTGCTTAAAAACTAATTAAGAAAATTTAAACAAGTTTTTTTAGCATCTAATGAATAATAAACTCCGGCTTCATTTCTAGATAAATGTGCTGTTAAAATATGAAAATCAGTATTGACATCCTAATGTCTTAAGAGGTACAAAAGCTTAAGAGACACTTGTCACTTGTCACCTCTATCACAAATAGAAGTAGCTTCTAGCTTTTTTTATTTCTTGTACAATAAGTTGTATTAAAATATTTATTTCTATAACATTATTTGTAGGGTACATATATTATATATATGATAATATAATTCTTTTTTATAAAAGATTTTAAAAATTTATACAGCAAATCAAGTACAATCAAGCACATCGGTATGAGAAAGCTCTGTCGTAAGTAAAATATATATCGTATGTATATAATAAACATTGTTCTATATATTTATAAAGGATGATACGATTCTTTTATTTTTTTGGTTGGCGATCGAGCGAGAGGTATTTAATAGTGCCGTAATTACTACGATTATAAAATCAAGACTGAGTAAATAAGTAAAAAATATACTTCATTGCGCCCTTTAAAGCGCCAGACAAAATTTACCGCCGACGGATTGTCGGGTAGTATTGATCGGGTACTTTGTAGACTTAAGTAAATATCAACATTTAAAATATATTGAGCATTGTTTAATGTTCAATTTAGCTCATATATAAAATTACCAAGCCAGTTAGTATGCTAGCCAGCTAATGTATCTACTAATATTCTAACACTATTTTATTTTATACCTTTCTATAGTCAAAATATATCTAAATATTGTCTGAAGGCCTAGGATCCTTTTATGTTAATGTTTCCTTAGTGTAAAGTAACTCTAACAAACTTAAGTTTTACAACACATATTATAATTTTTACGGTTCCCTACTTCAAAAGGAAAAAAAGACCTTATAAGATCACTTTGTTGGCTGTCTGTCTGTCTGTCTGTCCAGACCATATTTGTTAAAATCGTGTGAATGTATTAGGGTAAATATTCAGGTCAATGGTCTCTCAGAGGACAGAAAAAATCAAATTTCTAAGTCCACACAATCATAAGACACAAGCACTTATATTAAATTTTCGGCAAATTGTACCAAATTGTGTGTACCCAATATAAGATTTTTTTCTAATAAATAGAAAAAGGTAGCTCTACCAATAAATACAAATTATAAACGGAATCTAAAAGATTTTCACTACAATTTTACAATTATACACCTTATAAAAACGGAGTGATTGTGAGGAATCGTAAACACGGCAGTGCTAAATCTAACACAGCGCATAAAATGTCCATCCGGTATTTTTTCATTATTTTACATCTCCCATAAAAGTATGTGGCGACAACTCGGTCACGCAAGGGTCATCAAATTAAATTGTAGCATAAAATGGTCTAAATCGTAACCTGTACTTCGCCACGTTATTAATTAAGTTATAAAAAAGTCATAGGTAAATTAGCATGTTTATGGATGTCACTTTGGACTGATTACTTTCTCTACTCAAGTTGTCGCATGTCGCAGCTTATAAATATTAAACGCGAAAATATTTTCATGCGTGTTTTTTTTTTAATATTTTTAACAATTTATCATAATTTAATTAATTAGCGATCTCTAATTCTGGAGTAAGTAAATAACTAAGCCAAGGCTTAGTTATAACTAGAGCTTATGGTTAATAAACTCTATTATTAATTATGTTTAAAACATTTACATTCATATATTCCTCCGAGTGGAAAATCGAGCCACCAATTATAATTTTTTACTTTAGATGTTTATGAATAAAAGGTTGCCTGTAAGAGGTTACTTAAAGTGATAAGGCCGTGTTTGCACTAGGTAGGTACTGTGTAAAACATTATTCTAATACCAATCTTATATTATTATTTCAGTGCAATAATGAGTTATTTGATATTTTATTCACGCATATATTATTAAAAAAAACTGAATGAATTGATATAAGTGTAAAATGAGTAATAAAGAACATAATAAAGCTCGTGAAACTAATATTTGTCCGGTATATTTATGAAGAGACCTAATTGCCCGTCGTCGTGTTTTCCAAGTATCGTTGAACACTTGAAAAGCGCCGCCAGGAAACAGATTCTCTTGTAAACTGTTAGGAACGTTTACATAACTTTTATGAAAGCATTTAGATTTTCTTAATTGTAAATCTTCATACAAATGAATGAATAAGTAAAAAATATGCTAGGTATTTAAAGAATTTTGCTTTCTAATAAATTTAATTAAAAATTATATCGGTCTAGTGCGAGTAGTACTCGCGCGCCAAGGTAACGTGTCTATTTCAAAATTGTAGGTATTCCGCTGAGGAAAATACTACTTATAAAAATTTACAAACTTAAATTTACAGTCGTATCGATTCATTTTGTATGAAATTAACAACAAATATAAGTTTGTAATGGTTTCTTTCTGCGTTAAATATATATACTGTAAGTTCTTACTTACCGTCAAATTTCTAGGTCAATGAAAGACAACTAATTAAAGTCGACAAACTTAAGTTTACGGTCGTATCCTCTCATTTTATATGAAATTAACAACAGTATAAGTTAGTAATGTTTTTTTTTTTCGACACGTATCTATAAAATTTATTTTGTTCGACTTTTGAATTTCTTTCTAACGCTCACATCTCTTAATTGCGTTAACTTAGAAATTTGACTTTTTCTGTGCTTCTTTTTTGAGGTACGAAACCCTTATTAAGAGGCTGCTCTTGTGGATAACACCTACCAGTAATGAGAAACCTCTAATCACTGTGAATACTTGGTCGGCCATTTTAATAATACTTACTTTCCTTTTACTATTTAAATTAGGCTTGAAACTAAGACATAATTATTTCTAAGTTGGTAATGCCTAGTTGGTATTTTAGTATTATATTATAAATGGAAAATGGAAGGTATAAACGCAAGGATATAATCCGCTTACAAAGTATCTATGTGATGCAGTTTTTCCCCAATAAAATAATTCCAAATTAAGTCTACGAGTACATAACCCTTAAATCGCTGACTTCATAGGTAATATGGAACTGGTTGGATATTTTAATGATTAATTTAGATTTTAATTGTTTCTATGATTAATCAACGTAATATAATTTGTGTTGTAAATGTCCATCGATGTAAAGAGTAAAAAAGAGGCGGTAGAATTTCATCATACCTCCATTAAAAGCGTTATTTTTTTTTCAATATGTAAAACTCTTTTAAAGTACTGTAATATTGGTTTTATATTATATACTCTACAGTCACCCAGTCCAGTTGCCTTCACATGGCATATACTCGTACGATACATACGGTACATACTCGTACGTAGATACGTCAACAACCGCGCCTATACGTGATTTTTTTTGTGTATTTTGAGCCAATTCTTTGTACTCGTGTGTAACGACGGAGCTTAATTAAGTCACCTGTCCGTTCGTCAGAGCCCGTTTGTTCCTTAACTATTGAACCAACTGGGTTGAAATTTGGTATTCTTATTCTATTTCTTGGTTCAAAGACGGATAGGCGGTAACTGGGCTAAACAAGTTAATTTTAGACATTTAAAGCATAAAATAAATAGAGCCAAAAATAATGATAAATGTAAAGACTTATATTATGTCGTATCGTTTTAAAGGAATGCAACAAGTTTAGGAATGGGTATATGAAATAGAACAGATAGTTTTAATGTTACTGGGTGGTCTGTATCCAAATTTTGTCCGAAAAATTATAATATTTTGGTTCAAAGTTCAAACACAAACAATGAATTTAAATACCAATCCCTCCGAATGGCCATCCGAATTCGAGACCCTACGTGTTGATTTCATAGATCTCAAAGTTAGGTATATGTTTTTGAAATACAATATTTCCCTAAAATTTAGAAACACGCTGCCCATTAAGGGGGGGGGGGGAAACTCACGTCCCGTCAGCAGCACGACGGTGGTCGTGGACGCTACGAGTATCGCGACGGCCAATACTTAGTGTCTATATACACATATCATACATATACACTCTGAACACAGATACAACGAGGATAAAACTTAAAATTCATGTCCAGGTCAACTATACCTACCCAATAAAAACAAATTACTACTAAATAAGTGATAAGTATTAAAGAACTGGAAATATATATATATATATATATATATATATATATATATATATATATATATATATATATATATATATATATATACATATATATATATATATATATATATATATATATATATATATATATATATATATATATATATATATATATACGAAATGATCGGGTCTATGTAGGTTTTTAATCAATTTAACTTCAATAAACTAAAAAAGATATCTATTTTTTTACAAAATGTTCTGTAATTAGGTTAGGTTAGCCTGCGGTTCTCCTACACATGGATGGTCTGCGTAAAAGCATTTCCCAGCGACAAAAATAAAAAAACCGGCCCTACGGCCTATCAATAAAATATTTTCACAACAAATGCGAGATTGTATAGGTACTTTTATAACGGATGTGTACTTAAATTGGAAGTGAAGTCATGAATACGAGTGAAACCACAAATTCACTTACCTCTTCAATTTGTGTATTTATACGCGTCTATAATCATTTACTATTTATACGTATGTGATAGATTTGAAAATTTGTTATTATAATCACAAATAACACTTGTTTTTGGGTCCGATTACTACTGGGGGCTAAAATTTTTTAATTTCTTCCATTTTGAAAATTTTCATTTTCTCGCTTCAGTAATAAGTCAAAGCGTAGCTTTTACTAAGCACAACTAAGCATGGAAGTTAAGGAACAGAGTGTGTTTAGCAACAGTTACCGTCTGATCACCCCGCTATCTGTGAAATACAAAAAAAAGCTAAAAACAAACTTTTTTAAAACAAAATTGTATTACGATACTAATAATTTATAAAACAGAAATGAATAGACATTTTAATTTTATGTTAGAAAAACTGTCAGAGTGGTTTGCTTGATTTCAAGCCACACGGACTCTCAACTAAACTTTATTGGATAATGCGTGTAGGTATTACAAGCCGAAACGTACTAATATTAATAACTACTAGTTATAAAAATTATTGCATTAAATAGTCCACTTCTCGAGTAAGACATGATGTTAATGGTTTTAATGTAACCCACAGAATCGGTTAGAGGTACCTCTAATTTTTCGTTGTTTCCATATGAAAATAGGGACGAGGCGGCAAGCAGGGCGAAGGACAAGCTAGTATTATACAGGATATATCTCTTTCGACGGATCAACGGGTAGGGTGACCTGAATACATATCCATTTAACCCCAATGAATGTTCAGCGATTATGCATGGTGCAGCAGATATTTGAAATTTGTAAAAAAATCGGGATCCTGATTGGAAAATACAGCGTAACTATTTGAGTCTGTGTTGAATTTGAATTTTGAAATTCTTATTAGTACTTTTTAAGGTAGGTAGTAGAAAGACTACTAGTGAAATATTTTTGCTACTGCTGTTCTGTTCTTAGGAAATGGCGTTTTGACCATGCCAGTTGGGCACAATTCATTTCGCCAATGTCACGTTGTATGGAAAATATACAAAGGAGATTATATGGTATAAAAAAAAATATATTACACAATAATAATAATGCATGCAACTGATAATGACAATATTTTACATGGGTGTTAGTTTATAACCAAATCTTGTTAAGCTTAATGTATTTAAATCGAAACCCGGATCTCAATCCACTGTGTGTGCTAGACAACACCCAAAATACAATATAAAACTCTAGTTTTACCCTCTTTGAACATTGCCCGACTATAGTTCTATGATAAGAAAGTTAATTCTTGTATTAGATAAAAAAATATTCGTTGCTTCAAGCATATTTTTTTACATGTTGTCGTTAAGCTTTTTAAATTGAATCAAGCCTTTTAGAATTTACACAGATTATTCTACACAAATTGTAGTTATAGAAATTAATTGAAAAAACATTACCAGATTTTTTTGCTGTCTGTAGCAAAAGTGAAAGTTTTACTTAACACATAAATATTTGCAATTATATGTAAATAAATAGCATCATATATTTTATTCATTACGTATATTATATATGTGTTGGGTATATATGAGTACATTAATGTATATATTTCTTAATTTTATAAATATTAGTTTTTATGTTTATGTATTAGGATATAATATTGTAAAAATATATCACCAAACCCAAATGTTTTCTGGAGGAAATCTCTAATTCCAGATAACACTGCCTTTTATGCTTCACATATTATTTATTGTAATTTAGTTTCTGTTTACATTTGTGGTGTACAATATCTGCTGAACATGCTGAGCTGTAGTAGTTAAATGGATAGATACTGAGGTCGAATCCATTTGTACGCCACCGTCGATCTATAGATAGAGGTATAGGTGCTGTGTATAATTCCTGAGATTTAATCTGTTCCGGAGTAGTACCTGCCTACCTGTTTTGGTAGTTAGTTATTCTTTTGAAATAATCCGATTATGGCTTACTCTCAACAATTTCAAATATAAATGTACAAATAAATTAATAATAATAATAAATACATGCTACCTACCAAACGCTTTGGCAATAATAGACAATTTTCCTAATATACGGTTTTACTATGTTTTCATTCAGGTAGTAGTCGTAATGCTAATAAAGTAGGCCAATGCGTAATGCATACGTATAGGATTTTGTTCTACATGAGTGAAAGCTGTTTTAGGACAAGTTTTAAAAAAAGTTAATATTAACGACCTGGTACCTATCTACGAGTATCCAGATGCCAAGCCATTTGGCTGTCTAGTATCTGTACTAGAATACCTTAATGCTATCTAATAATTTAGATATTAATTTCAACCTCTTTAATCATTTCTCGACAATGGTTGACTTATAATTTAACACAAACATTTTTATATAAGTATCCAAGCAAATTGGTTTTGGAGTAGGCAATAATAATGACTAAAATATTATGTAATACTAGTTGCTTCTTGATTCTAGTGGATTTTAAGTAATCATAATATAATAATCTAAATTGAGTTTTTAGAGAATATTAAAAAGAAGAGAAAATTGTGTAAGTTTTTTTTTCCCAGAGTTTTGGATTAAATAAATAAAAAAAATATTTAATCATATTTTAATGAATTGATTTTGATTTAATTTATGAATTTTTATCTAAAAAATATCACGACGGTTACGTATTTCCTAAATTTCTCCTTTTTCTTAGTTTTCTTAGAAAATCTATTTTTTTAATATAAATCATAAATTACTAATAAAAATAAATAAGAATTGAAAAATGAATAAATACTAAAAATCTCAAAACCATAGTTATGTATATAATTGTGGGGGTTAAATAGATAGGTATGGAATTAACCCATCCTTACCTCCCGGTTATATAGGTCATAGATCAAGATGCACAACTTATATTGCTTTATATTTATTTAAATAATAGATATTATTTATATAAATTTGTATTCATATAATAAATATATAGCTAGGTAATAACGAAGTGGTGGTACGGTACTATACGTATTCTCACTGTAAGTCGGACTGCAAGTTCCTCACTCCTCAATCGCCCCTCCTAGACTTTAACATTTCATTCCATAAAGCATTTTAATGGAAAATCGATGATATAATTCAATTACCGAGCGGCACGGGAGCCACAAATCCGTTTCTTTTTCCTTTAAAGACAAAACAATGTCGTTTTCTTGTTGGAAAATAAAAGGCAAGCCGTAATCATATTTCAACGACTCATTTGCTAAATGGGTTAAGTGACTGTTTGCGAAGAGCTACGGTAATGACGATTCGCAGTGCTTAAAGAGGGGGGGGTATGAAAAGTTTATCGTTTATATATCTTTAATCTTCGTGCTACAAATCATTATAGTCGATTTCAAGTACACATTGTTAAAATCGATATTATCCATTTTTAATTGGGACGTGATGGTACTTGGATATATGTAAATCTGCTTTTAATTGCGCACAAAGTTTCTATGTACAATGTTATGATTAGTAATTATTTTGTTATAAAAATTCAATAAACCTTTTTATTTATTTGAAAGATATATTTAGAAAAATAGTTTAATTAATTACCACCAGTTGTCACTGTTAGAATGACACCTGAACGAAACCCACATGGAGACTCCGAGATATGGTAGAAACCATACCATTGATTGGTGAAAAAAATAAAGATCTTATTCTGAGGTTTTATCATATATAAAACTCTCTAACACTTGTATGCATAATTAACGAGCCTAAACGAATGCCTTTCGAAACAAGAAATCTGTATACCTAACATTTTTTATATAGTATGTAGGTATGTAGGTGTTAGTTTTATATTTCGTTTGTATTAAGAAAGTGTCAATGAATTAACTCTTCAATTAGGCAACAAATCTTTCAATATAAAGCTGATTAATTATACCTTGGACTTATCAAAATAATTCAACAAACATTTATTTAGTATCATTAAATCGCCTTGTTATTTTTAGAGTTATAAAAACTATAAGTAATAATAAAAAAAAAATCAGTTATTACTTTTTATACCTACCTATACGTTTTGATTAAAAACATTACGTAAAATGTACAATATGGAGTTATATAATTGTGTTTGAATTATGATTACCTAAGTACTGACATAACAAAATGATGTTAACTTAACTAAACTTTAAAAAGCATTAATTTTTTACTATTACATATATTTTACTTAATTGGTATCGATAAAAAATCAAAAAAATATGAAAACAAAAAATAATAGATGATCATATTATTGACTTATGTGGACATGTTGCAAGTTTGTCTAATCACAAAAAAAATGAAAGCTAATACTAAAATTTTCCTTAGCTTTATCACCAGTGTGGGAATACTTGTAGGCATTTATAGGCACAGTGATTTCATGTGACAAAATTTATAATAAATAAGGCACTGAACAGTAGAAAATTTGTAGAACTCTACACGGAATTAACGTGGTAGAAAAAAATCCTTTTAAGCAGCTCTATCCGACCAGGGAACGTAACTAGTACATTCAACTTTGACGGGATCCATATATATTTGGGTGAGTAACACTCACATCATATATGACATAGGTGCGGCATAAGTTACATTTAATTTCAAGCAAAATATTAACGACTATAGAAATAAATAGCTTAAGAATAACGGACCTTAAATCATAAGGTAATCAATAAATGAAATTAGGCAAATTTTTACGCGTACTGTGAAATAATAAGTGCTATATTCCCGTGCGGGTTACTTAACTGATAGCCTCTACATGCGTATATATATTATCAGCAGAACTTCCAATAGTAGCCCTGAAAGTGTAAATAGATAGATAAGGCACTTTTAAGCCTCACGTTTTAACCGCACATAGAGTAAACTGTAGACAGTGAGAATATAGTGTTCAGTCATGCTCCACTACCGAATGAAACCCCCAAAAACACCACCATCGCGTTTGCAGTCAGACGCTGTAGCACTGCGCCACAATGGCCTCGTTACAAGACAATAGTTATTACAAGACGATAGTCTTAAATTTTCTTTGTGATGAAAGAAGAAGACAATAATATATGCAAGCTAAAAAAATGTTCTATTAAATAAATAATTTAGTAATAATAATAAAATTATTTTGGCAGTCAGAAAAATAAACTGAGAAGAAAATAAAAGAAAATAAAGGGGCCTCATATAAAAATGGGTCGCTTAAAATTTTTGTAATTAATTAATTTTAGCTATATTTAATATACTAGTTGACGTCCGCAACTTCTTTCGCGTGGTATCTACGACATTTGTATGCAGCATCTAATCTCCTAGAGTCCCAATAAGATGTATCAAATTTTTTTATGATGAAATTCCATGGCATTTATTTTTTATTTTAGTGACGGAACTCAACGCCGTGTGTTGTCTTGTTACCAGAGAGTAGAAAATTAAATTAATTAATTCTCCCCGAATGGGAATCGAACCCACAAACCGTCGCGTTTACATTCAGACGCGGCGCGTCTACACCAGGATGGTCCTATAAAATTATTACACTGTTATTATAATATTTGATTCTAATATTATTTTTTATATACATTTATATTACAAATCTAATCTCCTGTCACAGTTACTTCTGTAGCTCTAAAATAACGTGGATTGCTTATTTAATTTATATATATATATATATATATATATATATATATATATATATATATATATATATATATATATATATATATATATATATATATATATATATATATATATATATATATATATATATATATATATATATATATATATATATATATATATATATATATATATATATATATATATTAATAATTGTTAATAATTAATTTAAACAATCACAAACCAATAATTAATTTAAATGGATTGCCACTCCAAAGTCTTTCACACATCCACTTCGTTCATTCTACTTTTATTCTCTTTGTGACGGTTCGCGTTATTATTAAAAACAATAAATCGCTGAGCACCTACCAGTATTGCTTTCACTCGCATCCCCTCATCGGGACTATTATGATGATATACCTACTAGTTCAGTTAAGCTGATCGTATCCCAACAAAATAAATCACCTATATATATATATATATATATATATATATATATATATATATATATATATATATATATATATATATATATATATATATATATATATATATAGATATAGATATATATATAGATATAGATATAAAGCATACTAAATAAATGAAGAAAATAAATCTTTAAAAAAGAAAAATTTACTGAATTTTTAATATTCTTTCAAATCACTTTGTCTATAAATCATTTTATATGCAATATTTTATCTGGGCGGTAGATACTCGCTCGCGTTTTTGGTATCGACAAAAAGAGTTTAGAGAATATATTTCAAATGTTTGTTTTAGTATCGTGTAAATAACTATCGGTATGCACTTGAAAAAACAGTTATTTTGAAATCACAAGCAGACCCTTTTATTTTATTTATATGTATAGATGTAACGAGTAAAGTTATGGGCGCGTACTAAATATATACGATAAACTCTTTTTAATTTTATTCTCGCGACTTCACGCCTGTTGGATCGTGCCCGTAAGTGAAATGAGGAAGTGTCCTTTTTAACAATTTATTACTTGTTATAAGATTATTGTTAAGTGTCACGAATATTTTGTCTGCGGTTTATTTATCTTATCTTAATGTTGTATACCGGCATCTTTTTGTATAAGAGCAGGCTTGCCAGGCAGTGACGTGACCGGATAAGAAGCTTAATCAGCTTCATACATAGCGCGTAGCCGGAGAGAACGAATCGGTGTGAAAAAACGCTTATGTCTCTTATCTCTCTTTCGCCAGGTCCACTAACATAACATTAAGTTCTTCGTACATGCGCTCCGGGGAATCCTCATGCTTTTACGTGACCTTCCTCCAATGTCTTTGACCTTGTTTGTCAACCTAGGTGTCACCCTACCTTTGCTACGACTGAGTCTGGGACACATTACTAAGAAAAAATTTTAAAAACAGCACTTGATTAAATATAGGTATATATATGATTTGATTCCATATAACTAAAGAAGCACACCTGTTTCAGAACTGCTGCTATAATGATATAATGATAACTAATTGCGGAGTAATAACCTTATGAAGCATAGCTCTTGCTTTTACTCTTAAGACAAAAGTAATAATTGTAGATGACTTTTAAGACAAAACTTATTTAATACAATTAAATCATAGATGGCATGAATTTATCGAGCTTTGGAGATATTACTGGCAAAAATTTGCCTATTATTCCTCACATGAAGCTTTTTATCAACAAAACATCGAAGTTATAAAAAAAACACCAATGCTTTTCAAAATCAAAAAATGAAAGGATATTTTTCAAACATTTTTTGTGTATCGTTGTATCGTTGAGTATATTGTTGTTTTTGTTATATACAATACACACAATTGGAATCGAACGAATAAAAAATCATTTTAAAATTACCTAGCCTACCTATTATTATAATTTTAAATATATAGAAATTAGAAGAAGAAACTCAATTTTTGACACACGTCGATAATACATTTTTGCTCTAAATTATTATAAATAAGGTATTTTTAAAAATCTTAACGACATCCCATAATTCCAATTAACTTGATGTAATTTTATTTAACCGACTTTAAAAAAGATGAGATTCTATGGTCAATATGTTTTTTTCATGTCTTTCATTCCCTCGATTTCTCTATCATTTTTGGACCGATGTTAATAAATCTTTTCTTTTTTTAAGGATCTTTATTAATTACGAATTATGAAAACAGTTCTTCACATATTATTGGAACATGATATAGAACTGTAGTTGTGATGAAGGAAGGTATATTTCCGCAACTTCTAATTCTTGCTTGCCCATATTAACTTGTATTTGGTATACAAAAATTATATCAAAAATTATATTATATTAAAAAAACAAACAAAATAAGAATTAATATATATATATATATATATATATATATATATATATATATATATATATATATATATATATGTATATATATATATATATATATATATATATATATATATATATATATATATATATATATATATGTATTGATAAAACTGACATCAATAATATATATTTTTTTATGTTTATTATGCTATCACTCCCCATCCTACGAATAGATTTGATATATACATTTTGTATAATAGGTCATGCTTTAAAGCTGACGTCGTATGAATATTTTATATATATATATATATATATATATATATATATATATATATATATATATATATATATATATATATATATATATATATTGTATATATATATATATATATATATATATATATATATATATATATATATATATATATATATATATATATATATATATAAATATATATATATATATATATATATATATATATATATATATATATAAATATATAATATATAGTAGTTAGTAGTAGGTAGTAGTAGTTATATGGGATTTGATTTTCTCTTTTATGTAAGACTAGTGACCTGCTCACGGATGAAGCTTAAGTAAACGTATATATATATATATATATATATATATATATATATCTATATATATATATATATATATATATAGTATATATATATATATATATATATATATATGTTTCTTGCATGAAAAACATATGTGTATAAATTTATAATCATTCATTTGACATTTTATATGCAATATTATTGTAATAAATATATGTAAGTAATTAATATACCATCTATAAGCAGATCTTTTTCTAATTACTTACATTACAACGTAAAAAGCTTTAATTGTCTTATTAATAACATGCTAAAAGTATTTCTGAAGATTTTTAACACCTAATATTGCTTTTCGAATATTTTTTTATGCTAACTACTATACTATACTTATGTACTTATCGCTAGATGTCACTATAATAATTGCAGATCACTTAATTCATAATTAATATACCAAGTCACATCTAGCTAGACTGAAAATTAAGTTTGTACATTTTTTATATTATAAATGTTCTACTGTTACTAAGCGAGAATGGAATGAAATTAACTTTACTTGCGAGTAATTCAACTGTCTCCATTTCTCACTTACCTAGAGGATCTGCATTGGACATAACATAATTTAGAGCGGATTGACAAGCATGTGGATAAAAAGAAACTCGAACAAAATCTAGAAAGTATAAAATAAAATTATTTTAATAAAAAAAAATAAACTAACTTCAAAATTATATTAATCAAGCTCTGTATATTATACAAAATAAAAAGTATAAAATAAGAGATATTATAATTATTTTAGAATTACAAAAAAATAAACAAATTTACTGATACTAACATATTATGTTTAGTTTATTTATTAGTCGGTACCAGCTAAAGTAACAATTTAATATGTAACTACTAAATTTACATATTAAAAACAATTTAATATGTAACAACGAAGA
Source organism: Dione juno (assembly GCA_037127375.1). Lineage (NCBI taxonomy): Eukaryota > Metazoa > Arthropoda > Insecta > Lepidoptera > Nymphalidae > Dione > Dione juno. The sequence continues at coordinate 3,284,825 of JAXRJS010000004.1, forward strand.
AAAGCGAATAAAATAATTAAAAAAAATTAAGTTACACAATGTATTTTAGTATGTAATAAAGATTTTTATTAATAAATGCACGCAGTGGCTTATAATAGGTATACCTATACCTAAAATTGTACACTGACGATATCAAATAATATATTTAAAATTGCTTCGAAAGAGATTCTTTTCTTCAACTTCGCATTCCATGGATTCACCGTGCGGGTGCCGGGTCCATCGATATATTATATAAATGTACGAGTAAAATAGCAATTCTATATCATTTCAATATATTATATTGTAGGTAATTGTATAATATTCCTATTATACATTAATTCTTCGTTTCATCCAATATCTGTAAATTGTTTTTGTTTACGCCATGATTTTTATAACGGTTTAAAAATATTTATGGTGTAACTGAAACGCTTTAAGTACACAAACACTGGACACGTCATGTGACGTCACAAAAGCGCGCAATGAGGCGTATAAGCGGCATTTTTTCAATGTTCTTAATTCTAATTGAAAACCTTTAAAAATTTTAACATTTTCAAGCTCAGTTCAATTTTTCTCTAGGCACGTTTAAAAATCTGAATAATTCATATAGGACACAAAAAATCATTAAAATTTAAATATAAAGTAAAAGCGTAGCAGATGTAAAATGAACAGATACATTTATTTTTAATCATGACTTTGTTCATTACTTATTTACTTTTATTAATAACTCTTGGTAAGAGCTACATTAAACATATATTTGTATTATAATTATAATGTAGGAAAAGATAGTCATATATTTAATTTACTTTAAAAATATGACATCTATAAAACGTCTAATAATATTTTATATAAATGTTTTCCAATCTCTGCGTGTGTACCGCGCGCTGCCCCACACGCGCATTATTAATGACAGCGGTAGTAATTAAAGTTAACTCGTAGTTATGTGATGGCGGACAGTAATTCCTCTTTAGCTGCGTTTACCCCAACAATATCTTAGTGTTCCTCTGCTTTATGGGACATTGATGGGAAAATGCTATTTGCTGTTAATACGATATATATGAATTAATTGATTTGCACTATATTGGTGTTCTGTCAATAAAATATATATTTATAACATTTTATTTTATACAAGAACGATAGCATTTAATATGTTTATATAGCGCGTGAAGTAAAATTTTATTGTTGGTTATTTTCAGCTTCAGGCTTTATTCAAGCAGAGAAGGCAGAAAAAGTGACGTCTAGATATTCCCATACCAAGATTCCGTGTGGTTTCGTGTGTTGCGTTGCACATTTCGTGTTGAGAGGCGGAGTTCGACGCCGCGATTTCTTTTCATGAGTGGAGATATGAAAATAATTTAAATACAATCTCCCGCGTGGGGATCTCTTAATAGCAAACTCGCAAGCAATGTCCAATAATTCAAATGCTTTTATGAAAACGTTTAATGATCCACATTAATCTTATTAGATAATATATATTTAAACAAGTTTTACCTTGCGCGATACAATTATATCGTCATTCAAGACGTCCCTGGCCTTAACAGAGGTATTGACATAACATGAACGAAATTATTTGCGCCAAAATTGATTTATCGCTCAAGTGCGAGGCATAATGCGGTGGAATAACCCGAGAAAAACCTAACTTAACTTAGAATTGCACTCAAATTATCGTATCGCAAAATGGTTTATATGGCAGTTATAATTGATAATTACTAAAATTGTCGTCAATATGCAACGTCAACATGAAATTTAGCCTACAAAGCTTGAAAAATTAAGCTTTCCATTTCGATAACATGACAAACAAAAATTACGTTTCACATGCAAAATGTACGGAGGGTCCAGTGAATCGTTGACAACTTTGTAATTATATTCTGCATTGAACTGCTTACTTTACTTGAACTTGTCTTTATTCCGCTAAACAATTCATAAGCGGATGACAGGAAATGCTATTGAATACCTAATAATTAGATTGGTACTTTCAGGCAACTTTTCTGACAGTCTTTCAACTATGACTTTATAAATAGAATGCGGTAATAATCGTATCAAATACGAGAACGTCCTTTTTGATTATCTTGTCACCATTTCTTAGTTCATAGGTATATTTACAAATGTATTATAATTTTATATTAGTGTTATTGCAAATAGAAATATTTTTATAATATTTCGGCTTGGCGACTAATTTACGGGTATGACGTGCTGAGGTCAGCTGAAAACAGTGATAGCCATCCTTATATCTCAATGTAGAGAAGAAAAAATGTAAAAAAAGAAACAAAAATGTAGAAAAAATTATTGATGGATAAAATTTCTATGTGTTAATATTTATATGATCGCCGTATCAATACTAGAAAATTAATAATACTAGGCAAATTCTACATCTTAATGATTAAAAACAATCAGTGAAGATAGTCACGACTGCTTGGAGTGTAAATTGACCATTATACTCCCCGATTCAAGAGTTAAAACTCTATCAATATTTTTAAATATCTTTCTTATTAATAAATACTAAAGCTGTGCTTTGCTCTACTGGGATCGGTCTATTTTTAGTACCTACCTATATTGTTGCCAATAGATCTGGTATAGTGCTAGTAAACAGTGTCACGCCGTGCAGTGATTGTAGAAATCACTATGCTCTATGTTATCATAGTCTTGTGAAGGTAGAAAAATATTACAGGTAACGGTATAACAGCGAAATGACTCGACCAACATCTTAAGAGGGTAACTTAGCTATTGGAACAAGAACAGGATACAGAAGGCAGTGTAGATGGCGGTTCTTAGCTACCAATGATGACGATGATGAAGTTGATTATGACAAGGTATTTTTTTTTATCTTACGTAAATATTACGTAAGATATACGTAAAATAGTTCTTTTTTTAATATGGTATTATATCGGAAGTTCTTACATTTTTATTTTAAAATAACAATATTTAAAATACATCCAGTATTTCAATTTATTTACAATGTACTTAAATACCCTTATATTCAAAATATTATAGTAATTGAACCTTTCGCTTTAAAAGGGAGTTTAAGGTTACTTCAAATCTCATAACTAGTCAAATATCATTATAGTTTTACGGAAGTGTTCTCTGAATTATTCATCTCTGTTAATGTAAAACAGCTTTTAAGAAAAGATTGAAAATCTCTAATGATTTTACTAGTTCAGAGCTAACTCTGGATGTCGCAACCTAGTCACCGTAGGTTTGAGAATGAGGTTTTACATGCACAAAATTTAATGAATACGCTTTTAACTGTTTAGGAATCGAAATGTTCTGTCTAGAATCGATTCTGAATGGAATACTGTTGGTATTATAGAAATGCATTGTCGCCTTACCAGAAACAACTCATTAAATATCTACACTCGAGTATAAAAACCAGTTCGGCTAACATTAAGATTAAACTCAAACAAACATGTACACATTGCGCAGGTAAAATAAAGACTTAAAAATCGTTGGGAACTTTGTGAATTTACACACATCAGTAAAAAATATCGGGCAAGTGCGAGAGTTTCTTACCAATTTCATGATTGTAGATTTTCTGCTGAGGAAAATTTATAAAAATTATATTGCTTATAAAATTGACAAACTTAAATTTACGGGTCGTATCCACTAATTTTGTATGAAACGAACTACATATATAAGTTTGTGATGGCTTCTTTCTGTGTTAAAATTATAAACTCTCTTACTAACTCATCTCTAAATTAAAATTGTTACGGAACCCTCGGTGCGTGAGTACTACTTACTCATATTTGACCGATATCTATTTATTTCTTTTGGTATACTAACAACTACCTTAATAAAGAAATATCTTATTCTATCTTATATCTTATATCTATAGTGGAAGAAAATACTTTAATTTTTTAAGCATATTATTAAGTTGAGCTTATTTTAAAGAGGGCCGTAGTAGCGCAGGGTCATGGCCTCTGCTTAACGCGACGGTTTGTGGGTTCGATTCCCACTCGGGGAGAATGTATTATTATTATTTTCTTCGCTCTGGTAACAAGGCAAACGCGGAGTGCGCACGCTTGAGTTCCGCCACTCAACACGCAATGCCTCGAAAGACGGAAAGCCGGGAGAGTATCTTAATACTAGGTTCCTACGGTAACTACGGTTTCATCTGCCTACCCTGCCATGTGCGCCAGATACAGCGTGAAGCTAATTTAATTTAATTATTTTAACAATTCATATCAGATTATCAATTCATTGAATATATTCAATGTATATTGAAAATCGGCAACTACAGAATTGTGTTATAAGAGCAAAGGATAAAAATCAATTTCATGAGAGACATGGCTATTTTACTCGTTACTTAAACACACATATATGCATATATTATGTTGTTTTAAAATAATAAAGGACTTTTGATTTCTTTATAAAAAAATATATATTTTTCTTTATTTTATATAAAACTTCTTGTCGCTTACAACTTCTTCAGTTTTGTAATTTTACGTTTTACGGTTCAACAAAAAGTTTTTTTCACAAATCAATTACTTACGGCTGAATATTATGTATAATGTATATTTTATAGGTTATCTCATAGTAAGTCGTTTTTCTATGGTGTATTTTCTAGTCGAACAACTAACGTAACGTATATTTTTGTTTATCTGGTATTGCATACCTAACTAAATTCCCTTAATAATATTAAATATGTATTATAGGTGTATTAAGGCGGCATTTAATCATAAGTAGACGTACTTACATATATAACGTATGATAAGTATATTTTAAAAAGTGATTAAATTATAGTCTTGTAATAAAAAACTTTGCCTAAATATTAATAACATAGTAATTACTATATACAAATATGTCTTCTCTTATATGATACTAATAAAACATAACATATTAAAAAACACTCACCTGAAAATAAAAACAAATTGGAGCGATATTTATTAACTTTGTGTCAACGTCTTCTGCACCCACAGGAACTCTCCCACAGCACCTCCAGCGGCGCTCACCGCCCGAAGTCCGATGTCCGCCCGCCCGACGTGATGTCGCCCTTAGAATTCCGCTGACGAAGACGGTGCTCTGCCTGCAAGTGCCTTGAAGTGTCGTAGTCCTACCCGTTGCTCTGCCGGCGTGGCCACTTGATTTCCTAAATTATATAAAAAAAAATAGAACGTATGATAAAAATAAAACATAAATAACATAATATTCAATCGGAAAAAATATATATTAAGAAAACGTAATTTTTGAATTACTTAAAATATGTCTCTCTTACAAGATCAAAATCAGTAATATACGTATCTTTTATAATATGTGAAGACTTCAAAATACTCGTAATTGAGTGAACATAAACTCACTAGTCCAGCTAACTAACTAGTAACTAGGCCATTGAAATCTATCTCTCAACGTTACAAGGTTAGGCTAGCTCCAAAGTTGAGACGTGGCACATAATAATTAATCTAAGTTGATCATCACATGTCCCTATCACTTCAGTGCACGGAGATTTGTCCGTGGTCAGTGCGAATTGACTGAGAGAACGGCAGCTCAATTATTCTCCTAATCGAATTTCCTTGTCGAAGTAAAGACGATGGTGCTGGCACTTTAGGCCAACTGCCAATCTAGTTATGGTCAATTTCATTGTGTATTCCAATTAAACTATTGTCTTTGTTTTGAACAATTTACCGTTGGATTATATCCTCCACATATACCTACTCCGCAAACCAATAACAACAACGACTCTTTTTTTAAAGGAAATATGTCAACTTTTTATCACTAGAGGTTTCGTGTGATTGACTTTTTATACACTCAGGTATAGCCGAGATATTTTTTGCTGAAAATGAGAAAAGAGTAAGCTATGTAGCTTAATTTTTTATGCCAATTTGCCTCCGCAATCAGTCACACAACTAAACAGCCTTGTTCTCATAAACTAATTACGAACTAAAATTAGTTTTTTATCATAAATTCTACTTTAAAATAATAAAGATATAAATAACTAAACAACCTTTCTCGAAACACATAGTTAGAAATTAAAAACCATAGACAGTAGGTATAACTGATTAATAATAATTAAAAAATGACTACTTTTTAACAGAATACAATTTATATTCTGTTGTAAAATAAAAAAAAAATATAAAATAATAAACTGTTTTCTAAGAATAAATTATTTTGAAAATAAATCATTGAATTACTCTGTATTAAATACGTACTACAATAAGGACATTTTTAATTATGTTATTTCTAGCGTCAAATAGTGAAAGAAAATTTATAGCCAGCCCATTTGGGCTAGGCGCATTTCAAAGCTTGAAACTTTGTCTCGGAAATGCATTCTTAAAACGATTAAGTGTCATCCAATTATAACAATTATAACAATAAATCTTATAATTGCAATACTTTTAGAATAAAATGTGTTGAGAAGTAGGTACCTTAATATCGAAGTCTATAACTTACTCTTAATCTACTTTTCGGTATTTTATACGTCACTACGCAATTGGTCTTTGAAAACAATTTTTCAAACACCAAAAGTTCGCATAAAAGGACTTGTAGATATCTGCTAGTAGTATAATATGTAAATTAAACAAACTAAACATCCAATAATGACTTCTTATTTAAAAAAAATATCAGTCAAGTGCGAGCAGTACTCGCGCAAAGGGTTCCGTACAAATATTATCATTGTATTTCGCTGTAATAAATATTAAGTATAAAAATAAATATTTAAATGAATACGTATTCACTCAATTTGTATGAAATGAACTACAAATATAAGTTTGTAATGGTTTCTTTCTGTGTTAAACTTATAAATTTTCTTCTAATTTAAATTCTTCTCGTCAACTTTTATCAGTCTGGCGTATTGAAATACAACTATAACAGTCGACAAACTTAAATTTGCGGTAATATGCACGCGTTTTGTATGAAATAAAGTACAGTATAAGTTTGTAATAGTTTTATTCTGAGATATATCTAGAAATTACAAATTTTCAGATGCAAAAAAAAATTAAAATTAAGCATAAACGCTCATATTTTTTAATTGCGTTGCCTTAAACGTTTGACGTTTTCAGTGTTTCAAAAGGTTATTGATTTGGGGGTTATATTAATTTCAGCTTGATGATTTTGACGGACAGACAGACCAACGGACAACATAATTATGCTATTGGGTTTGCTATTTTATTTTGAAGGTACCGAAACCTAAAAATACAACAATTTTGAGTAACATAAAAAATACTATGTCCAAGTAACTAGGGAATATCAAAAAAATATATATATATATAGTATATATATAATATATATAATTATATATATATATATTATATAGATATATATATATATATATATATATATATATATTATATATATATATATATATATATAATATATATATATATTAAAAATATAAATAAATATATATTAAAATATATATAAAAAATAATATATATAAAGTCTATAACAAGGCAGAAAAATAAATTTTTAAATTTACTATTTCCTATAAAATTTGCTAGGAAATATAGTAATATTTTTAATCTTCATTGCAAACCGGTATAGTATAATCTTATTGAAGTTGAGACAAATGAAGCGTTCTATAAAGATAAAATCTATTCACTATTGAACGTCAAAGGCATCGTTTTTATGAAAGTCGTCAAAGGCGAAGCGTTGCATGGTGCGCCTCTCACCGCGCCTATAGACATGTCGGGTCGTGCGTATAGTATAGCATAATCTGCATTATGCCCCCACAGGCCCACAGTGCCCTACTTAGTAGGGGAGAGCCCATCGATACAGCTTGCCGGCCACAATCATTGCATGTTGTAGAGAAAATCCATATCAAGCCTTTTTAATATTTGACTAGGCAAACAATACTGCAGGCGTATGGTTATGTACGTACTCACAAGTTTCATATTATTGTCTACCAACTTATAGAATAGCCAACAATTAGTAAAGCTTAATAATCATTTTCTAGCATCAGTTTATGTAGCACGTTAGTGGTGGAAAGATTAGATATTAAAATTATGTTCCTATATAATGGAAAATAGGAAAGAAAACACTTCAATCTTTTCCGTCAATTAAGATGGTAATATTTCATCATCGGAATAACTGTACTGTCTAATTTCACAATTTCACAGTAACATAGCTGACGTTGAAAATAATTTCCATTGATAGTTTATTACATGCTACGCCATTGGCAAATATTGAAACAACGGAGTTAGCGGGAAGAAAATAGTAGAAGAAAAAATTCAATAGTGCGGTATTGAGGGCGGCCTGGACGCTAGGAATTGCATTTATTTTGCCATTAACTTCTATTGTTAGCCTTATAGAAAGGCAGCGTTTATTTGAAAGGATCGTTGTGTTTGTACATTTATTAAGTACCTACTCTAGTCGGAATTGTTTTTGGGGTATTATTAAACACTTTTTAAACAGTATATAATTTTAAGATACCACCTTTAGCGGCGGCACAGTCTCTGGCTCTAGTCGGCGGTCCGTGGTGGAATCTAATTATTCTGTGTTATCGAGTTGTAATTCGCAATTGCGTTTGCGTAGATAACAAAACGTAATCCTATTCTGGAAGATATTTCTGTGTTCTCGTACATTTTCGATTAGGTATTTCATCTTTCTCACTAGTTACAATTGTTCGTTGGATGTCAGTCAGTTGGAAATAGAAGATTTCAAGATATGATAAGTCCGGAGATCGATTTAGCCACTCAATATGCAGTAACTTGATACGGAAATTAAAGTATTGTTTTTCCACAGTTCCAGTGTTATTGTAGGTAAGGTATTATTTTTATAAGTGTTTAGCAAATTGAAATACGTTATAAAGAAATAATCTAGCACACTGTGTCGTATTTAGATGGTTGTCACGCTTCAATAAAAAAATATGATATACATAGCACACATACAATAAGTCTGTAGACCTCACAACATACCTAATAAGCCCACGTAAGCGAATAGAGTTAAGTGACGCAACGTTTTTTCCGTAAACTTGATTTCATTTTCATAAGATTCTGATAGGATCCAACTTCTAATTTATGGAGATTTCTGTATTCAGCTCCGTCATTAGCCTGACTGGCTTGAACTTGCATTACCAAGTAACAACAACGCTATAGCCAAATCTGAGTATTTGTCAAACTTTACAAATGCACAGACATACACTCACTAAGGCTCATTATTAACACGCTATTTTCGCTACGTCGCGTCGCCTATGCTTACATTGTATAAACAAACAGCTGTCCATAAATTTGAGTGCAAGATAACATAAGCAATGACAGATGTACTCATATGGACAAGCGCGTGCTTTCGAAATTTTATAAGTATCAAAGCATCGTGTCAACTTGTTTGAAAAATAAAAACTAACGCTAAAAATGTTTGTGCATATTGATGCTACATATAAAAAAATATACTTAAATAGCTTAAACAATAATTGTAGATCATGCACATATCACCGTCGGAAGCTGGATGCGGGCAGCGTAAGACTGATCGCCGTAGCGCACCTTAGGATAGGCCTGTATCCAACAGTAGACGTCGAACGACTGAACCAAACTCACAGATGTCGTTGTAACGATGACTCTGCTACTATACTATCTATATAAAACAAATACATAAGAGTTACTGCTCCTGAATTATTATATCAATGTGGAACGTGGAACAAGAAAGTGTAACAACTTGTGTTTTACATCAAAGTAAAAACGTTACACTATCCTACCTACTTATCATAATTTGGCTCGGTGATATTCATATATACTTCATAGATATGATGATGAAAATAACTTATAAAAGCTTGAAAATTTTATTAAAACTGTTTTTGTATAGTAAGTATTTTAGCCTACTCTATTTAGAAGGTTCCGTATTTCATTTCAAATTTAGCAAGAAGTTAGAATTAAATTAATAGATATACCTATGACAAAAAAACATGACAAACTTATGTATTGTTCATTTTGTAATTTTGTTTCAAATTTAAGTTAGTCAACTTTACAATACTCATATAATAGGTACGGAACTCTAGGTGCGCGTAGATGACTCGCACTTGACCGATATTTAACTGTACAGTCGAAAATGCAAAAATTCCTGAGCATTTTTCATTTTGTGATTAATTAATTGATGAGAATTTTTGACAATACGTTCATAATGATGTTTTGAAATTTACCAGTTATTAGCTCTATGCAAATTATTGTAACCTAGCTCGAGAAGTTTTCGCTAAAAATATGTCATTCAGTCAGTCAGTACGCCAAATAGTTTGCATACGGTTAGTGATATCTGTCAATCGTACTTGTTACGTATGGATATTAAAATATCTATATATAAATAATCTAATATAATAAAATATCTATATAATAATCTAATAATAATAAAATATCTATATATAAAATAATAGATATAAATAATCTCAGAGCAGCACAACAAGGGATCCCTTGGTGTGGGTAGCATTATTTCAGTAGTATAAATAATTAGAGTGAAGTGAGGCCTCAAAGGACTTAATATGATATCTGTTGTATATAGTATGTACAATGTATTAATGTAATTATATTGCATAAATGTTGCTGAGGCTCAAATATCCATCTCAACCTAAGCTCTCAAGGTATAGATGATATCTCGATTATGGAATTATAGTTCCATAGTATTAGCGGCTAACATCATTATTGCCATTTTCATAGTATTATACAAAATCTGGTCAAATAGGTAAAATGATTTTGTTCACAATCAGGGTTCGAGAATTGAATCCGCACTTGTGTAGCGACAGCGTACCATCAATCAGAGAATCAATGACTACAACGGGTACGAGTCACGAGGTCTCATGACAAATTAGACCAAGAAAGGGTTTTAATAATTAAAAATAGAAGTTAAAAAATAACAAAATTGTTCTAAAAAAATAATAATAACCTAACAAATATATAATCAAACGAAAAGTTCTCTTACATTGATAGATACTTCCGGTCAGGTTAATAAAAGCGTGTTAAAACAACCAAGTGGATTCTTTTAGAATATAGGTGCGTCCATTGTCGCCCCGTACTGCGGTTCGTGCGACCACGACGGCGCGTGAGTAACGCCGCGGCCGACATGTACGCTTTCGTGTACCTCATTAAATACAAATAGGTAGATATACAATGCACACAAATATTGATACTTAAAGTTATAAGTATAAACAATTACACACTAAATAAATATATAAATAAATATCAGTGGCGAAGTGTCCATATAAGACGATTGCATAAAATTAATAAAGTAATAAATAAAAAAAGAATAATTAATCATAAACTAGCAATAATCCCATTTAAGCTTAATTTTACATAGTCCTATTTGAATATATTTTTGTTTTCATTCGACACCGACTTACCTTTTATAAAAATTTCACGCTTCATCTCTCAAAAATATACATAAATACACATATAGGTACACTATTTGTATAGTAAAAAAAATACGTTACGTAAAATAAAGCAACAAAAGAAAATAAATTTTAATTATTATTGAAAGGAAAGAAAATAATTAGTTAGACGAAGAGTTCTATATAAGAGAAGACGTAAAAAATTGTTTGAACTTTATATAGCTTCTTGCTTCTGACTTCTTCGGCTCTGACCGAAGGATGATAACGACTTTGTATTTTCATTTCTAATTATAACAATAAGTCAGTGTGCTTATTTATTGTGCTTAAACTAAGGTGGTATTGCGAGAGAAAGTGAATATGTAAAATATATCTGTTTTCTTGTGGGGTGCACAAATTCCAAAATTGTGACCACGACATGATCTGGAGATCGCGGCGGTGAGTGATGGCTACGCCGAGATCTCTCAGTGGCCATTTCAGTATTCTATTTGCCACAAGCCTCGCCTGGAACACCTGGAGCTAACAATATATCAACGTTGTCGGAGATGGTCTGCGACCTTGGTGCTCGGCCACCTTTGTCACGAACAGAACTTGATCGTTCCTGTCTTTGGCCTCGGGGGCACCGCCTGCCACATTCAAGTGACATTTCCTGTCATCGCTGATATGTTCCTGTGTACGAAAGTACCGATTTTACCGTCTTGTTTCTCAACTAAAAACAATCTTTTGCACAAAGTGACTTACTTTTCAGACTATTTTGGTTTAGTCATTTAGTGTAATTACTAGTTAATTAATTTGTAATTTTTTACATTTAAAATTTATATTTCAATGTTTGTTGCTAGTTTGTGTTTTTTGCATTTAACAATTAACTATTTCATATTTGTTTGCTGCGTTTATTAATTTGCGTCTAGTAATAGTTCGTAGTTTACAATATGTTTGCGGTATTTCTTAACTTGCTAATTGTTTGCAACTAGTTATACTTGTTTGTGTACACGAGTATGTGATAATTGTTTTCAATTAATTATATTTATTTTAGTGTTAAGCTAATTTGTAATTTGTGCATTTTCTACATAAATATTATAACATGTGTGTATTTACTTTTGTTTGCTGTGTTTATTTACTGGTTATCACTTATAAGTTGTTAATAAAATTTATTTCAGCCACTCACAGCTAAGAATGTCCATTATATTTATTATAACTAACTACAATTAGCCGGCGTTTTATTCGATTTTTTGGATTGTTTGTTGCGTATATTGAGGTTTGGTCTTAAAACTTTGTAAATGCCTTGCAAGCCCGTCTCGCTGTGTTCAAAGTAGAGTAGACAAAGAAGGAGTCTTCCACTTCAGCCACTAAACCCTACAGGACTACGTTCTACCACCCTTGTGCTAATAACACGATTGAACGGGTACACGCTTATGTGTCATAGTGAGTCGTGGGCCCTCACTCTTCTTTTTGTCCTTCTTGACGGTCTATGGCGAAGCTCTTCGCTTATGTGGCGAATTTCTCGATTCAGCTTCTGGTTCTGATGGTATTAGTGATGCTGTTGATTTCTGCTGGTATGGTGTGCCATGTTATAATTTTATACGTGCATTTTACAATTGCCTTTTTGTTGTTTGTGACATTTGTTTGAGACTTATATAGTTACTTGCTTCTGACGTATTTACTTCTCTTGTGTAATATCACAATGATATGCCGATATCTCTCAAATATTTTTTTAACGGAAGAACGGTTAAATACTGACTTGTAGTTAACGTTTTAATGTTAGATCGCTGATCGACTTTGTCACCAAGCGGTATCGAGTGGCATCATATGTATTTATAAATGTACCTCCACATATATCTATGGTATTAACTTAAATTTATAATAAAAAACGGACCGATGAATACGATATATGCTACACGCTATTGAATGTATCCCTAAATAGTCAATTTTGGACAAAACCAAAACTGTGGTAAGAAATAGGTACCTACATTGTTCTCAGAATGTGATCGAGCGTTAGTAAACATCGCCTTACAACAATTACCTCAACTACAATAGAACAATTAAATCCACACTTGCTTCTTAATTTTAAATGTTCTCTTCCCACTCAACTAGTAGGCATGGCTTTTTTGGTTACGAGTACTAAAGTTCGTAGTCTTTTACAGTATTACAAAAAAAAACCATACATAAAAAAAAATTTCAATCGTCAATGCCTGCCACAGAAGTTACATATAGGCATTAAACTTAAAATATTTCATTAGGCATCAAATAGGTTCAGTTCATCTACATACGTGAATGGACAGAAGGCATCATTCATACACCTAAAACAATAATTGTTTCATCAATTTATTCAGGGAGAAAATAAAAAGGAAAGTAAGAAGTAATATAATTTTCTATACCTCATATGTACCAATAGGTAGGTACTCGTATTTATAAGCATGATGCATTCATAGTTACAGTATGTTCTCAGCATCGTTCAGAATAACGTCACAGGTGTAATCATTAAAGATGAAGGACCGCTAGGCTGAGGAGCTGTTAATAATGCAACACAGGCGTCCGTACCCTTAAGTGATCGGGGCTTTGTGTAGGGTACTACTTGTCAGAACAAATTTCATATACGAAACTGCACGTAAGCATGTTTTGTGAGCATAAATTATATTGGAATGTTATATGACCGTTTGTTTTTTTTTTTATTTTTTATTAGGTATATATTATTTATTTATATTTAATATATATTATTCACTAGCGACCCACTTTGGTTTCGCACGCATGTTTGTTATAAGTTACTCTTATAAGAGCGACATATGGGTAAGGGCCACCTGAAAGATATCACATTAATAACCTTAAAAATGTGCAGTGTTCCTCTACTATATTGTGCATGTCTCTTACAAACCTCTCTCTTGAATCATTCTATTTATTAGAAAAAAGTTCAGTTTTGCTTAGAAGAGCTGGCGAGAATCTCAACAGTTGCCCTTTTTCCAATGTAATTTTACAATATATTTACAACTGTGGTTGGCCTTCCGAATGAACATCAACAGTACTTAGCTCCACTCTCTAACATCCGCATAATACTCTTGGATTGAATATTAGTTATATATAAAAACAATACGACACTAAAAAAAATTAACAACAGCGAGTGAGCGTGTTGAACTCACTCAACGCGGGTTCCGTACAAATTTCATTTTATTTCGTAGGTCAACAAAGTACATCAGCTTATAAGAGTTGACAAACTTAAATTTGTGTGTTATTTCACTAATTTCGTACGAAGTGAACTACAAATGTAAGTTTGTGTTTATAAGATATTTATCTGTGATACATTTATAAATTTTCAATTTTCAGATATTTCCATTACTTGTACAGTAAATAATGACTGCTAGAAAAATTTCATAATTCTAGGTTAACAGAACCTACAAGTTTCGAGAACGCGGCAAAATTCATATACAATGCGGCAAAAACAAAGCATAAAAGCTCATATTTTCTGATTGCATTTTATTCTTTTGTGCTTCCACGCTGACCTGGATACTTGATATTAATTTCAGCCTGATATCTCCACGCGATCTCGAAAAATGGTATTCATAGACGGACAAACAAACAGACAGACAGACGGACGACAAAGTGGTCTTTAAGGGTCTCGATTTTCCCCTCTGTGTTACTGAACCCTAAAAATAGATCACGACGACTTATATTTTATATTATTATTAATTGAATTATAAAATAATTCTTCATTTAAGTATATCCATTAAGCACGTATGAATCGATATCTCGAAATACAAATATATGGGGCGCGCCTATGACGCACGGACGAACAAACACACAGCTATAAAGTATTACTTTATTGTGGTCCGCCCTCTACAATCATTAGCTATGACAAATATTGGCCGCGGAATTTACGATTGTGTACTGGTCACATTTATAATGCTATTCAAGGATCTGGTAGCGTTTTATATATATATATATATATATATATATATATATATATATATATATATATATATATATATATATATATATATATATATATATATATATCTATATATATATCTATATATATATATATATATATATATATATATATATATATATATATATATATATATATATATATATATATTAACAGCAAAATGCTGCTATTCCTGGTACAATACCATAATATGCGAAAACATATATTTATTGTTTTCAACTGAACTTATTTCGTGAGGCAATAAACACTTTGTATTAGACAAAATAATAATAACATAAACGAATATTATTGGTACGTACATATTATATTTAAGAACTTTTTGTTCACACAAAAATGAATAATAAAAAACAATGAAACAAAATCATAGTAAGTTTCAGAAAGTTACAGATCAGTAATACCAAGTACAACGGTCACATTTTAAGTACAGAATTTTGTTACAAAAGACTTTGTTGAAAAATGCTTATTCAAGTTATGTACTGTTAAACGCCTAGTTATCAATAAAAATGAAAATGCTCTTTTTATTTATGTGAATCATTTATAGTTACATAGAGACGTTAGATATTGAATCAAATTAGCTGTTTCCGTTTAAGATCCATACATATATTACATATATAGTATATATGTCGAATAGCTCTATATCCCATCAATATTATAATTTTAACACTGGCCGTGTTTGTAAGTCTGTGGGTCCGATACATACTCGGGGAGAATGAATTATTTTCATTTTATTTGCTCTGACAACAAGGCAAAAAGCGCGGCGTTGAGTTCTGCCACTTAATACGCAATACTTCGAAAGGCGGAAAGCGGGGAATGGAGTGTCTTAACACTAGTTTTAATCGTACAGTTACAGTACGCTGCCTTCCTTCCTTGCCTTCGCTATGTGCATCCCGCACATAGCTGGCAACGCAACGTATCGTAACAGTACCGTACAGCGTGAATCTATATATTTTATTTATTTGGGCAATAGCTACTGCGCAAGCTAGGGTTAGGCTCATTGTAGTAACTAAGAGACATTTCCGAGTGGGGTTTCTGGTCTAAAGAGATTCGACATCGACATCTGTAGGATAATATAATATGTATAATATTATATATATATATATATATATATATATATATATATATATATATATATATATATATATATATATATATATATAATATTATACATATCTCAGAGGGTGTCTAGCCAATTATCTGTCCGATATTTGGTTTCCGGCATACGGGTACGCGACCCCGGGACCTCGAGCCACCACTTTCATAACCCGATCCAATCCATGTAAGTGGTGTCCCTCCCCTATATTCCAAGTCTTTCTGCCTCTTATTCCCTTTCCTTTCCTGGTTTCTCCCAGTAATGGGTTTGGAGGTCAGATGGCAATCGCTCCACAAAAAACCACTTCGCCACTCATATGGACCGATTGGTCTTAGTCGGAAGGCAGACCCTGGCAAAAAGCCGGGACTAATGCCAGGAAGAAGAAGATATATATATATATATATATATATATATATATATATATATATATATATATATATATATATATATATATATATATATATATATATATATATATATATATATATATATATATATATATATATATATATATATATATATTATATATTATTAAAAACAGATTTGTATTAAAAAAGGAAACCTTGTCATATTTTTTTTATTATATAGCACAATTCCCAATCTTCTCCACTACTCCCTCCAATCTAAACTCTAAACTCTCCAATAAACTAATATTGCCTTTCAATTAATTTCATCTCTTTTTTTAGCTTTTAGTTAATTAGTGAACATTCTAGGGTGGGCACCACACGATCTTGGGGTGGGCACACACTTTTTTAAGAGTGTTACTGTATCTACTTCACCTAGTAATCCTGTATGGGTGCGATAGTAACGAATGGGCTACTAAATCAATATCTATTCATCCGACAGCAACCAGGAGAAAGGTAGAGGCTCTTGAAGAGCAAGCTTATCTCGAGTACCCTACACAATATTTTATTATTCAATATTCGCTAATCAAGTACTCCTACAAGATAACAATGTAATACAATGTAAAACGTTTCTTATATCACATACAAAATATGTGTATAAAAGGCTATTTGGTGCGAGCCAATCTCCTTTGAAAATGAAATGCCTTCGATGTTCTAAGTACACATATACAATATTTCTCTGTCTTTTTAGTGATGCCCGAAAGAGACGACTGATCCCAGCACCGGAAGTGGGAACGGCAAGTCGATATTATAAGAGAAATTCAACGGAAATCGAAATCCCCTCTGTAATAGTCTACAACTTTTACTGAGACTATACACAACTATATTGTAACACCATCAATTGTAGTTGATATTACAAAGAAGTGCAAAGGAAAAATGTTTTAAAACGCACAATATATTTTTTCGGGGTCGAATCAAATATTAATATTTCCTTAGTGCTAAAAACAGTAGAAATTTTAAAAATATTAATTAAGTTATTGACTTCACAAATTTTACTAATAGTAGATATACTAAATAAGAATTGAATAGTTATGTGGAAAATTCAAAATAGAAAGCCATTTGTAAACGCGAATAACAAGGAATGCTAGACAAGTGAAACAGTGGATATTGTAGTTTGTGTATGAAATATTCGGAATACTAATACGTATTCAAAGGAAAAGCTCAAAATCAATACACAGGTAAATTCCGAACTTGCTTTACAAAGGAACATTTCGAAAATTCTCTCCATAAGCTGGTAAAATCCATAGAAGATATTTGGCTGCGATATTCCTACTCTTCACAATGATGTAGGCATTAACTTGGTTTAATCTTTAATGCCACTTTACCCTTAATATACTTACGTTAGTATAATAAATACATCAAATAAACAAAATATATTAAATAAGAACGACTTGGATTTCCCTGGTATTTGTCACATTAAAGATTTATATAAAATACATTCATGATGTAAAATATTAACAAATAAACATTTTCACTATATTGTATAAATCTAGATAAATCCAATGTGCAATCTTAAACTTGTATGTTCGAAATACAGGAGGAATTTCAATATAGGACTCACATAAGCAAACGCACTACTCATACAATCTTGTAGGTAGAGTTAGCTAGTCGAAACCAGACAGACGCTGATGGTAAGTAATGTTTTGATTTGCCTCAAGGCAACGGCACGTAAAATTCATTTACGCACCGGAATATACGAAATTTCAATTCACAAAAGTGATTGGTAGAGATGATGGGAGTACTTCTCTCTTCATCCTCATTGGCTGACGATAACCTGATATAATTTAAATATTGTCAACCTCAGAGACTTTCACCTTATAGCAATTTGATCTCACGGGGTGCGTTATTAGATTCTGTCGCAGGAGATTAATAAATATATAGTACGGGCATCGCATAGATGATACGAACGTGGTATGTTCCTATTTTAAAGATTTAATTTAAAATATTGTATATTATCCGAGTATACAGACAAAATGGTTTTAATTTTTTTTTAAATCTTATAAATGTATTATTATATTTAAAATGCTAGGACTAGGGCCCCAACATTGGACTCAAATCCTATAAAATATTGATGTAATTATCCATTAATTACAATAGAAAGTAAATAATAAAATATAATACAATAAAAACAAAAACTTTTAAAGAAATTTTACCATTACAAGAAAAAGTATTACTTTCTTAGACAAAGTATATATATACATACATATATATATATATATATATATATATATATATATATATATATATATATATATATATATATATATATAACATATATTTGCAAAGATTGTACTAACACAATATCTGATCATCTGACAAAAATGAACCTGACAGTTAAAATTAATCGATACTAACAACTATTGTCAATTGGTTAAAGAGGAGGTTGGCAGTGCAGAAGAACGTAAGAAAATATTTCAAGTCAGATTTGCACACACACACACACACACACACATTATAAACAGATATCTAAAATAAAATCTTAATAAAGACTAATTACTTTTGTGCTTCCAAAAACATATTGATCCTTAATATTGAACGTGTCTTTTTTCACTGTATGTTTTTAATGCACCTATATGATTTTCTTGGAATTAAATAGTCCTCTAGTAAAAGAATTGCGAAGAAACAAGTTAGACATAAAATGGATAACAGACAACTAATGTGTTCTGTACTGTAAAGTAATTAAAAAACTAAGAATACTTCTTTTATATTAGTTTCTTAGCGTACATATATATATTCCATACTATTTCCAATTTTTATACGGGATCAGTAGTAGATAGGTACTTGACGATAACAATCAGTACTAAGCCCAAATTTTAATCTGTGCTAAGAATCTAGAGAATTAAGCATATAGAACTGCACAAGCTTCAAATGAATCGTTGTTAGCATGTTTCTGTTGCTTTCCTATAAAATAGCTCTACACTTAATTTATTTGTCCATTTTTTTATGTTAACCAGAAGAAAGGTGTGAATGTCACAAACCTTAACGTAAAATTTTGTTCGCCAGATAATTTTTTTAAGGTATGAAATTAAATATCATCATTTATAGCTTTATTATAATATGGTTTTTTCTGAATTTTTCTACTAAAGCTGTAAATAAATTTAAAATTCATTTTAGGGCAGGTTTGTACACCAACCCGTAAAATGACATCTACCAAAATACTATATGTTAATGACATACTATCAAATTGCATAATATGATGAAATATGTACGTTTCATTATAATAAATATTACCACACAAGTTACGATGAACAAACGGCGGTCGCATATTTGTGAAAAGTATGTGTACGAGGCGAACGCCGTGTCCGTCGACAAGTCCGAGGACGGATCCGGCAACGAATCCAGCGACCACTCGTGCAGGACTTCTCTAAACAATAATTGCAAGGGAGAAATAATAAAGTCGGCGCAACGCGGTCCGTATCCGCTTGCAATAAAAATGTAAAACGCCACCGATAAGCGCCAACGCTAAAGGGTCCAATGTAAAACTTAAGTGTTGCACTTTCTGTGTTAGTCGATATTTTTTAATGTATCGTAATCGTATGTAATCGTATGATAATGATTAAGTAAAGCGTATACATTAATAGTGAATGCCTAATTTTTGTCCCAATTATTACATGACAATAGCTATACATAGAAAAGCGGTTATCTCATTCGGTCTCATTTTGAAGATTTCCAGCCTTAGAAAAATGGAATGAAGAGAATTCTTGTTTGCTATAGGTATACTTAAGAGTAAAATACGATTTAACAAAGAATTACTGGCTAAAATCTCGTGTTTCTCTCTCGTGAATCACGAAATTTTGTGCCCAACCCGATAGTAAAACAGTAACTGCTAGAAATTCTACAGGAAATCAGCATATAATATTTACATATGTTATAAATGAAAAAAATACCGAACTAAAGTGATTAGTAATTATAATATATTACATAGGTAAATACCTACTATAAAATGCGTTTGATACAATTAAAAAGTAGCCTTCGTTTTATTTGCAGTGATTTATCGATATAATTTCTGTTAGGGGCACGCACCTCACTACTACAGCTAGGCTGCTTCAGTTTTTGCGTCCGGATCAAACCGCCGGGTATTTTGTCACACAAAATATAAATGTAGCCTACTTCCTTCCTTCATTGGCGCTGTTTATCTGAGTGATTAATTGCGCCTTGTACCGCTTTCAGCGGCTAAATGGAATTTATGTTTTATTAGATACACTTATGTGTCGCTACTCAACTTCCACTTTTATGTAATATCTTACATAAAAGTGGAAAACGATAAAATAATTCCACATTGGGTACATTACTGCATATGGAAAAATGTCATTGTCGCGTTATGATTTCGAGTTGCTCTTTTGGAGTACGGATTTATTGAGTTTTTGTGTTGTAATAGCTTGCTATGATGATGGTGATAATTATTGTGATTTAGTATAAAGTAAATAAATAATTTATATATCACTAGGATCTTGTGTTTTTCCACAATATATGAGTAAATAAAGTTTTATAAAGTAAAGTGTAAAGGGCTAGCGCTGGATACGAGTACTTATAGGTAAGATGAACGTTCTACAATATACATAGGTACATACATATGTAGATACAGAGAGCCGCGTATATGCCTTATACGGTTCAACTTCGCATACGTCCCATTTCAACAATAGACACACAAGACACGGTAGAACCCGCCTCCTTTGGATTTTATTTATTCGCGACTAAAATGTAAAGTAGAATCTATCGGCGATCGTGAGAAAGTAATGATAAATACATCAATTTTAACATCGGTTCGCTTTCTCGTGACGCTGAACTGTTTATTAGATGGGATATAAAGGATCGGGTAACCGTAGCCCAGAGCGAGGCCATACTTATTGAAATTACTTCTGATTGTAAGCGTAATAGGCGCTTGGAAGCCAGTAGCCTTCTAAAATTAAGGTTTTTGTTCGAAACGCACGAATCAGGCGCTTTATATGTAGACGATTAGCATGGTTGCTTCAGTAGATACAATGTGTTCGATTACTAAGCTGCAGCTTAATAATTGCATGCATCTGTCAATGATATTCACACACCTACACAATACCTATATAATACGTGTACGTGTACGTGTACGTGTACGTGTACGTGTACGTGTACGTGTACCTATATACAACATATAAACGGAGTAAATCACGTGAACATTTTACTTTTACGCGAGTACTAGGTAGATAGGTACATCCTCAAACGTTTAGTGTAAATGTCTTAATATACTAATAATAAATAGAACATATGTGTATATTGTGTAGATTTCTGATACTTTTTGACATTTCTAACAAAGTCAGGTAAGTGTGTTGGTCCTATGTACACATTTTTTTATAAAACTTACTTGCCTATGCCTTGCTAAAAAAGAACTTTACTTCTAAACACGATAAATCTTGAACATGCAAATATATATGTAAGATAATTAAGATAAAAAATATATAAGATACTACATGCTTTTGTAAAACTTGCTAAATATAGCATTTAAATGCAAAAATATGATATAAAATTATATGTAAGCAGATTTCAGTAAATTTTTACTTAGTCATTATACCCTTATTAACACGCAAAGCTTATAATATAAGTGTTGCCGTACAATTGCAAAATTAAAGGTGGTTATTAAGCGTCATTATAGAAAATACTCATCAAAAATGTTTGACGTTACAAAGTGTGATTAAAACGATAACATGGGAAAATTATTACATATCATAGCGCTCGAAAGACAAAACATATGTACAAATATATAAGTATATACATAGTTATATATTTGTTCAATATGGCAAAAAGTCTTTACATATAAATAAAATGAAAGTGTCTGTTTATGATTCCGCAATAACTGGGCTTTTATAGTACACGATACCTACTCAAACATAAAAACACATTTATACGTTTTTTGTGTGTTGGTCTGTCTTCCTAATAATATAAATAATAATCATCGGAACTGCTATACCAAACTTTGGAATTGGACCATTGGAATGTACATTGATTAAATACACAATGAGGACATTCCATGTTCTTAACTATAAAGCAACATATAGGTTACTTTTTATCCTGGAATTCTAAAGGAAAAGGATAAACCTTTTTATCCGAGAAAAACCTGTGTAGCGCGTGCGAGTACATTCGGCCCAGATAAAATATTTAATTATTATATTTAATAGATAAAATATTATAAACATTTTATATTTATACCTAGGTATATTTTGCATCATTTTTCTTACACAAAGTTACAGGAAAAGAAAAACACTTATATATCCGACAACATCGATCAAGTGGGGGAGGTCGCGAACGAGTCGCTAGTCTACCTACACATATAATCTTTAATAAAAATGTAACTGGTCGCTGTCTGTGCATAGAAGTTATGTTAAAGTAAATGTATTTTTTTTATATAACATATCTTCTGTGTTATGGTTTCTGTTACATTTATCAATGTAATTGTATCAGAGTATATCCGAGAACATAGGTCTGGCGGGCGGAGCGCGGAGGCTACACGCGGGTCGCTAGTTGAAAAAAAAATTGTAACAATCGCGCAAGTTTCGAACAATCATGAAAATTATTAACCGTATATTTTTATTATTAAATACCTATAAGTTAGTTGCAGACACCTATCCAATTTAATGGACAATATTTACCGTTACTAGTTTAATATCGTTATTGTCTCTCAATGTTGAATATATATATATATATATATATATATATATATATATATATATATATATATATATATATATATATATATATATATATATATATATATATATATATATATATATATATATATATATATATATATGTATATATAGTATTCTTTATTGCTTGCTTTATAATATGTTGAAGTACAAATATTACAAAATATAGTTCCAAACGGTGGACCTGCCACCTGCGAAAGTGGGTGAAACCAGTAAGTAGCGAGATGACGCATAAAATGCAATATAAAGATAAACATTTACATAGTTACATAAAAAAAATATCTTAAATAAAAAAAAACCAATACCTTAAACATAGAAGATATACATACCTACCGGTAAATAGACATACACTTATACAAATAATATAAATACATACATACACTATACATACATATAAAATTTCAAAACAAAATAAAATTAAACACATTAAAATATAATATAAATAAAACAATTTTCAAAAATTAAATTAAATAATTTTCGGATACTGTTAAGTTCGTTAATGACATGTTTTTTCAATTGCGACTTAAAAAACAAGATTGATTGGCTGTCTTGAATAGCCTTGGGGAGTTTATTCCAAAGGAGTGGAGCCTGTACGAAAAAGGACTTTTGAAGGAATTTGGTATTGCTCTTGGTAAAACACAAGACCTCCTTGAGCGTGTAGGAGAGGGAAGGATTTTAAAACGGGAACGTAGATAAGGAGGGAAGTTTTAGTAGTTGAGTATTTTAAAAAGATAAGAAAGGATATGCATATCACGGTGAAAACCAATAGGGAAATAGGTCCTTGGTAAAAGGTTCTTTTCTCTGCTGTCAAACAAATAAAAAAACAACAATGGTGGTATTTGTCATAATATTATTATAAAAAGGACACTTAATGTTGAATAGCATAAATATGTAATATGTATACATAGGTACATATTTTGATCAATTAAAATAATCTCCCCTCACAGAGTTGATTTATTTCTCATTACGTATCTATTACATTAGGTATGCTACGTTGTGAGAGAGCGTAAAAAAGCGCAATCATGGCTTTTTTAATCTGGCGAGCAATCCATAAAGACCTGATCGCTCTTTAGTTATGTAAGATATCTAACCCATTTGACTATATACGTAAGTGCACTACACTTACCAAGACAAGACAGCATGCAGTAGCTGTGCAGGCTGCAATGGGGCACACGCAGCTTCAATCGGCTTAGAATAACAGACAGAACTTAAGCGTCATACAATTTTCTGGTCACAGTGTTTGAAGAGGAAACGATTGCCATATGACACTTTGCTTTGTGGGAATCGTTGTTCCCACGATATCGAATAATGCAAGTGCAATAGTGGAAAATTGCAGCATTCTAATCAGCTGTCATGCCGTAATTGTATATAGCGACCAAAGCTTACATTTGTGTTTTATACATATTTGTTTACCCGACATTTAACGTGAATAAAAAATATATAGATAGATGTGTGTAACAGTCAATGATCGATGCATTTAAAATTCGAATATCATTCGACAGGTCATATATAAATTTAGTTTACATGTTATATAATATATATTATTTTACATAATACTCGTATATCATGATATGTAAAAGATATGTTGTAGTGCACTTAACTATTTTTACTTAATTTGTATAACAGCGTTTGCGTATACGCACATAATTGGTTGGTATTTATATTAAGATGTGGGAATGCACGTTGCAAGAACGGACCGTATAATTCTAACTCATAAATTTCCAACAAATAATACATATTCCAATGCAATCTCGTCTGATTGATGTCAAGTAGTAATATCAACTCACGACTACCTGCATCATGCAGGTTCTTTTGGGAAATAAAATTAAATTTACACTTGCAACACTTCCATAGGTATGTGATAAGATTATATTTACTTTTGTACCGTAACTGTATCCATTACTATCATTTATTACTTACAATAAGCACGAAACGTACAAAGAACAAACTTTATAAGCTGAAATCTAAATTCGCTTTTCGATACTTAAGCACTAGATACGTTATGGTGACGAATTTCAGCTAAGCTTCAAGATTAACACACGTTCTCGCATCTTTAGACGCTTTTGTGCCTGTTCCTGTCTGTACAATTATTAATGATGTACTTACGATACAAGCTTGGTGCTCACTTGTATATCTGTTATAATTATTAACTGCTAAATGTTTACCGAAATATTTACCTTTCATTGAAACTTAAGACTTAATAAAAAGTTTTTATTTGTTAGGGTACAGGGTAGGCAGAGGGAACCTAGTGTCAATGCACTTTGTTAAAGTGTGAGTTATATGTCGCTAGACATTGTGTGTTAGTGGCGGAACACTGCGCTTTGCCTTTCCACAGTGTAGAAACAAACATAAATTATGCCATGGGCCCAATATATATATATATATATATATATATATATATATATATATATATATATATATATATATATATATATATATATATATATATATATATAATATTTTTCTTTACTTTACCATCGGTGAACACCAGGTATAAGGTCTATGTCTACCGTGAGCTGGTAATCTAACTGAGCTCTGAGAGCCTCAGTTGTCCTATAGCATCGGTTAGAATATTTAACTGATATAGTTAGGAGCGTTTCATATTGAATAATTGAAATATTTTTATATATAGTACTCAAAAAGTATTATAGGTATATATGTATATAATTTAAATAACGATTCCATAGGATTTGGAGTGTTTATCGCGGCCAATCAACGATATGGCAGCGTAGACTTATCAATGGGATAATCATATATTATATGGGAATTATTAACCTGGGATCTTTTACCATTTTCAATAAATATTTAAATTCCTATACTTAGTTAAATTTTCAGTAATTTCAATAACAATTTCTTTAGGATGTCTTTATTTTAATGAAGAATATTTAAATATGAGTAAGAAACATGTCCGCGTCCAGACCGTGCGAGAGTCCCACATTGACTTAACCCGTTGGAGATCCATCCCGGTCCCGTGCCCGTATAAGGATTTTCCCAAAATAAAAAATGGCGTACCTTAATATTGGGACATTCTGTTATCTACCCACTTACATTATTATATGTAAAGTAAAGGATTCAACACTGTCAAAAGAATATAACAACTATAAACAAAATGTTTGCACTTAATTGTTTTCTTTACTACAGATCACGCGCCAACTCAACAAGGCTTTAAAATGAATTCCACGAAGCACATTACACGGTTATTTTATCACAATTTTGGTGAATCAACCCCATAAGGGCACTCGTTCGCTCAAACCACCGTCAAGCCACACTTAATCCTGAAAATGTCCCGTCACACTGTTAGTTACTCGTTGTTTACTACTTCATGGAATTACTTTGTGATCATTTTTTTTATAATTGTAACTGTGAAGGAACCAATCATAATATACATTTTAAAGAATATTTATATTTTATATCTTAATTATATATCGCGATTGTATTTCTCAATTCGAGTAATGTAAAAGCTAGAAAATATATTTTTCTCAAAAATAACAAATGAAAAATAAAAAGAAAAATTTATTATTATTACTATATATATATATATATATATATATATATATATATATATATATATATATATATATATATATATATATATACATATATATATATTATAATAAAATAATCTTTCGTCTAGCCACCCCATAACATTTAAATACACAAGACGCCCCGCTAAGAAACGGTACAATTTGAACAGTTGCGATCGAGTAGGCCCTCCCATAGACCACAGCCCTGTACAACGTAACCCCTGTTATTAAAACATTTAGTGTAAAATAATTAAGGAACGCCCGCGGAGTCTACATTGAACTGTGTTTGCGGAAAATTAGTCGACATCTCCTACTCGTGATTGGAAATAAAACTTTTTAACTCGATTGTGACTAACAATATTATTGTACAACTCCATCTCATTTCATTCCAAAATCGATATTTTATGTTATTTTCATGTAGAATATATAGAAGTAGATACAAACAGAATCGATATTGAAATTGAATTGAATTATCGGTATAGATTTACAAAAACAGTATTTTACGCGCGGTATTGTCAAATACAACAAGAATATGGTATCGAGTTGTGCCTCCAAATTTGTACAGAACTTGTGTTACACAAAATAATCTATAAACCAAGTTATATATACAACACATTAAAAAGATAATAAGACCGTATTCAGTCCAATTAATTAAAAAAGCCTGCAATTTTCTTCTTCAACAAGCATCAACATATACCCTACAAAGTTTATGTTCTACCCTGTTATTATATATTAGTATTTATAAACATAAAATATAATTTCGACGTCAAAAGGAAATTATTTATCGCATGGAACGACCGGTAACATGTAATTTTTATCGTATTAAGAGAACATATCAGTAAACATTTAATATATTGTTGCAAAACATTATAGGTAGCTATAGCATACATATATGTAGACATATAACTTAGTGTTAAAACACTCTCCTTCGTTACTTTCCTTCCCTTTTCGAGTCATTGCGTCTCTTGGCAGAGTGTTACTGCATTTTAATTTACCATACAGAAAAAATAATAAATTTAAATTTAATTATCTTTAAAAGTGAGCTATTGGTCAACTGCGCTAATAGGTTTATAGATTCTGATACGGACTGCCTTATACCTACAGAACCTAATGTAAGGAGACCACGTTCTCCGCTTTGTGCCAGAGTTGAAAACATTGTATGTTGAGTGGCGGCTCTATGTTATCTAGGCCGCTCTGGCAAGACTAATCACAATTTGTCTTGCCGGAGCGGCAAAATGAGAATAGTTCATTCCCCGAGAATGGATCTAAACCACAAGACACAACCGTCGCAAAACAGCAGACACTGACCTACTGCGCTACGATAGCCTGTAGAAACATCCTAGAAATTTACTCTTAAAATAATTAGCTTGAGTACGAGAATTGATAATTTATACGTATATTATCTATCCATACATTTCTTACGGTAATGCGTCAATTATCCTTACTAATTGGGGGACAAGGGTATTTGGAAAACCGGTTTTTTCGCCTAATCGATCTATAATGATTGAGCCATACTACATATTAATAAACAATAATCAAGAATACTTACGATTTTCATTTAATTAAAATATTAATATCATTGTATCTTTTGACAAATAGCAATTAAACATAAACTGGTAAAAACACATAATACATATTCTCTAAATATTTCTCGTCAATATTGGTACTTGAAAAATGGTTGGGCAAAAGTAAGTAGTTTGAGATCGCAATATATATATATCGCAATATATATATATATATATATATATATATATATATATATATATATATATATATATATATATATATATATATATATATATATATCGCAATATAATATCGAATAACATACAATTTTTAAATAATTACTAATTAGTAAAGTTTTTAATTCACCTAACGTTGAGACTAATGTGGCAGTAATCATACAACAAAGTAGTAGTAGTAGTTGGTACATAATTCCCCAATACCTAAGTATACCATTTATTTTATACGAGATTTTTTTAATAATAAAATCTTATCATTTTTAATACACTTTAAAATGATCCTGTTATAGGAATAGATTTATTAATAAAAACACATTTTCTTATTTTATAGGAAGGCTTTCCCGTTTCTTACTATTTATCTAGATACCTATGTATGTATATGTATATATACACAGCTCTAGGAAGAGCGCCTCATTGAGTTAAATGTTATTGTTACAAAAAAAACCAAAAATCCCGAACGTGAAGCAAATACATTCCTCTTTGTAAAAGATAAAAAAATATATTATACTATTGTAACTCCTTAACATATGACGGCATTCAGTTCATTCGGTTTAAATATCGAAATGGTAAAATGCCAATGGCAAATTTTGTTGTTCGCATCATTAAAAACTGTTACAAAAACTTTTGTTCCTATCTTAGACTTAAATTATACAAGAACAGACTTGTATATTTACTTAAAAATAAAGTATGTATTTAAATTGTACAAAACAAAGTGCACAGAACATAATATACAAATATAGATACTTTGATACACAATAAGACCATGACGAATACTGCTCATTTAATTATAAAAAATATAATATAATGTGAATAAACTGTAATACCAAGTTCGTTCGTTGCCCTTGACATTTTAGAGAACAATAATTTTGCTTTATGTTTATATTATGGTAAAGTATTTAAAACAACCTGTTCGTTTTTATAACAACTCATTGACTATAGTGGATGGGGTTATAGCCTGAGTTATAAAAGAGCATTATAGAGAGCATTATCTACTATGTCCTTGCATTATGAATATTGACAAACGATATCGTGCTAATTAATTAATTTTACACTTGCTATTTAAATGTGTAATTATGTTGTCTTAAAATGAAATGCACATTACAAGTAAACATTATCTTTTTTGCGTTTATTGCCATCTATTGGCTACAAATAGAACTACATCGTGGAAGCCCTCTAGGCATTATGGCGTGCAACAGAATGTGCTCCTGGATACGAAAAAGTTACGCATAATTTTTAATAAATGAAAAATGTTTGATCTATACTGTATGAAAATATAAATATATATGTATATAAATATATATATATATATATATATATATATATATATATATATATATATATATATATATATATATATATATATATATATATATATATATATATATATATATATATATATATATATATATATATATATATATTTGTTTTGACAACATTTTAATATTCGCTGTAGATTTTTAGATGTGATATTTAAACAACATGGCATTTACTTTAATATGGTAAATGTCGTTTATATAAGTACATCCATTTTTTTTTAAAGATACATAATACGTAAGAGATTTTTAAAAAAAGATGATGGGAGATGGATATGTGTTTTAATTATACAGATGTTTTGTGTTTGTTTGTAAATGATATCTTAATTAGACCAGTCCGACACTACATCAGACCTATACATAGTGTATCTGGGATGTACATTTAAAAAGTAAACTAAAATATTCTACATAAGTCTGTGAAATTAAACAATTCAATTGAAAAACAACCGTGATTATACCTATTGATTAAATGTCATTATATTTTTATAGTCTCCATAATATAGTGAATAAGTTCTAGACAGATAAAAATATATTGAAACGAACAAATTAAATACATTGATCCACTTGAATTTATACAAAGATATCAATAAAAATGATGTAATATCTTACACGATAAATTCAATATTATATTTCGCTATACTCACAATTTCAATCACAAAATAAATACGTCAAAGATTAAAAATTACTTTGTTGCCTCCATACATAACACACAAATAAAATATTCGCTTTTACTTATACTAAGCTACTGTTAGTTATAAACAACAGTGTTTATAAATTAAAAATCGCTAATACGATCGCCATCCCGTTCATAACACGTGGATCATTAACGTAATACGCCATACGATCCACGTGTTATGAAATACATCACTATCTTGAAGATATGGAAGATCCTGATAGCAAAAACATGTTTCACATAAATATCTTTAAGAAAGATCCTGGAAAATGATGATGTGTGAAATATGATTTTTCCAAAATCAAGTTAGCAATTTAAGACGCTATGTATGACTGACTCTATGAGTCATAATATAGATGCACAAACCAAAAATACACTTATTTTGGTTTGTATTCCCTATCCGCTTATCAAGTGCCTGGGAAATCGCCTTAAGCGACTTTTACTGTATTTATCTATTAAGATAATTAACTAAAAACATCTACAAAATAAAAAAAAAAACCATTTATTTAATTTTTGTCAAACAGATAACGTGTAATTATGTATGTAGTTAAAATTATCTCAACTTTTTCATAGCATTTCATAACGCCTATTAGCCATTCGAAGCAAATTTCATTACTGCGAATCTTATAACTATAGAGAAAACAACTAAATTAATTTATTAAATATAAATGATAGCTGACAGCTTCACACTTTTTAGGTAAACTTCAAAACGTTTCTCTTTCTCTTCTTTTAAATAGTGACAGCGTATGATAATGTTATTATGGCATATCTATAATGTGTAATGCTTTTGAACAAATATAATATGTACATTTTATTCTATTTATTAATATTATAAAGCAATTTAGGAAGTATTCGTATTTAAAATAAAACTATATCAGTTCATAAATGTATGTAATAATCTATAATATATAAGTAAAGCGAGTCTGCGTGATATTCTTTGCGCGGGCGCAGGCTCACTACCTGGACGGCGGCGCGGCGGCGCGGCGGCGGCGCCTGCGTCCCTTTCGCTCAAGGCTATCCGCGCGTACGCAATTATAACCCTTAACGTGACTGCGTGCCAACCGTGGTCCAAGGAATTTCCTTTGCACGTTGTCAGACTTTTTTCAATCGTGTCGGGCAATCAAGACTTGTCCAAACGAGAGAAATAGCAGTTTCGTTCGTATTACATTTAAACGCATCTTTTATATGGAGTAAAATATTTTTTTACTATAGTAAAAAGTACAACAAGATGGAAAAGAAGTAGCAGTGCAACGTGCAACAAACAAAAACATGTCGAAATGTAAACAAACCAATTGTCACTGTCAAATAACCGCGAACAGCGCTGGCGGCAATGAAATATCGCTATGCAACTTTAAATAATATTATGTCTAAACTTACCTGTATAAAAATGAAAGAGGTGGCAGTCTCGTCTAAGAAGGCTCGATGGGTGTTTGAAACTTGGCGACGTGATCACTAGGGAGTAATATGTATGCGTCGAATAGCGAATACCGTGTGTAGTATAACGGGCCGGCGGCCGGCGTCGGCGCAGGTGACAGCGCGACGCCAGCGCCGCGGCGCGCGACGGCGACCCCGCGTAACTTAACCCCGCCCCCTCTCTCTGCCTCACCGGCCACCACTAGGCAGTAGGCACTACGGCACCCTTGCAGAGATATAGATCCTTGCGTCGCGTGAGCAATTATGTTTATCCATTTACATATTAATTATTAATTACATACATACTATATTTTATTTAATATACGACTACGTACGGTTTCTTTCACGTTCATTTATGAATAATAAATTACAATATTTTCATTAATAGGTATGGGATAAACATAGGTACATGGAACGTACATAATTACAAATTTTCTCTTGTATTTTTCGGTAAGTACTAAAAACACACAATGGATAACTATAAGTAAGTATATTTTAAAACACAAATCCATTAGAAATTACATACAAATAAAAATCCATGCTAAATATTAGTATATATCAAAGGGCTAGCCCGTGCTCATCATATGTGACGAAGATTTTCTCGATGGCAGTCATGTACGCGGCTGTCCGCAAATCTAAGCCCAAGTTGTGGTTTATTGCAGTCTTTTTCACGTTCTAAAAGATAATATTGAATTCAGAAACATTGTAATTTTACCAGTACCAGAGTGCTTAAGACACTACAATAAGTAACCTGTGGTCACAGGTACATTCTGTGAGATTATTAAATAAATATAGAGATATTAACGTAGTTCTTTCTATATATAGAAAAAACAACAACTATACTGTATACTCACTACGTCTACCTACGTCTGGATGAATTTCGTTTGTAAATTTACTTATTTGGATTTTGGACTGATAAGTGAATCCTGCTGCAATATTGTTTGCCTACGTCCTATACATATAAGCTATTCGTATTCCGAATAATATTTTTTATAGCAGTATTACCAATTCTTACGATCAATTATCGTACGAAAACATCAGAATTTAAGCTTTTCCCCTGCGTCTAATTGAGGAGAAGTGGCTACAAGACTTTACATTACAGTCTACATAGAACGCATAGAAACGCATAGAACTACTTGACAATTAAATTATATGTTGGGCGGTAATTATGCAACATATAAGAAACATTACATCACTAGACATATGTCCCGTAATGTAATGTATATATGGTAAATAGGTTCACGATTTCTGTTTCCAAACATTATGAGTCAATTATGTAGGTACCAGTGTGTCAAACTCAAGACAAAAAAATGAACTGCTTTAGGCTTATTAATTTTATGTAGGTATAAAAAATTACTGCTTCAAATCCATCGCAATTAAAACACGGAGAGAATAAAGAATATAATTATTACAAAATTTTTGGCTCTTCCATAGAAATAACCAGTCTTGGTTAGACTTTAAGATGTGTATTTAGAGATACATTAGAAATTAGCCACTCAAATATTTTACCAAAATCTAAAGATTATTATAGGCCTCAAATTAGCTGCTAACCTGCTGTAATTATGGACTTCCTTCAATTATAAATTGTTTAGTAGTAGAAGAACTTCTACCCCTTTCAATGGTCCTTTAAAGATTACTACAGTGCATAGTGTCTAAGAAAATCTATACGAATATTATAAAGAGGAAAGATTTTTTTGTTTGTTTGTTAAGAACGAAAGGGTCTGAAACTACTGGACCGATTCAAATTATTCTTTTAACATAATAATGACATTACATAACATCTGTGATGGATATAGGCGATAGAATATTTACAAAAACATTAGAGATCCGTTTGAAAACTTAAATAATTATAAAAAAACGGACGAGCTTGAGAGCATCCGTGCGCGAGCTGCGTACATGGTACGTAAAAATGATGTGACAGATTTAATCCTCTTGAAAAGTTCTAAATTAAAGTCCACGAGAGCATATGTGTATCGCCTAAGAATAACCCACAGTAACCATTTTTACGGTTGTGTACCTCAAAATGAAAACAAAGATATATATATATATATATATATATATATATATAATATATATATATATATATATATATATATATATATATATATATATATATATATATATATATATATATATATATATATGTATATATATATATATATATATAAGATCTTATAGGATCACTTTGTTGTGTCCATCTGTATGTCCATCTGTCACGACCATTTTCTCCAAATCACGTACAGGAATAAGCTTACATTAATATCAAATAATCAGGTCGATAACCTCTTGAAACACAGAAAAAATTAAACTTCATAAAGTCACCACAAGCAAAAGATATGAAAGAAAAAAAAGATGTTTAAAATCAGCACGTAATCAAAACCTACAGGGCACTTTCCATTGACATAGAGCAATCGAATTTGGCAATAAGTTATAACTTATACTACAAATAAAGGAAAAAATCGAAAAATGAAAATTTATACATATATACAATAACCATTATCAACTCATACTGTAGTTAATTTCATACAAAATTAGTGCATACGACCGCAAATTTAAGTTTATCAACTCTGAATAGTAGTACTTCATTGATCTAAATTTGGACAAAAAGTGAGAACTTACAGCTTATATAAAAAGAAAAATCTCAACATTACTAATGTATATGCTTAACACAAAAAGAAACCATTACAAACTTATATGTGAAGTTAATTTCATACTAAATGTGTACTATTTTCCTCAGCGGCATATGTACCATGAAATAGGTACAGAACCCTCGGTGCGTCAGTACTACTCGTACTTGACCGATATTTTTTTGTATGTAATAAGAAAGTACAAGCGAGGCATTAAAATATTATTTATAGTCCGGGGAACAAACGAAAGGTTAGGAAATCCAGCTATAGGCATAATGTACTATTATAATATTGTAACATTCTATGGTGAATAGTAAAGGAGTAACAATAAAAAAAAATAAAAACGGGAGAGCTTGAGAGGTTCAGTTGCTAGCTCTGCGGAAACGGTTTAAGCTATGTAAAAACCGTGTATGACGGACTTGTTTCCTTTAAAAAGTTCTTAATAAGATCCGCGCCAGCATGTCACTATCACCTAAGAATAACCTTCAATAACTTATTTAATGTTTCACAAAAAATAAAAGGTTGTTGACGAAACAATATTAAACAATAAACAGTAGTATTTTTTATCCAATTAAATACATTAGATGCGTTGTCCATCTAGTGAAAATTAGGGTAAAATGGACCCTGAAATTTTGTATATAGAGAAATTGTTTGAATCAGTTCATAAACAAAATACGTACGACAAAATGCCTTTTTTTTAATTGTCTGAAACTTTAATCGTCTAAAACGTCGCTAGTTATATATAAAGATATCGTTTTGTGTGTTACTATCGATATGCCTTGTACGGTTGCACCTGTCACATGTGCACTGTCACTATATACTAATTTGGACTTAGTGTGCAGTCTTATATCATCTTCTTCTACTTATACGAAGAGAGAAAGTATTGTAAGAAGTGAATATGGTACTTAGATTACTATGGTACGTACTATTTCATAGAAATAAAATAGTATGTAACATATATAATTTCACGCAAGAAACAAATACATTGTATATACGATTTTCAATAATATATTTCGTAATTTAAAAGGAAAACTTATACATATAACATATGCGAGTATACTGAAGATAAACGATGTAATTTTGTATAACATTTCGAAAGAACGCAATTCAGTGTAGGTACTTAAGTGGCAAAGCCGAGAGCGGGTCACTAGTATTTAATATTAGACACAGACAAACACTTAGACATTTTTTTATACTTTTTAATAATAGATTATAGATGATTAACACCATTAAATGGTGTACTTATTACTTTTTGTCGTACTCTCAGGAAATATTTTTGTAAATTATATAGACACAATCATACAGTTAAATTTAAGACTGTCCACTGCTGTTCATTTTTATCAGCAAAGTATATACACCAGTCACAAAGTCAAAATTAAAAAATCTCAAAATTTGTAGGTATTACTACGTTATTCAACTTACGTTGCAAGCGTTTTCCATTGTAAACTCTAAGCCTGACTGAACAATAAGCTCCTCAGAGGCGCCCGACATCAGTGACTGAAACTGCGAGGTTGGTTCAATCTTGGCAGAAACATTCGCCTTCTTTAAGGACTGCTCCACTGACTCTTTTAATATGAAATTCGAAATAAACAATACAAGGTTTGTATAAGGTAGGAATTAGTTTTATTATATAGAGTGTAGCTTAAGGATCATATTTATATTATAAAGTATAAGTATATGTATGTACATAGCGTGACGTTGAATTCAGCATCCATCAGACGTCAGAGGTTAGAGAACGGCGTGTCCTGACGGCCTACACTGTTTCCGCCTACACTGAAGATACTTCAAGTAAGTAGATTTTCTTCATATATAACAATACATACGTTATGTAATCATAAATAATATTATATGGAAATAATATCTGGCAGATGTAACCAATCTACACTAATATTATAAAGTTAAATAGTTTCTTTGTCTGAACGTGTTAAGCGCAGGTTCAAATCGAAAGCGTGAAACAGTACAGGTACCTACCCCTACCTACTAACCTATCTGCGGTCATACACGACTTTTAATTAGTCCTAATGACCACGGAAGCGACACTGCAAGTAAAAGCTATGTTGTTATGTAAAAAAACTAGCAAAAAAATTTAAATATGGGTACTTAATTCCCTAAATTCCGTACTTGCATATTTACCTAGTAATGCAATGTTGGAGTCCCTCCAAAACTTGATATTCAGCTTTCCGAAGCTTACATGATTCAAATTCTTTAGAAATTCGAAATAAGAAACTGTAACACCACCAGCATTGGCCAACAAATCGGGCAGCAAAAGGATCTTTTTCTCTCTCACTACAATCTCGGCTGCAGGAGTAGTGGGTCCGTTGGCGCCTTCCGCTATAATCTATATAATTTAATACAAATATATATTTTTGTTAAACCTTAATATCTCTTGACATTATTTTACACTTACGTTGTTTTTATTTCACTCAATATTATTAGTTTGATCTCCACATATCGCCTTATATTTAAAGGAGATCGATAAATGTAATGATATTCTTACTACAACACTGTATTTTGTATTAGTTAACCAGGAAAACGAAAAAATATATATTTTACATAGAATCATTCCCCAGTCTTGCACGAAACCTATAATTATCGCCTACATTTTACGAACTGCACCTGGATGGCCCTTCTATCTTCATGTACGTACGTACGTATATAATTTCATAAACTACCTATCTTCCTACCTTACAGTTGATTTCGTTGACGTTATCTTGCGTTAAAGTCTTTTCCATAGCAGCTAAAACCAAGATATCATGTTTTTCAAATAAAATCTCTGGGCCAACTTCCGTGGCACCGGAAAACCCTTTAGCACTGCCCTTGTTTTTCAATTTGTATTGATGAAGATCCTAAAAATACAGTGCGAAGAAATGTTGATAGCGTGTAAATAATATATAATGAAATTACGATTAAAATGTAATTTCAGGTATTTTACCTCAGCTATCAATTTTGTAATACCTGTAGGTTTTTTAACTTTATATCTTATCGGGCATATAGCTTTGGCTAGACAGAGTAATTCTATTGTCAAGATACTTGGTTCTTGCTTGCTTTTCGCCTGAATTTCGCATATACTAGTTAAAGTGTCAAGTGGCGGAACTCAGCGCCACGCTTGACTAGCAAGATTGAAAATAGTTCATTACCCCGAATGGAAATCGAACCCTGAATTTGGCGCTTACAGTCAGACACTGTTCCTCTATTCTAGAAAGACCGCCGATATATACCTAATATAATAATCTAATATAAGTAGGCACTATACTATATTAGTACCTGCTACCTATATAGTTTTAATACTTTTCAGATCACATTAAAATCATGAAGGTACCTTTGTACAAATTCCGTCTGGGTTTTTAAGGTTACAATCGTTCTCGAGCACTCCAATAATTTTGACTCCTTGTTCCTGAAGGTATATACCTGTATAGCTGCCGACATTTCCAAATCCTTGAATAATGGCTGTTTTGTTCTAAATAAAAGAATATTTTAATATAATTGTCAATATCATAAACAAAAACATATTCAATTACCATAAGTAAGTATAAAACCTATATATCTATGACCATGGTTTACTTTAGTAGTTGTATAAGTGTTCGAGCGCCGTGTTTCCAAATGTATTTTCGAATACAAACATACAAAATTAAACTATTCAAAAAAGTTTTATTCAAAACCTGAAATCCTGGTTCGAGATCTATAAGTTTCATCCAGTGTTCGTCATGTATGAAGGTTGATATCGTGAGGAAGACGCCGCGACCCGTGGCCTCCACTCGACCGTGGATACCTCCACCGTTTATTGGTTTTCCCGTCACACAAGCAGCCGCGTTTATGTCATGATAGCCTAAACCAGTAATATTCATAATTATTTATATACATTTGCGTTTATATCTATTGGACTTCCTTTCAACAGGACACAAGATTGCGTTTTTAAAGTCTATCTAAATTCTAAACAACCCATTACATTTAAATTGAATGAACCAACATCAAATTAAGATAGCAGCATAAAATTACTTATAGAGCTCCGTACCTCAAAAGAAAAAAACGGAACCTTTAGATATATCAATTTACTATCTGTAAGTCTGTATGTCTGTGAATACCCTTTTAAAAAGGTAAAATTGACATCAAATGTCGGACAGACGGACAACAAAGTGATCCAATAATGATTCCTTCCTTTTGCTTTGAATAGTTTGAAGTAAGTATATTAAAATATAAATTAAGAAAATGGTAGATATCAACAAGAGGATTTATCATAATTCCATACATACCTAAGGTTTTAATGTAGGTATCCACAATCCAAGACATTTCTCTACTAGATGTATTAATATCTGGAGCCGGCACGTCTATCCCAGCCCCTGAAAGGATTTTCAATTTTTTATAGATTTATCTACTCAGCCATACTCAGAGATACTAAGTAATATTTAATCCTTAACGACACGAATATGAAAAAAATAAAACTTAGGTACCGCGCGAGTTTGCCATTTTAATTAATTTCATTATGTCATGAGTCGCGATGTGTGCCGGCCCTTATTGCTATAACAAAAAATATTGAACGTGATAAGCACTTTCGAATGATATATAAAAATCAAGGATCTGGAACACCTGATGTAGATTCAAAATAGAATATCTAAACTATAAGAAACCACCAAATGGTGGTTTCTTATAGTTCATTTTAGTAAAAGTTGTTAAGCGTGAGCGTGAGCATTTTTCGTTGAAATATGAAAAGATTTGGCAAATTTTACGAAGAGCAGTTATGTCTAGCATGAAATACGAAAAGCCTTAACAAAAATCATTTAACGTTGTGGACATTTTAATATGTAATATCAAGTACCTGGAACACGTGATGTAGAACAAAGATAGATAAGCTAAACAAGACAAAGTATCTTTAGTACCTAATAATTATTTATCGTATATATGTCGTAGGATAGGATCTTCCTCGTCTTCTACAACATCAGTTCCACAACGTCAAATTTATGATACCGATGAATGTAAACCAATGAATGATAAGTATAATTTAATCAACATAAACTCAAATCTATACTTCTATACTTTTGCTTCTATTGCTCATCATCTTTGCTTGATTGCGTTAAAATCAGACACTACTTACTAGTCCGATTTTTTATTTTTTATATTTTCATCGGCTACATTAAATCACGTTAATCGTTTCAATGCAGCCAGTAGCCCTCCGCAGGCTAGGTACCTGCTGCGGCTCGTGCTACTTACTTAGAATGTGTCATGTCACATGTGGCGAAGCCGCAAATAAAAGCTTGTTTCATATCAATTTAAATATTTAGAAACATTACAATATCATATAAACGATAATTTATTTAAATACTACAATTAGACCAATTAGTTGATCTTTTTTCAATCTATCTTTGTATATAATGTAACTGACCGCTGTCTGTGCATGGAAGAAACACTAAAACTACTATGCACTTATAAATGTAATAGAACCCAAAACAATGCTTATTTTTAATTCTGTCAGTTTCTCAGGTACTAGTACTATTTCATTTAGTTTTATTTCAACCAGTTTATAAATAGAGGGGGGGGGGGGAGTAGTGCTGCTCGTTTCCGTAGGATTTACCACCTATTCCTAGGCCCATCCTACACGTGCCCCCTGGGGGGTGCTAGATGAGCAGTGAAAGAAACACGTTGGCTGAGGACCAGAGACCAGACCAGCTGTAAAAGTTCAACGTTTAAACTCGAGCGACGGTTAATTAACTCGACTATTGTGGGAGATAGGAAATGACCTCCACTGAATGTCCCCACATTGACTTCACTGCCCGTGTCACGAGGAAGATAATATCAATAAAAACATACCTCAAGTCTACGGTAGGATACGTGCCAAGGGACTGCAAGGCTGGTGGGAAACCAGTCAATAGCGATCAACCTCGACGGACCTGGCAAACGTCGGTGAAGAAGCCTTCTTGGAAGAATAGGCGTCACCTTCCTAGTTACCTCTTAATTCGACCTCACTCGTGGGATATATATGGAAAAATTTTGAAATTAATAATACGAACAATCACCGAACCTCAAAGATAAACAAAGACCTTAACTGAGCAAATTTTTCACAAAATTAAGTTTGTGACTAGACCCAGATCTCAATCTTCTAGTGACATTACAAGAGATAAACAATCAACATCGGATTAATTAATTGTAACGACTCCTGACGGCTTTGAACCTCTTGGTATTCACACACTTCACACAGCAGCAACTACAGCTACAGCAGATAATGAAAAAGGTAATGACAACGAACACGAATGGCAGTTGGACAAAGTTCCAAATCTATAAAAAGAAAAGCTACTAGCCCAAAGCTCAAAAATGATACCAAGATAACTAAAAGTGGAATAAAATACTCGATACGGACAAACAATGAGCTTAATATACTTGACTTAATATATTTGACTTGAAACTGAGGAGATAGTCAAAGCTTGACGGCTTTGAACCTCTTGGTATCCACACACTTCACACAGCAGCAACTACAGCTACAGCAGATAATGAAAAAGGTAATGACAACGAACACGAATGGCAGTTGGACAAAGTTCCAAAATCTAGAAAAAGAAAATCTACTAGCCCAAAGCTCAAAAATGATACCAATATAACTAAAAGTGGAATAAAATACTCGATACGGACAAACAATGAGCTTAATATACTTGACTTAATATACTTGACTTGAAACTGAGGAGATAGTCAAAGAATATATTTCCAAACCTGAACCCATTTTCGTTACTGGAGTTAAAGACATAACGAAACTTAGAGGAGAACTCGCTAAGATCATACAAGATACTGAGTATAGGATGACAACACTCAAAACAGGTCATATTGTTAAGCTCATGCCAAAAGATGTTAACATCTACAAAATTATTAGAGACTTTGAGATTAGGCACTTCATAAACAACAACATCAGCCACTACACATATAAACTATAAACTAAATAGTGAAAGAACATACCTAACTGTCCTGAGAGGACTGCAGTGGACTGAGGAAACCCCACTAATATATTTTTAATAAGAAATTGGACACGAAGTTCGAAAAATAGTTAACGATAAACACAGAACGACCAAAGAACCTCTACCTTTGTTTAACGTT
The DNA here is from genome assembly GCA_037127375.1 of Dione juno. Lineage (NCBI taxonomy): Eukaryota > Metazoa > Arthropoda > Insecta > Lepidoptera > Nymphalidae > Dione > Dione juno. The sequence goes on from JAXRJS010000004.1 coordinate 3,326,505, forward strand.
GACCTGGAGCCTAGACCCAATAATAAAGACATCTTTAAAATAAAACACTTACTCTGCATAAAAATCTCATTCGAAGCACCATTTAAAAAAAATACTGCAATGCAAAAGATATCAAAGTATTGGCTATAGTAAAAATCAGACAGAGGCTGTGCAAATACAAGCAATACAAGGAAAAATACTCATCTCATGGAAAACCAACATACTGGCCAACTGACTTATCTGGAGTTCACGATCTCATTGACTTTTTAAACAAAAAAACTGGTCACCATTACATGTATGTTGAAGAATGCACAGACCTATCATCAAACCACTCACCGGTTATACTAAACATAAATAGTAAAATAGTACTAACTGAGAATCTTAGCAAAATCTACAATAGAGCCACCAATTGGAATAATTTTCGCAAATTAACTTAAAGATACCTCTCAAACCCCATGAAGATATAGATGAAGCGGCTGAACACTTAATATACTTAATATACTTGTCCACACCACATTAAAAGAGTCAACGTGTGATGTCAAACTAATACCTATAAAACAGCAAACAAGCGACAAAACATCACAAAACAAAGCAATTGAAGAATTAAAAGAAATTATTAATCTGCAAGAACAAACACAAAATTGACTGCAACACACGATACAGATTATTCTCTGTGGAAAGTCACCAAGGCACTGGATAGACCAACAAAACAAATTCCAGTTCTAAGAACCAGAGAAGGTACCTGGGACAAAACAGATTAGCAAAACCCAAGTGCATTCTCTGAACATTTGAGTAACGTATTTCAGCCATATCCCAGTGTCGATTATACGGAAGACAAAAAACTAAATAAATACCTTAACTCTCTACTACAACTGTGCCCACCCATGAAAAATGTTACGCCGCGTGAAATTGCTAAACTTATAAAAAAATTAAAAGAAGATAAATCACCAGGCTACGATGAAATAGATGCAAAAATACTGAAACGCCTTACAAGAAAATGTATAGTACTAATAGTAGCCATATTCAACGCACGCTTAAAGATGGATTTCCAAGCCAGTGGAAAATAGCACAGGTTATAATGATTCCAAAACCCGGAAAATCATCCCATGAGGTCACGTCACACAGGCCTATAAGTTTGCTTCCTTTGCTTGTGTGTACTGTGTAGAAAAATGTGCCCACCAGTAACTCTCAACAATGAGACCCTACCACAAAGTGATCACGCGAAGTATCTTGGGATGCATCTCGACCGACGGTTAACCTGGCAGAAACACATTTGGGCTTAAAGAGAACAGTCAGACCAAAAATTAAGAAATATGATATGGCTAATTGATAAAAATTCACATTTAAACCATCAGAATAAAATGAGCATTTATTAAGTTATACTGAAGCCCAGATGGACATATGGGATCCAGCTCTGGAGCACAGCAAGCAACATCAACCTTGAAATTCTGCAACGGTTTCAAAATAAAGTTCTCAGACTAATGTTTAATATTCCAAGACATATAAATACTAAATACATCCATCTAGATCTCAATATCAAAACCGTGAAAGAGGAAATAATACAGTTCAGCGGAAAATACCAGGACAGACTATCCCATCATTGTCTGTTGTTTTGCCGCTTCAATTGGAGAGTGCCGGTAGTCTGGAATTTAAAAGATTAAAAAGACAAAGTATGAAAAACTTGAAACGAAAGATTCAACTAAATGGAGGTTAAAGTCGATGGGGTTTCCCCTCTCCTCGTAAGACACCTTCCAGGACAATCCCAGATACTAGAATGACTTATTGTTTCCAAACCGAGTGCCATATAAACAGGATACAAAAAAAAAAGTTTACAAATAAAAAAGTTATCAATATAAATTATTTTATACGATGCTGAAACTGCTACAAAATAACTGCCTCATTATTTTATTAGGTTGAAACATCAAATTAAGTTTCCCACGACGACAAAGTTAGTATATAATAAATGTATATACGAGTATTATAGAATATAAATCAGTAATATTAACCGATATAATTTTTTTTGGCCAGCTCCAGGGTGTACCGTCGTGTTATCCTCTGCAACTCAGCTACCGTGTACTTCCGTGGATTGATAGCTACTCCTTCAGCCATATAAAAGAATAATGCCGTATTAACCAATAGCAAATCCTATTTTAATTTCTTTTTTGAATATAATATAGCATATAGGTACATTGAATATGTTTAAAAATATATATTAGTGTATATATACATAATTTATTTCTTATTTGATATAATTTATTTATTCTTAATTTATTATTTGCCAAATTAAGCGTTAATTTCAAGTTATACTTTTAATAAGATCTATCTAATATATATGGTAAATGGTAAACGGTTGACGCACTAATCAAGGAACTTCTTGAATTTAATGGAAAAACATATTTTGTGTCGGATAGTGCTCGGACATATCCTTACGTTTCAAATAATATTTTTAAATAAAACTTTATAAGTAATTAAGTTTGTCACAAAAGAGGCTGAAGAGGGAAATCTTACCTCCTTTAGCTCCTCCAAATGGTACATTACAACAAGCGCATTTGTACGTCATCAATGCCGCTAACGCTTTCACTTCTTCTAAATTAACTTTGTCGGAAAATCGGATTCCTGAATGTTTGATATTCATTCTATTAATTTATATGTTAAATAGTGAACCTTTTATTTAAATAATATAATTACCTACCAGTAAAATATTGCCAATTCATTAAAAACCCCAAATTATATTACACAATAATTATATGTATTAAAAATATATTGAGAAGTGCAAGTCGTAGTCGCGCAACCGGGTTCCGTTCCAATTGTAAATTGTAGGTCAAAGAAAAGTACAAGATTTAAAAAGAAAATTTGCGGGCCTATGCAATATTTTTGTATGAAATGAACTATATATATAAGTTTATAATGATTTTCTCTGTGATACATAGGTATATATGTAAATACGATTTTCAATATGAAATGGTCAATACGAAGTACCCTATATGGGGTTATGCGGGGAATTTCATACAAAATGCAAAAAGGAAACTTACGATCGTATCTTTTGTATGACATTGTTTAAAAAAAATGGTCTTAACAAACAGACAGACAGCCATACAGATAACAAAATGATCCTTTAAGGATTCCATTGTATTCTTTTAAGGTATGTAAATACGTAACCGTCGTAGTTGTAGAAGTACACACGCTTAACGACAGTGTGAACTTAATTTTTAAAATAATAATTTCTTTAATTAGTTAACCAACACCAACAAGTTAAGTTTACATTTCTGTACACAAAAATGGATTTTTCAGTCAATAGTCAAATGCGCCATAAACTCTTTGCAGATCTGTCTTGTTATGTTGCAATGAAAAAAAAATGTTGTAGTAATAGAAAAATGTTCTCGTCACACGCACAGACGGACAACAAATTGCGGTATGGATGGGACGGTCCTTTGAGTTATGGGACCCTAAAAATAATTATTCCTTCGTATATTTTATTAAATTATAATTATTATTAAAATAAATTTATAATTATTATAATTATAATTTTATTTTATTTTTAATTCTTATAAGAAAGAGTGTAAGCTGCAAAAGCTCGAAACGAAAGTACTGCTAAAAATAAAAGTGAAAAGTCCGAGAAAGAAAAAGACGGAAGATTAACGAGCATCTCCAGGAAAACACAATGACGACACACGAGAAGCTAGTGATTCCCGGGACAGTTCGTTAATCTGTATAGCGAAAGCGGGTGCTTTCGAAGCAAGGTGAAATATTAACAGTTCAATCACACGTTTTGCAGCGATGGGCGGAATTCTACAAGGAGGTGTCGAATGTGATGACGCTTGTGTCTGAAGTAGCAATGACACGCTGAGTCTTGATGTAGCTGATGTCGAAATTGGTATAAAAGAAGTTGAGAGTGCTATAAGAAGTCTGAAATGTAAGACAGCGGGAGTAAATGAAGTAGACTACCGAGATGATCAAATCATATGGTAGGCCTCGCTCCTTGGACTTATTCTGGTTTTACTTATTCTATACTGTAAATAGGGAAGGTCTCAGATGATTGGCAATGTGCACTCATCGTGCCTTGGTATAAAGACAAAGGTACACAGATAGACTTTAGAAGCTATACGGCTATTAGTTTGATTAACTTAAGTGGTAAAGTGTGTGCAAAAATTTTAGCGAGACGAATGCAAGAGAGATCCGAAAGTTTGTTGTGGAAGGCCCAAGAAGGCTTTAGACCTGCAGGAGGACGCATGAATCAGATCTTTTACCTCCGCATGGTCACGGATGTTTGCTCCTTGCTTGCTGTACGCAAATGATGAAGTTCTTATTGCATCATCATAATGCGAGTTGCAGGCATTGGTCAACACTCTGAAAGATGGGTGTGAAAATAATGGTCTAAGCCTGAATTCAAATAAGACAAATGTTCTGGTATTTGAAAGAGATGAAGAAATGACGTAATGCAAGATTTTTGTGAATGTAACTTATTAGAACAAGTGAGTAGTATACCTGGGAAGTATGTTAAGTAGAGATGGAAGATACGAAATGGATGTATCGTAGAGGCAGTGTGAATGAAGGAGAACATGCTCAGATGGTTTGGGCACTTCGAGAAAATGAATGATGAAAGAATGGTAAAAAGTTATATGAAGCAAAAATAAGTGGTAAAAGAGGTAAGGTAAGACCTCGGTTGACCGAGGATTCATTTTCTCGAAGTGCCCAAACCATCTGAGCATGTTCTAAAACAGTGTCGAAGATACTGGATGGACTGGAGATCAAGAGGTTAATGACAGTAGATGAGACAAAGAGGTATGCAGGGATCGCAGCGTTTGACACTCCGTTTTCTCTGACAACCCCGCTAGGGATAAGTCGTGAAGCTATGTATGTATATACAATTTCTAAACATACCTCCTTTGCAAGGCAAGCGATGCACACTGTGCTGAGACCGGTATGCTTGAATAATCTCATAATCACCATTTTTACGTTGCAGAGGAAATTCAAATTGCAGTGAACTATTACAGGAACCCATTACCTATAAAATATTATTGTTACTTACACATTAAAATAAAAATATACATAGAACAAAGAACATAATGTTTTAATCCATCATTTGTATGTGAGTTATAGTCACAATATTGACTATGTGACGTCACCCCCGTGTAATATTATTAGATACTTATTAACAAATATCAACATAAAATGATTTTAGCCAACATTACCGTAGCGCTTCGTTTACACATTCAAATAGCATGTGATAAATATTATCTACTTTATTACATTCTGAGTATAGAAACCTCCGTATTAGAGAAACGTAACATGAATTTAAACTTATTACAGAATGTGTCCGGAGCGAAGTCTTGACAACGACACTATGTCTTTTCTTGTCTTCCGTGCTTACAGTGCTTGTATCAAGGGTAACGAGGAAGTTCGTTTATCATTATTTTGTATCATATACCTTTATGTCGCGACCGTTCGTCAAAATATTTTTTTTTTTTTTGCATATTGCTTTAAATTTTATCAGTATATCAGTTCAAGGTGCATGATCGAAATACTTATTTACTATGTAGCTTAGCTTGGGGACTGCTGATGCATAGTGGCTTTTTGAAGTATCCGTATATATATGAAGCATATTTATTATACAATAAAGTCTGGCATAAATTTAAAATTTCACAAGGATCGAAGTATTTTTTCGAAACGTCAAATCCGCAATCCATATAGACAAAGAGTAAATAAGTAATTTCTAGAGGTGTACGGACTAGTCGGTAGAGCCGACTATCCGGCTACAAACTTCGTTTGTAGGCATATTTCAAAATTTCTATTACCTAAATACAAATTTTGTATATTTATTAATATTTTTAACTAGCGACCCGCTCGCGGCTTCGCCGCTTTAGTAAACTGAACTGCGTTCATTTCAATATGCAATACGGAATCACATTGTACATGTTCAATATACTCGTATTTACTATAATATTATTGTTTTTCTAAACAAAAAGTAGTCGTTACTCCTTATTACATTAGGTGCCTGTAAACGGTCTCTGCCGTTCAGATATTAGCCGGAACAAACAGACATACAGACAAATATAGTAAAAATGTTATTTTGGTTTATATACCGTACATATATTTATGTGCATGTAGTAAAAAGTGGTTATTTTAATATTACAAACAGATTTTACTTATTAGTATAGATAAATCATACACATTGGAATAAAAAAACATTACTTTCAAAATTACTTGAAAAGAAAATCGATGACATCAACATTTTTTTTCAACAAGATTTTTTTTCTTGGGATAAAATTTAATTTGTCGCCTTTATCGATATAAACTGCGTAACTTATATTTTCACTTCTATCGCTCTCGGTATCACTCATAGAGTTTTTCAATTATTGACACATTACAACCGACTAGTCGGCTAGTCAGGTAGTCGGCCAAAGTCATAGTCGGCACATCTCTAGTAATTTCTCCTCTGAAGAACGTATTATATTCGATATTGACCTACTTTTTACGTTTCTCTTTTTACATTTGTAATTACATTTTCACTGAATGACAAAGATTTCCAGTTAATTATTTTCTACTTATTTGTAGAGGAGTGAGAAGAGGAACAAAGTTCACTCTGTATCTCATGGATTGGTGTAGTCCTAATAAAGCTACCAATGACTCGCATACATTGGTTTTGGATCTTTCTAATGAATCTAAAAGGCTATTTATACTAATATCATAAAAGAAACTTCCATAGTCTAATCAACTTCGAACTATTGCTACAATTCAACTTATTAAATAGGTATACTTACTTTCAAAATTCCAGCTACTCTTTGTTTTCTTTTCTTTTCAGAAAAATGTGTATGTTTCTTCAGATAATCAAAGAGCGCTGGTTCTATCATTTTAACGGCAAAATGATAAAAATATTCTACCATTCTATAAAAGCTAGGGTTAGGATCGCTGAGCACTTTCTGTAAATGACATGGTATTTCATAGTTCCTTACGTGACTTCTTGTGATCCTTATACTCTTTTTAGCTAAATGTAAACATTTCAGTAAGTTATTAATATTAAACATTGTATCGAGTTATTATTCAACACCGACTTATTTTTAAAAATGTCACTAATGACGGAATTCAAAAAATTATTATCTAGTAGTGTTGTGACATTTCAAGACAACTCTATGTGGCTCGTTTATTAACAGTATATAAGGCAAGTACGAGTTGAACTCACACACCGAGTATTCCGTACCGATCTCATAATTATAGGTCAACGGGACGTACATCTTCTACGAGTTGAGAAACTTAAATTTGTGATCTAATGCACGCTTTTTATATGAAATGAACTACAATTATGAGTTCGTAATGTTTTATTTCTGTGATATAAAATTCTAAGTCCATGCCAAATTTCATACTTCTAGAACAACGGGACATAGGGGCGGACTACATGGCTATTTCATTTCATACAATATAAGGCAAAAAGTAAGCATAAGCGCTCGCATTGATTACGTTGACTTAGAAATTCGATCTATACCTGCATATAAATTGAGTTTGATACCTCCTCGAGATCTTGAGGAAAATAGTCTTGACAGACGGACAAATTAAGTAATCCTATAAGAATACTGTTTTTCCATTTGAGGTACAGAACCCTAATATCAATTATCAGTTAGTGTATATAACTAGTCATTTAGTACTAAAAGAAAATTATAAAACTGTTAAAAGATAAAAATATATAATCCAAAAACCGAGTTGCCACCCATATGAAGCGATCCTCGCTTGCGCATGCTACTAGGCATCGGCCTCACTGTAAAGCCCGTCGATTTATCATTAGGTCGATTGTAAAGCCAGTGTGCTAGGTTCTTTTAGAGACTTGCCGTAGCCTCAGCCTTGATGGTTAGGCATAGGAGGATCAGATCTAAAGTTTCCAGAGGAAGAGGTGTAGTAGTTATAGGGAATAATATTTTAAAAACGTCTATTCTTGTAACATTTGGCTTCCGGCGGCGGAACGGTTACGTTAGGTTTACAGCCCTTAAAATAGTATTAATTTAAAATAGAAAAATTGAGGACAATTTGAAATATCTATATTTCTTATAAAAATATTATATTTTTTCAAATGGGGTTTGTCCAGAATATACTGTATAATCCATTATGAAATCTTCTATAATGTAGCAGAAGATATCTTTTTATATTATTAAATCTAAGCCTTTGCGATTGCAAAGGCTGATTAAATAAAACTCCTAGCCAAAATGCCAAGCCCAATATTATATTGAAAATAATTATATAATCAATATAATTTTAATGAAATTTCAAATTTATACAAATACACACAATATCATACTTACAACAGTTTAAATATAATGAGAAGAAATAACAAACAATATTTAATGAAAAAATATTTTATTACAACACGAATTAGTTAGAAAATCAAAGTACAACTTAAAATAGTTAACGACGTCATTGATGATACAATTCTCCCTATATTAATAGTTACCAAACGATATCTAACATTTACATACAAAGCGGTTAGAAAATTGGAGTATAACTTAAAATATTTAACGACGTTATTAATACAAGTTATACATTTACATAGCAATGCGCCGCCGCCGCCGCCGCACCCGCCGCCGCCGCCGGCAATGGTAACCGTACGTACACACATAAATAACACGTTTATCATTGAATTATCTAACTACTAAACACTCATGACACCGAGATAAATAAGGTAGTAGCCGCGCATTGCTTTCAAACAACTTATCTACTATTTATTATATTATCATATTACCCGACTGCTTCCTAAAATGTCGGCGGCAGTCGGCAAACACTAGCAAATACAAGTCAGTCATCTCGACATTAATTAATTCTAATACTTTTGTATCCCCCTACCTTAATACGGGATGGTGTTTCATTTTATTATGCAGCTCCATGAAACGACACCCGATACGAAGGTGGAGGTACAATAAACACTTAAGAATTGGATATATGTGGGCAGAACTAACAGCGTGTCCACACCAAACAAGAACAATGCTACATAACTAACTGAAGTCAAGAGAAACCTCCATGGGCAGATTGATTCAATTAGTTTGTACGGGTCCACTCTACTGAGCTGTGCAGCAAACATTTAAACTTAATTATATCACAAGTATATCTAATTCGTGGATAGCGCCCACGCACGCGTTACAACGTCGCTTCACCTTCAATAAACACATTTTACATCTAATTTATTGATTTTACCTATATGAATCAATGTATACTTTAAGTGCTATTTTAATATATGGAAAGTGAGAATTTACAACAATGAATTGCTCTTCATAAATAATTTAATACATTACTTTTTTATTTTTAAATATAACATATTGTTTACAATTATATAATTTTACTACATGATTGCTCTAAATATGCAATGTGCAATATTACACTTGTGCACTTAATTAGTCAAAATACACATTTAAAACGATAGTTATATTTAAGACATTAATTCAAATTTTGTTTTGTTCTACATAAGATGCTTTTGATACTGTTTGTGTGTCATATGCAATATCTGCACGTACTACATACTAGATACAACTCAATCTGCGTAGTGGTCCGAGCTATACATTGTTATATCAGTCAGTATAGTAAGATCAATTTATTATTTAGATACAAATTCTTTTCTTAACATTCAACATTTTTTATATCATTTCATTAATAAAACATTAAATTTATACAATAGAAAAATTTATTTTAGATATAGAATATGATGTCTCGTTATATAGATCTATAATTGCAATGTATTATAATAAGTAAATGTCAATTTACAAAGTTACATAATTATACCTTTAAATCTGCATTATTTAATAGATAAGCTTATTTTTTATGGTTTCTTAATGTTTAATTTTTTATCCACTAATGAATATAAATTGTATATTAGAATATAAAATACTTAGCAAATATCAAAATATATAATATTATATGTCAAACAATATTGCTGCGAAAACTGGAACAAAAATAAATTTTTTAATAGATGTCGTTTAAATAACTCTTCTGGAAAATATTACACAAAAAGTTATTTTAGCGTACAGCCTAAAAATTTACATAAAGGTTTTAGTTCATTTAGTTATAATTTAAAAGGTAAGGAAGAAAATAAATTCCACAATATAATATAATGTTGTATTCTTGAATTACTAACATTTATAATAAAAAAACAATGTAGCTTCGAGGTGTTAACTATTATAATTTTTTTTATTAATATTATATTACATTGAAATAGATCGTTATAAAATTACTTCGAGTTGAACATGTAATAGGTATCTATTTATATATAGGTATAGTCTATTTTATCCTGTATCAAATTCTAAATGGCTGATTAAGTTTGAGCATTATTTCCATGTGTCACTGTGGCTGTGTGCCAACATCACTATCACTTACACTAACCGCTGTAACGTCTCTGTCGTGCGGCGGAACAGTTTACTTTTTGAACAGTTTATTCCACTGCAGAACCTGTTTGACAGGCTGCGACGTTGATGGCTGTGCTTGTGGCGCTTCTCCGTGTTGCCCTTCCTGGAAGCCTGTAACGGATTCCACAACTATATTAAGTGTGTAACTATATATATATTATGCTTATGATTGAAGTGATATAGAATGAAGTCATATAGAACTTTATACTTACTTTTCTTTTTATTTTTATATACTGTATTTACCTTGAATATGATCGTACACATATGTTTGTGCAAATGTATATTATATAAACTAAATAAATTTATTAATAAATATGAATATATATATAATAGATTATACCTCTCCCGGCGAAGCAATTAAACAATAGCTTCGGCCTGACAGACTCCCAAAGGGCGCGACGCTACTCGGTCAGCTCACGGTCAGACCCTCCCGCCTTATCAGTGATGCAAGAGCGCGCCACTGAAGCGAACAACCTGCCAACAATACACAACTTAAGACCCATACGGAACAACACACAAAAACTCAACAACAAGAAAACAACATAAATCAAATTACTGAATATTGTACACAGAATATTTTTCAACATTTAACCGCCCACCCGAGTGGCGTGACATGACTGATTGATGGCTTAATATGTTGTTTGTAACTAGTACTAGCATGCAGTGTATGTATGAAATAGCGCAACGCGTCAGGCCATGTTATACGACGAACTTTATCAAAAGCTAACATTTGGTTCAACTGAAGTGCACTTTCTATTTTCCTCTTAAAGGTTTGCTTTAACAATTTAATCTATACACTTCCAAGAATATTTTAATATTTGCACTAAAAGTGAACTTCGGTATTCGGTTATGTGTATTTTTAAGTATAATTTAATGGAGGATGCGATGTCACGTCAAGATAAAACAATATTATATAATATCAGAATCAAATCCAGTCGCGTCAGTCGGGCGGGCGCCCAGGCTTACGTCTTGAACGTGCAGTAATACCCCTAGGTTATTACTCGTAGGCAAGACCTGGACGGCGAAAAATTACTATTTTTATATTTGTTTCACTTTGTGAAATATACAATATACATACTTTAAAAGTGCTTTCGCACATATATTTTTTATAACATATTATTAGCATATTAGTATACAAATTATGTAAAAAAGTTCTAACTTATGACCTATATCAGGCAAACATCTGTATGGCAATAAACATAAATGTTCAAAACTATTGTATTTGGTCGCACATTAGAGTTGAATTTTACATTAAATTTTAAATATGATAAAGTTTATAATTTAGTATAGGGTGACGACAACTTACTTTTCAATTTCGGGTGCGCAATGTACAAATTCGTGGGTCCAGAATTTGTAAACAGGATTTTTGATGAGTTCTATGAACGTGATGAGCAGACCCCACGGGTGTGGACGGTTTACGATCAACCGTTCCAAGAGCATCCTTGTAATTTGCTCCTGTACAGCTTCGGAGTTGGCTTCGGCGAACAAGTACAGAAGACAACAACTAAAGTAGTGTGTGTGACTGTTCGGATATCGAAGCTGGTTTGCGATCGCGTTGAGGAACAAGTACCTAAAAAGTTTATTGTAATAACTTTGAATTAAAGTCGTATGTATGCACAAGACAAGTTACAAGAATATTAACTGTCATTAATTTGTCTATCGTCATTTGCAAAGAATAATCACTCACCGTCCTTCATAGTCAAAATCAACAGTGAAGTTTTGGAATATATCCATGTGAGCAGAGTGGGCTATGGTGGACATGTTAGGCGTCTGTCCCTTGGACCTGATGTGGGCTATGGCCTGCGTGCCCACGTACAAAACCACCGCGTTCATCAACTGACTGTTGTATCGCCGACCGGGTTCATTCACCACCTGTATCATGCATTATATTACATATTAAAATCTTTATACATACACAATGGGGTATTAAAAACAAAGCTTATTTTTTTATTAAATTCTATTTAAGCATTTCAATAGAGAAAAAGATACGCAATTATGAACTTTTTAGAGTTCATTAATAAGCTTTAAATATGTAATAAAATTCGTTGTGAAGTATACCACAATATGTTTATTTACCTTAATTTCAGTATGTAGTTAGTATCGTTAGTACCTGCATATTGCTACGCAGCTCCGACAGGAAGGTGACGGGCGAGCGTGCTTTAATATACGCGTCCAAGTCCTTCTTGAACTGGGTCGCGGGTATGATGGTGGCGTAGTTGATGACAGCGCGCGGCGGCAGCGCGATCTCCGCCAACAGGTCCACCTTTAGGTTCGGCGTGAACGGGTCAGGCAGCCGCATGTTCCTCGGGAACGCCGACAGTATCAGGTTTCGCATTTGGATGCAATTCGGTGGTATCTCATCGCAGAAACCATAGTGGTAATCGCAAAGGAACTCAGGAAAGTCGTGTAGTAAAACGAGAAGGACCTTGAGCGTGCCCTTGTACAGCATCATAACGGGTGTCGCAAGCTCCGTGTTACGCAAGAACGGATCGAGAAACTTGAATAGGTCGATAAGCAGCGTCGAATACATTCCCCAGCCCTGGCAACAATGGAAATTTAGTAACGAGCCGTGTGCACATTTATGAATAAAATTCAAAGAAGCGATGATCAAGCAATGGTTTCACAAGCGGTATTCAACTGTAAACACATACGAGCATAAAATGAATGAAATAATACCAAGACTTCCGTGATAGACTTGAACAAAAGAAAACAAATCCATAAGATACGCAATCAAACATAAGGGACAGGCACATGTTATTAGAGATACATCATATCTTTTCACACCAAGGCGACTCTTTACATATAAACAACTTTCAGATCTTTAACACTACTAGCAACTTCATTTTGCCAAGTATTTTATTTCTCTCATACATAACAATTTATCAAAATGGTCAAAATCAAGTTTTACAAATGTATAGTACCAATAAGATGGGACACGGCCACCATTCTATTACAAAAGTATTATTATTGTCAAAAGTACTTTTTATAAATATATATCATGATTTGTGTATAAACTGAACTTTTATACAGAATTGTACCCGCGTCACTACGCGCCTCGTGTGTGAAAAGACATTACTGGTAAAGATATTACTGGTTTCCGAGACTAAAGGTTAGTGTCGTATAGAATGATGTGCTTACGAACTTGACCTTAACGACCTGAATATTTATATTATTATAGAAAATACTCATATTAACTTCGTTTGAAAAAAGCTAAAAGGCAAACATTTAAAGTAAATAAATCAAAATAATAATGGTCTCGGTCACGAATTAACTTAATGTAAGCATATGATACACTGGTTTATGATATACATGGCTAAGGCGCACACAACTGTATAAGTTTCTTTTTCTAGAAACATCTGTATGATAAGAAATAAGTTAGTTAGTACTAACTTAATATATTATTCATGAACTATTTCAACTATATGGTTCGATACATTAGAAAATCAGATCTATAAGCTGTTATCTTGACACAATCTAGTTAATTTATACACAAATATAATAATATAACATGATGTTTGTTGATTAATTTTCGAATGTATGTATGTATATGTGTATGCATTTATTTATATGTATTAGAATTACGAATTGACATTGACAATAAATTAAACTTAATATTTTGAATTTGTCTTTAAATACATATTATGTATCACCTACAATTGACTTATTAATCGTGCCCAATAGTTGCTCACATTTTAAAATATACAAACGCCCTGATCTTTAGCAAACGTAATAATACTAATTCTTTATTGTATATGTAAGAAAGGTACAGAAATTCAATAAAAAAATATAAAATAAATCAATCTCTGCCAGGCAATAAGATTGCCTGCAGAAAAAATAACGAGATTGAAATGGGGATAGGGTGCAAATGATGTATATAATGTATTAAACTAAATAAAGCTGCATAAATATCCGCATGTACACCTAAAAATATATAAATAACATACATATATATATGCTTATATTACAATATATACATAAATACATTCTCGTACATATATAATACAATACAAATATCCATAGAGAATCTAAACCATATAAGTTACGAAATGTGTAGTGGCAACAAGAAAAAAATGTGTATGATTTGATATCATCTTGTTGAGCAGAAGAGAGTTCCACAACCGACAGGCAGTTGCGATAAAGGTATTTTTAAAATGAGGTTACGACATCGAGAATGTGTGAATTGGCTCAAACAGAATACAGTAAAGAAGATGAAGTATGGCGGATTGGGAGCCACTTCAGTTTCTTATCAAATGTGATCAAATTTGCGTAGACCAAATTATATACACTATAAGTTTTGAACGCAGTCGGTAAGTTCAGTACATCAGCTTGGTTATAAATCTGAAGATTGTCTGAAGATTGTCTGAATATTGCTATCAATATTCAATAATCTCTATAGATAGTGAAATATTATCAAAAATTGTGTTAATAAATACTATTATTAATACAATTTCTGCGTCCAAAGGATACATTCACAAAACCAGTCTATTCCATCTTAAGTGACCTTAGACTGGTAATCATGACCTTAAGTCAACAGAGCCAAATGCATTGCTGAAGTCCAGCAACGTTAAGACTTTGACTTATTACATGTCTTGACTTATCAGTAATTTGAACCAACGCTGTTGTCCTGTGTCGATTATGACCAGGCCGGAAACCGGATCGCACAGGGTTTATAAGGTTATGATGATAAAGGAATTGAGTGACTAAACGCTCAATTACTTTAGACAAAAAAATTAGAATAGTGATAGGACGATAATCCGACAAGGATCAACGGGATTAAGCATTTTTAGCAAAGGAATTGTTTGGGAACCTCTTACACGTTGGAAGAAATTGCTTATTTGTAATTGGGTGATTTAATGTATGCGTGATCAAAGGGGGTATAATATCCAGGATGGGAATTATCATTTTACGGCAAATATCGTCAGCTCCAATAGCATTAGAATTAATGGTTAGAATGACCTTATTAATATCACTTTCTGCCAATAGACTGAAGAAAAAATAAAGGAGCACTAAGTGTGGATAAAGCATTGAAACGATTAATAGTTGATAATTTCGCTGGATCATCAATGACACTGGAAGATAAGTGATTCATTAGCTCTTTTAAATTGATATCTCGAGAAATTACATATGTTTGCGCATTTCCATCTCTAGAGAATTTAGAAAATTCCAAACATTGCGTAAATATTTTTCCCCTGTAATAGATTTATGTATATGGTGTCGTTGGTTATCACATTATATTCCAGCAGTTGCGAGTATTTTTATTATAATGTTGATTAGTATTGATTAGGTTTGCTTTAAATTTCTTTTTGCGATTATATATTTTGTTGAAATTTATTAACATTATAGCCAAGGAACAACCAAACAACAAATCTTATCTCATAGTCTTTTCATCTAGATTGTGTCAAAAGAGCTCAAGGTCAGGAAAGTGTTAGTCAACATTTTTTATAAAATTTGTATAGACATATAAAATGTATTTTTAAGAAATCTTAATATGCGAAAATCGCTAAAGACATAAGAGATATTTTAAAAGCTACATAAATTGTTTAATCTAACAAAACAAAGATCTTGACTAACATTTTAACGTCACAAATGTCATACAATATAATTATTATAATATGTGAAACTGAACAGGTAGGTAGTCTCTCGTCAACCTGTTTATGGATAAATGTGTCAAGTATATTTTAACTATAATGATAATAAATAGCGTAAAATAAATATGTACCTTCTGCTGCGGCGTGACGGCGAGCACGCGGTTCACGAACGCCCTGTGCGCCACGATCTCAAGCCACGCGTAGCAGAAGCCAGGGGCCACGCTTGGACGCACTATGCGCAACGTGTGACAGAACGCTGTTAGAACCTGTACGACAAATTTATCTATGTATTTTAGCATCACATAAGCAAAGGGAACCTAGTGTTAGACACTCCGTTCGCCACTTTCCACTTCTTTTAGTAGGGGAACTCAACGCCGCTCACCAGAACGAGAATATGAAGATAATTCATTCTCCGAGGTCCTATTGATCCCATAACCGTCGCGTTTACATTCAGACGACGGCCTAAGTTTATTTACATCATGATGATCATCTAATTATGGCGTAGAAAGCGGTAAATTAAAATATGCTTCCGAGGAAATTTGTACGTGATATTTTGCGAAATACAAGGACTTTTTTATAGATCGCTATTATTTTTTTGTGAAATTTTATTGATACCTACATTTCCTTATTTATATGCCAAATTATAGCTTTCTTAGCCTTCAGTCTTCTTCAGCCTAGAAGCAGAATCTTGAGTCTTAAGTATTTATATTAAATCTAAAGCGATAATAATATTTTAACTATTTGACATTACCTGATAATTCATAGATTCTAAAACA
Source organism: Dione juno (assembly GCA_037127375.1). NCBI lineage: Eukaryota > Metazoa > Arthropoda > Insecta > Lepidoptera > Nymphalidae > Dione > Dione juno. The sequence continues at coordinate 3,343,224 of JAXRJS010000004.1, forward strand.
GGCTCGGCCATATTCATGTCAAGGAATAGGATCAACAAGAGCCGATGGTATGGAAGCTGCTGGAAATTGGCTCCATGCTCTTCATGATCCTGGAGCAGGCAACCTGCTATGATGCCTAAAATCTAATGAAGAATAATTGTTTTTAATTCATATATAGTAAGATATTTATAATAATACAATATATAGGTTATTTGCCAAAAAATATAAAATTTATGTGTGTAACAATGTATAATTGACATGAATTTACATGAAAACATATGATTCATGTGAATTCATGTGAATTATAAAGTTTGCACGATCATAAGACTGTCAATCAGTATATTAATAATGTTCTGTCAATAGATATAAATTGGTAGTGTTATCATTGTCATGTGAAGGTTAATAGAGTCAAATGAATGGTGGTACTATGTGAATTATCTTGTGTTCTCATATGAGTTGAGAAAATTGACAAACAATCTCATATGATTGAATTTTGATAAGAGCTTTTTTACGCAAATTTTATGTAATACCAATTTGTATTTTTTAGTTAACCTTGTTGCAAATATGATGAGGCACAATTAAATTGATAGAGTGGTGCAGATAATATATATATATATATATATATATATATATATATATATATATATATATATATATAATATATATATATATATATATATATATATATATATATATATATATATATATATATATATATATATATATATATATATATATATATATATAGTAAAGCAGAAACAAGAAATCAAGTTTTAAAATATTTACCTTGTTCAACAAATTCAATTTTGGTGTTGGATTGCCACCGTCGGCAGTGTTTTTAATGAGCAGTGACACCAGTTTGATAAACGAATCGCACATTGCATAATACTTTTCTCTCTTAGGAGGTACAGGAGGAGGATTCATTCTATCTTCAGTTAGGAGCTGGTACACATTCTCCACACACATTTGAGTGGCGATTCTGAAGAAACGTGTGATCATGTCGTCGGACTTCAGTATACCATTCATGTTCATGCGATGCACGTAAATATTGAAGTTTTGTCCGATTTCGATTTCCGTAAGAGGGCTGAGGAGCACGTTCCTCCACTCGCGTAGAAGGTTCTCAGTCTTCTCCTGGAGACCAGGCGGGTCGTCGTATTCTCGTGACTGAGCAAATAATAATGGTATATCGTAATAAAAAAACTAATAACTTAGAAATGCTTTTTATAATCACACAGCATGCAAATACACCGACAATTGCTGTGATCATAATTATTCTACAAAGCAGAAGAATCAAAAAAGTTGTTTAACATTCACTGAAAATTAAAAATTACCTGAAATCCTGTTACATAATTGATTCCTTCTATAACAATCTACTCCACGACATAAACATTGAGACAAATCAGAAATATACTTAATTACATATGAATTTGAATACTTACTCGCACTTGTACAATGCCGTTATGTATGTGGGCAGTTGGTCCTAAAGGCGAGCGTTCTCCCAAATAAGTGCTAGGATCTTGGTTAATGCGTATCGTTTCTATCAGCGTAGCGAGTCCCTCCGGCGGTGGCTGCCGGGAGTGGGACATGAGTCGCACTAGTGTCTCGGTCGTATGGTATAGGTCAGATTCGGTCACGTACGAGCTGTTCCTGTCGTCAACGAGGTATAGCTGGACGAGTTGCATCGCGAACGCAACAGCGACATAGTTGTTGCCGTTGTCAAGGAGATGTGTTAGTGCAAGGTCGTACTGGGAATAAAGTGAAATTAATCATTTAGCATGAGGTTACATTTAATTCAGGTTACATTAGATTTCAGTAACAAATCTTATTATTATGGAATCAAGATCACATTCTCTTATTTGAATGAACAACAACCTGTGGCATGTTTAAAAGGTGGCTTCTAACAAGACAATCAATGGCTTCCAAGTTGTATTTCAGTTCATCCCTGCATTCGGTTATATAGTAGGTTACTTGCTTTGTAGTCCAAGCATGTCCATAGACCCTTGCATCTTCCAATAGCTTAAGAACACGAAGGTGGATATCACGATACCGTGTCATTATTTCCACATGTTCAGGACTGGTTCCTGGCTGAACAATGTGTCCATCAAGCAGACCTTCCACAGCCTGAAAATACATATAATCACAATAAACACATTTATTTACGCAAAAATTAACATCATAGATTAAAGTAACAATAAAAGCAATATAAAGAAATTAAAGAAAAATATAATAAAATATATTATAAATAAGTTTATTATTTGAATATAAAAACAGTCAAAAATACCCTTTGAAGAACAGCATATCCGGATACGATGTCCCTGTTCCGTCTGGCCATGATGAGGCACTCAAGCAGCGTGTGCATATTGGTGGCTTGCACTGTGAACGCCGGTAAGCTTAGGGCGCTGGACAGGAACAGCTCTGCTGCTGCTATTAAAGTGCCCATTTCGTCGGTGCCATATACCTGTACAGTTTGTACAACAATGTATTCTTTGAAACAAAATATTTGATTGCGTAACTGTAGTACGTTACAAGACGTTGTCTATTGTTGCACCATTTTTTGTTTGATTTGACGGTCATCGTTTCCATCATGTATCACTTTACACATAAGTAAGACATCCAAAATTAATTTGTATTCACCCATCAAAGAAATAAAAAAATAAACTGACTATAATTTCTTTAAATATAACTCAAGCTAAAATTTTACATTTTCTATTTTAAAGTCTAATATACATTTTATTACGTTTACCTGAGTGGGGTTCATGACTTGGTTAAATGCCATTGGTGGAATTTGTTCTTGAGCAGAAGGCTTCGGAATGAACATGCCGGGGTCACGTACCGGCATGAAGCCGGGGATGTTGCACGCAAACTCATCATATACAGATATTTGTACCTCGGTAGGTCCACCTACGCGGAGCCGCACCCGCTCGGGTATTCTTTCAGTCTGGTAGGTCAATACAATCGGATCAAAGTATCTTCTGCCCTCCTGACGGGCAATCTTCCTCATTTCGTAGTCGTTCATGAGTCTTTTATCGAGTTCAGGTAATGCCTTTTCGACGGCAGTTTTCTGGATGAAGGCACAAGCCAATTCCATGTTCTCGGTAGCTAAAACAGCTGCAGCACTTTCTATAATATCTTTCTGCAAAGCGTTTAACTATTAGGACAAAGGAAAACCAAAAGATAATATACAGGAAGATGGTGGCAGAATATTCAGTCACCGATTCGGGGGATTACTTACCTGCTGCGGCGTGGTGGGTATGAGCGCAGTGATGAACGCGGCTTTCAGGTTGGTGCTGATGGTGGTGATGATCTGCTCGCGGCACGTGATCATGGCCATGCCAGCCGTGAGATTGCGCATCATGTGGTGCGCGCACGTGCGCATGCGACCCTCGTCGGGGTCGAAGGCAAAGTCCTTGCGGATGATCTGCTCGCATGTCGTCAAGGCGTACTTGATTGACCGATCCACGACTGGGTGGATCCACTCCTGGATCGACCTCTCGATCGCAGGCTTCACGAACTGTTTCAAGTGTGGGTAGTTCTGGAAGAGGATAATGTGCGGGTTGAAGCAAATCTTCTGCCCGAAGGCGGAGGTCGAGGACACGTTCACGTCAAGATAGTTAAATCTGGGTTCGGGCATTCCTATGACGCCCATGAGGTTGGGGTCGTTAGTGACGAGGCCGGCCGTGGGCGTGGGCGCAGTAGCAGACAGGTCCTCAGCCGGAATCATAGGCGGCTGCGGCGGCGGCATCATCTGTATCTGTGGCGGTGGCACGATGGCCGGGTTCACTGGAATCACACTGGCCGGAGCCTCTTTGTTCGGTTTCGGTTGTGACAGTTGGAATTCGATAGTTCTCAACTTATCTGGATCCTTTAAATACAGGGTTGGTTTTAGATCAGTTATGTCCAAGCCTAAGTTTTTACAAAGCACTTCTATTTCAAACTTCAAATTTAATTTCAAATCTGGTTCTTGGTGTAGCTCAGCCAATACGTTCATCAGAGCCATGGTCCATGGGTTCGGCGGTTTGAATACGACGCTCTTGGCGCAGGATTCCAAGACCTTCGCAACAAAGGGAACCACGTAAAGAAGCTCCTGCTGGCCTTTGTGATAAGCTTCAAGTAAAAGTGCTTTGAGGTCAAGATCTATATAAAGGATCGGTTGGTTCCGAGCCAACGTGAGCATACCTAACCAATGACCTAGATTCTTCAGTAAAGATCGATCAGAGAAATTAGCTATGCCTTTATCGGATCGCAACAACACTCTGATATTGCGATAAGTTTCTTTTGTCACCATTTTATTTACATCGCGGACTTTAAGTACGTCAAGAAAATTAGAATATAATGCATGGAAGTTGAGCTCAATGGAAGCTCGTTTCATGACGAGGTATTGAGACAGCCACTGATGGTATTCTTCGGTTATGATTTCTTTTAACTCTTCGCATTTGGTTTGTAGATTAAGCTGGCTGAGATTATTGAAAATAAAAGCAGTTTTGTCCTGAATAGCTTCTGGAGGAGCATTTATCTTCTCGTCTCTGTCAGTGGCAGTCAATAGAGTATCAATGTTGGTAGCATTAGCTATAGAAGGCCGACTACCGATGCCTCCAGCGGGGCAATTTGTAACTTTCGATATCACGGAAATAGGATTGTGCGCACACACCACAGCTCTGCAAATAAAGTAAATATTTTTTTACAATTCTGTTAGATAATTATTTTGTAATGATTTATCGTTACTATTATTTAACGAAAATCATATTATTAATAAATATAAATAATATACTAAGAACCAATAGGATGATTAATAATTTACATTAAAAAAGTATACATATAATTTAAATGCATATACAAAGGTTTAACGTAATTTAAAATTTTGTTTACTCTTTTTAGTCACTATTTTACTTAGTATACTTACAATTGAAATATATAAACACTCTCTATTTCATACCAAATAAAAAACAGTTGTCAGAGAATTCTCTAAGTCTACAAAAGCACAGAAAAGTTTTTGTTTTACAGCCAAAAATGTATCCGTGATCACGTGGATGGAAAAAATCTGATCCATGCATCCTCTTTCAGGTCTTAATCCTCCTTGGACACAACAACCAGATGTCTCATGCATTCTTCTCGCTAGAAATTTTGCATACACTTTACCACCTAAGCTAAACAAACTGATAGCCGTATAGCTTGTACCTTGCACCTGCCGTGCACTTTACACCAGCAGTGCACCTTGCCAAACATCTGGGACCTCCCCCCACTTCCAGCACAAATTGCATAAAAACCAGAACAAGTCCAAGATGCGAGACTTCCTATAGCACTCTTAACTCCTTATATACCGACTTCAACATCTGCAACATCAAGACTCAGCATATCGCTGCTACTTGAGACAGAAGCGTCATCACATACATACATCCCCTCGTAGAATTCCGCCCGTCGCTGTAAAACATGTGTTTGATCTGTTATTATTTCACCGCCCTTTGAAAGCACCCCTTTCGTTCTGCAGCTCAACGAACAATCCCAGGAATCACACATACGTAACGTCTCGACAGAAAAGCTTAGTGTTTTCCCGGAAGTTGTTCGTTAATCTTTCGTCTCTTTCTCTCTCGGTCTTTTCGCGCTTCATTTTTATCAGTACCTTCGTTTGGTGTTTATGCAGCTTATTTTTAATTTTTAATCTCTCTCATACTTTTATCCTTACTAGAGGCTTTATAATCTTGCCATGTTTTCTTATTTCTTTCTACAGCATCTTTCACTTCATCATCCCACCATTCATCATGCTTTTTGCTAAAGCCTATTTTCCCTACACCACACCTCTGCCAACATACTTCAACATTTTCATTTTCTATTTCACAACTGTCTAGCTTTTTGGAAACCCTTTCTTTATATTTCTCTCTGATTAGTGGATCTTGAAGGTTCCAGCTTCTTATGCGATAATTTGCAATGCAATTACAATCATGCACACCCTGAGCGGTTGCGCCAACTTACGAAAAGACCTTACCCTCGCAATTACTAGGTAGAGGTCCGTTTCCAAATCGGCACCCTCAAAACACACGTGTGTTCAGCACTAGGAATAGGTCAATCATACTTTTCACTCTCATTCGCTCCCACGTATGCATGTGAATTTGTTTGTGGTAAAACATCGTGATTGCCACAAACAAATTCCTTTCCTTACAAAGTTCCAATATGAGCTTTCCTGCCACTAAGCGTGGTTCTGAATCATCCATTCAAGTTACCAGACTTATACACTTTTCAATTTCTCTTACACTATCTAGAATATCACTGACAATCTCCGAAATCCCCTCAAACCAGCTCAATGAAGCTGAGGATACTGGCGCATACGCCACTAACAAGAATATTCTTGTTATCCCCAGCTTGAAGCGAACCCAAAGCTGTCTCGAGTTGATCGCCTCTTACTCTACGCTACTGCACTAACCAATCGAGAGGACAATAGTACACCTACTCCTTGCTCAGTACACTTGAGACGTTTTAGGACTTAATGACACGCCATACAATTTGCAACAGATATTAATTGTTTGTAGATTGAATTATCTAAAGTAAGCCCTGAGTAATGCTTATGCTTAAGACTGCACACTGATGAACGCTTATCACTTAATTTGTTGCCTCTCTGTCATGTAGGCAGTGCTATCTGAATCAACAGTATTCTGGGGTTTTCTAACGCTAAAAGAGTATTGTTTTTGTTAAGAAATAAAGTAGTAATTTTAAAGATTTATCGATTTCAAATCTATTAACATCATGGGCCTCATTTTAGGTTGTGACACAGCATATCCAGGGCGAAATCCTCAATGGACGGGAGATAAGATATGATTCTTGGTCAAGAATTATGAGTTGTTGACGGACTATTCGTTCTAATACTTTAAAGAGGAACCGGAGGCTAGACACAGCCATAATCTGTAACGGAAGAGGGGTTAGATACTTCAGGGAAAGGAAAAGTTATTGCCTGTAACCTAGTATTCGACTACAACAACATGCCCACCATCAAGCTGGGAAACACGCAATGTCAAATAGTACGAACCAAAAACAAGACTATTGCATTGTCTATAGGCAGAGATAGTGAATCGGCCTTCACTAAGGCATGTAAAACGCTCGATCCCCTGAGCCCTATGCTGAGCCCCTGACGGCAAAAGAAACCACCAATGTTGACTTTAAAATCCTAAGTGTCGACGTATTTAGGGCAGGATTCGACAGAGGAAGAGTTGTAGATTTACTGGGATGTATAAATGATTCCAAAGTAAACAGGCTAATTGTGTACGAGGATCGAGGACAAGACTTGATATTTCCTGAGACAGCAAAAAGAATTAAAAAAAGAAAAAGTAGTACATAAAGATGGACTTATCCCTATAAGAGATCTCTTCCAGCCAACCTATGGTAGTGGATGAGTTTTTAAGCAGCGGGTAAGAATATAGTACAATTAATTCTATAATAAATTAGAAATACATATATAATTAATTATATGTCACACATAAATAAAACTTTAGATATACAAATATGGAACTATAATATATACTAAATACTTACTTATTACAAATACATAAATATTCACAAACATATAAATACACCATACAAACATACATACATATACATATATAAATATACATATACATACACATATATTATAACCTTATTTTCAGCTCACTTATGTATGTATGTATTATATTTTTTTTATTTTATATATATATATATATATATATATATATATATATATATATATATAATATATATATATATATATTATATATATATATATATATATATATATATATATATATATATATATATAAAATAAAAAAAAATATAATACATACATACATAAGTGAGCTGAAAATAAGGTTATCACATTGATGACTGTCTGAAAATCAATTTACTCGTTTAAACTTGCGAGTAAGTGCTTTTTTAATTGACATTTGAAGGAAATGATGGTTGTACTATTTTGGATGGATTTAGGAAGTTGGTTCCACAGAGTTGCAGCATTAAATGGGTAAACGGAGTTTCTGGCTGCGGGAAATCAACCTGGATAGTAAACAACTTCAACTCCGGCAGTGACCTGATCGCAACTATGACCACCGAGGCAGCCGAGAACCTCAGGAACAAGATCCCTTTCAGTTGCGAAAAGGATTCTAAGACCAAAGTGCGAACTATTGCTTCAATCCTCGTAAATGAAGTCAAAGATAGGATGATATTGGTGAAACTTTGATGAACCATTTAGAAGCAATTGTATTGGCCGTGATCACTTTCAGCGATCAGCGTGAGTACTTTAGTAGGCGACAGTAATCAGCTCCCTTTCATTGACTGATATCTCTTTTCGAAAGGAGTTTTTCGGGCCCAAATCTCGTGACGCCCATCAGCCTAGAGCTCTCAAGGATCTCACAGATGTCCACTGGACGTGACATACGCTTTGAAGGATGTTTATGATGGATTATTCTCTGCTCTGCCAAGGACTTGCTCCCTTAACAGATTGAGATTCATTCGGGTGCATCCATCTCGATTGACGCCCCAAACACACTGAACATAGTCAAAACACAATCTGAAAAGATGGACCTCATCCGACAAGGACAGTACAGGGGAGAACTCACGCACCATTACCATCAATGAATCCCAGGGACTTATATACGAGTCAGCAGTCATCATTCCAACAAGACCCACCAGATGTGCCTTTCACGACAGCTTTTCACACGCTGTTGCTGCAATCACTAGGTACACAAATGAATGCATGTACTACAATGACTCCGAAGAAGACCCAATCGGCATATTCATCCGCAGAAGCTCCACGGCCGAGATAAAGGACTATAACATAAAGATGGCTATTTCTCACCGAGACATGGAAGCAATTAATTCCATCAAAAATGAGAAGGAAAACACCGGATAAGACAAATTACCAAAAAGTACAACCACAGGTCTCTCAGGACTCTTCCAGTATAGTAATACCAGAACTTCTCCAACAAACAAACAATCAAATAAAAAATCTACACATTACTATTGGGTGTAAATAGAATTGTGTAAAATCTTTAGTTGTTCACAGTTATGTACTCAATTATGCTTACAAACAAATAAATAAAATGCAAAATCACAACACAGATAGAATAAAAAAGAGTACCAGAAGCACGAAAGACTCATGTCCGTGGTGTATTTTATAAATAATTTAAAAAAATAAACAAAAAAAGAAAAGAACCGAGTATTCGGAAAAGTATTTAAGGAAAGGAAACCAAGGAAGGATGAGGCACAAAACAAAAAGTACGGTGTTGATCTGATCTTATCACTACCAATAGCGTCGGATTTAATGGTTCGCACAAGCTTATTCATGTCATCAGTAGAAATAGTGGCAAAATAGTAGAGAAAAGGAAAATGTTTTAAACGAATATAGGAATATTATAATATCATTCTTAATATAATATAAACGTTCAATATTAAATATACTTGCCTGTACGGTGCTGAAACAGTAACAACCGCGGCCTGGTTCAACATTGCAGCCAAGCTTGTCGGCAGAACAGCCCCTTGAGGCTTTGTTGGTGGCTCTTGACTTTGCAGTCCATATTCTATATATTCGATTAGATGAGGTGGAAACTCTCCAAAATGTGGTATAGCTTTTACATGTTCACAGTATTTATGATAATCTTTCAAACGCGACTTGAATCTGTCCAAAGCAGCTATACCAAAGTAATACATTTTAGAACCTTCCGGTTTGCGTAAAGCATCTAAAACAAATCTCAAAGCCAATCCCAAAGATACGTAGCTGGGGACTAAACCTTTTTCGATTATTCCACCAAATAATTGAGCAGTTATATGAAGTTCTTTGTCCGGATATTGTGGAAAGAATTTATATTCTTCAAAGAGATTTCGAAGCATGCACGAGAAAACTTCGCGTTCTCTCTTATTTTGTGAGTCTTGGAACTTCTTCAGCATTTCTAAAACCTCATCTATCGATAAAGTTGGGTGCGGTGGATGATTATAAATCCTTTGAAAGTAACTATTCGCCTCATCTTCGATTTCCTTTGAAACATTATGCATAATTTCAGGAAAATGTATTGGATCGGGTAAACGAGGCTTATCCATCTGCTGCGTGGGCGGCATGCGGGCCAGCGTCATGTTGACGTTGACATTGACGTTGTGTTGCATGGGCATCATAGCGAAGGGGCTATTAGGTCCAGCTCCTATTAGTCGTGACGGAGATCCGGGAGCAGGGACCAATGGACCCAACGTGCCCGGCATCGCAAAAGCCGTATTTGCAGGTGCCAAAGTCATATTAGCTACATTTGGAGTCAAATTTGCAATAGTATCAACATGAGGAGTAAACAATTGAGCGCCTAATCCAGCAGGGTTAAAAGGCGTTTCTAGCACTCGTGTATGCGGACGAGCTATACCGGCAATTCCAGGCCTTGCTTTGCTCAAAATCAACGTTTGGCAGTTAGCAATCACGCTGTAGATAGCTTCTTGCAACTCCTGCTGTACATTGGGTATGCACAGTTGCAAGCACGCCAATATGGTAGCTATTGTTTCTGGTGGCAGTTGAGCTGCTTTAGGCAGCTGTTCCTCCGTCACTTTGCCTATAACTTGTGGACAACGCCGTTGAAGGAATTTTACCATTGCCGAAACGAAAGTCTCACCATGGTCTCGTATTTTATCAGTAAGCCATTTATCTAATTTGAGGTATTCCCTCCTAGAAGCGAGACATGCGAGATCAATGACGAATGGAAATGATTGAACATTCAACAATAAAGACAAAGCCTTAAGGTCCTGCGCTACGTCTAATATTCTCGAAAGTTTAGATTGATCGCTCTCACCGCGGATGTACCAATCGGCCATAGCATGCATTATAATAGTTTTGATATTGGGGTTTTGCGTGTGCCAGGCGTGTTGTAACATTATACCAGAATTAGGATGGTTGCCAAGAAATATTGGAATCAAGTTGGTCAAAAGCTCTTGTCTAAATACTGTGACGGGAGGACTTATTTGTAATAATGCTAGTAGTAAGATGTCTGGGCAATGTTGTAATGGAAACTTGAACAACTCATGAACTTGCATATAATAACCACGTTCCGACGCGTATAGCAACAGTTCGACTAAGTAAAGACAACGCCAAGTGGCTATTTCCTTGTTGTCAGTTTCTGGTGGCGATTTCAGTAGATCAATAGACACAGGGTGGAATGGATGATCAGCGAAACTGAATATATCTGGATATTTAAGAATGTTTGAAATTAGGCTCATTTGCCCTTCTAAATTTGTCCATCGCCGGCAAAGATACTCAATGGGGAATATGTTTGCCGGATACCCAGCACTCTGTAGGCCCAAGCGCAGTATCGCAAATAGCAAACTCAAACCTTGTCTATCCGGTACTATAAACTCTGGATGATCAAGCTGCAATATAACCTCCTTCCAATTCAAATTTGAAGCTAACTCTTTGAGAGCTTGCACAAAGACTTCAGCACTCCATGTCTCGGGACCATGGGCAATGGCTTCTTTCTTTGCTTCATGATTCATCCAAAAGTTTCCGGGAGTTTGTATCTGCGGACCTTCCGGTACAATTGCGTGATACCTGATCATCATAGATATGATTCTTGCTACATCTAGAGCTGTGGGTTCACGTGCCCCGAAATTGATCATGTTGTTTTTGCAATCTTCAACTGTAGATGTAAAGTTATAACCGATATCTCGGATTATTTCAGCTAAAGAATTATCCATCATGGCCGCTGTCATGTCGTCAGATGTGGTCATTTCCTCTAGAGGAGTCTTAGTATCGTCAGGGTACAGCAGTGGCGCTAAGATTATAGGCACTACTTCTCGAGGAAAATCAATTCGTAATCGTTTCAGAAACAAGTCCTTCGTAACAGCAGCTAACCGGAAGTTCTCAAACGCGAGACTCGTCAGTAGAGTTTGCAAAACTTCAGGGCTGCATTCCTGAAGACCTGCACGCTCAACTTGATGTCCGCGCTCTAGATAAAGAAATTTTAAGTATTTATTTACACTTTTCTCCCTCTTTAAAGATATCATAAATTTAACTAAAGCTGAAGACAAATATAGTCTTTATCTGCAAATTGTGGCATTATATATCTTTATTTTAACAAGACTAGTAATAATGATGTGCGGGTAGAATAAATACAAACAAAATAAATATTATGAACACAAACGACTGAGATTAATACCACAGTATACCTGCGTCAAGATAACACTGAACAAAATCCAAAAATCTTTTCTTTAAATGTTGTTTAGTCAGAGATACAATCTCAGGCTTTGATGAATATCTTCTCAGCACCAATGAGAAGGCAACATCTTGGGCCGTCGTTAATTTCAGCAACCTGGCAAGACGACTGAGTAATGTATTCAGGGGTTTTAGAACCTAAAACAGAGTAACAAGTTATTAATGATCTATTATTTATCAAAGAATATTAAATATGTACTGAGTGTAAATGAAAAAGAAACGGAACAGTGTTGACATGGAAAGAACAGGGAGAGATGTTAGTAAACTCAAAAAATTTGAGAAAATTATGTATAATAAATGCTCCCCTAACTCTTGTAACATATTTTTTATACTTTGTACACTTTACGCAATTTTTGCTATATTTAATAATTAATGATTGTCAATCTATAAAGCCAACGAACGGTGCATCAATTTCAATAATCATAAGTGGAATATGTAAATTATTTAGACATTTTTTCTCTATTGTATGTTTCATTTATGTATAAGTTGTTATGACTTATTTATCATTATTATGTCTAAGAGTCCAAGCTCAATGATAAGTTTAAATGTTGTACAAAATGTAATTTAATAATTGACAATAAGGAAGATGCTAAAACAACAAACAAGCAACAAGAATTACCTTCTGTAAAGACTTGGTAGGTTGATCTACAGCACGACAAACAACAGTGGACTTGGCAGGGTGGCTGAGCAGCGCTGCAAGATGCTGCGCAAGTAGGGTTGCGTGGACACTGTAAGTTGTGCCCTGTCGGTCGTTCTCCCACGATGTCCTCGCAGCTTCAGTGAGCAAGCACTTCAGCAGTTGATTTTCTGCTTCCAAGCCATAGAGACTGACAATCTGAACCCAATATGCAATATTTAAACTAACACAAAAAACAAAAAAGTATTACAAGCTAACAAAGCAAACAACAGGAATAGCTTTTAAAATGACAAACATCTGCCATGATAAATTAAAATCATAAATTTTTTTTATGAAGAAGGTAATAGAATTGATTCAACGTCATGGTCATGTGTCATAAAACATGTTTTCCAAAAAATAATAAAATATATTGCAAAATTTGCTATGAATAAAAACATTGAACATTGCCATTATAGTATAGGATATATAAAAAAAATTCGCCAAATTCATGCAGAACATTACATAAAAATTTTGTAATTTTAAATAGCCACATAAATAAGAAAGCTATTCACCTTCTTTTGTGTATAAACAAATAAAAATCTATTAGATTTGTTTAGGCACAAATAATAATTTTTTTTACTAAGTACTTTTTTTACTAAGTACTAAATAAAGTAATTAGTAATTATAATTACTAACTATAGTAATAATAGAAATATTCAAGCCAAAGAATAATTAATATGTATTTAATTTATATTGAATATGAAGTATTCACATAAATAATGAAATGATTACTTACTATCTTATCAATATGCAGAATTTTTAATTTTTAATATTTTTTCGCAAGGCTAATAAATGCTAAAGGCCATAGTAAATAGGTATATGTGGCAAAATATATTCGCTTTGCATTTATACTAGAAAGTTTTTGCTTACACAAAAAATGCAATGTTGAATGTTTTTATAATAACCTAATTTAAAAGAAATGAACATAAACAACAAGTAAATTGAATATTCTCACTAATTGTTAATGCAAATGCTTGTCAAGGTCCACACAAAATTATTGGTGTTCTCTAATAAGCTGTGTTGTATGCAATGAATAGTGCATTTACTGTACAATTGCTGTCAATTCATACAGAATAGCCAGTACTTAAAGTGACTATGAACCATAAATCTGATTTAATAAATTAGATTTAATGGATTCAGTGTAATATGGCAAAATATCAACCAGAGAATCCATTTGAAATTTTTTTTTTTGTCTTCAGTTTTTTTGACAAAATAAAAGCACATTTTCAAAATATGAATTTGTGATTAATATATGACTGACTATCTCATACAAATATTTATTAGATTAACATCCACTAGGAAGATGCTATAACATAATAAACAGTTAACAACACATCAACAAATGATAATAACCAAATTATATAAGCAGATTAAAGAAACATATTTACTACAAACACAATCACAATCTACATATTCATGTAAAAAAATAGAATGCATAAAATGGTTCAACTAATTTGCACACATATTATAATGTAAAACTCACATTTGGTCTTCTTTTGTGAACATGGCAAGACATATAAAAAGAAAGTTTTTAAAACAATTTCTTAAAAATATACTCAATAACAGTAATATTATGTTCAAAAAGAAGAAAGTGCAACTATCTAGCAAGTCAAAGAATCAAATACTCAAACATTTCAAGTAATAACACAAGTTTATATATATGTTTTATAAACCATCTCTATTAGTCTTAATAACTTGCCAGAAAGGAAAAATTTTATATACTGTGATTTAAATATGAATATTAAATATTAAGCTGATATTTACAGACAGCTATATGTGCATATATCATATACATTAATTACAATTGGAATTTAATAAATAATATATTATTTAATTGTCACATTTATTTCTAACACCAGGGTACGCAATATTGTTATGTAGAAATTTGTTTTCTCATGAGGTAACACTTTCTTACTGGAAATAAACCATAATTTTCTTAACACTTTTAAATCGTGAAATACAAAAAATTTAGATAAATTGCAATTTATACTTTCCATAATTAGTAATTAAATGTAATAAAAATTATTATCAAATGTACACATATAATGTCATTGCTGTGCTTTACAAAAGCAATTATAGGTTGTTTTTGTAACTGTATTTCAAGGAAATAGTACAAAACTCACAATCATATATCATATATTAGAATATGACACCAGATGGATGACAAAAATCGGACAGTTTCAGCTGTGGTGAATTGCCAAATTTCTAGGAAAGCGTGATATTATCACGAATCGCACTGCGGTTGTATACTACAAAAAAAGATTAAACAGTATTTTTCAATGATATAAATTGATATTTTTGTTACTGAGCAACAAATAGAAACGCGCAAATTCATATTGAACCACTTTATACTGCTCTCCAATTACGGCTCTTTACAATTTCCTGCAACTACTGGATATTTTGGCAATAGAGCACAGTGCGATAATGCAAAAATATAAGCAATCCTAACTGTTATATAAAACACAAATCTTATTACCAATTCAGCTCATGGCTTCGAATCGTCCACAATATGGCGACAATTGAAAACAAAGACAAACTGTAAAATGAAGTAACTCACCTGAGACAACTCTTGATTAGTCTGCTTGAAATTCTTCTTATTTAAATTTGCAACGAGATAATTGATTTGTGATAAGCTAAACGTTAAAGAGTCCAGGTTCATAGTTCCATTAATGCGAAACCGAAAGCTTCAAACACGTTTGAAGCTTTCTCGATTTTTGACGAATGATTACAGTAAATGTATGTTCTTTTACAGTTTTTTTGCGAAATAATAACAAGCCTAAGGTCAACATCACCAATAATATTTTTCACTTCAAATTTAACATAATTTTAATGCCACTGCAATAATTCATTACTCAAAAAATCTGCACAAGATGACGAAAGCACTAACCATTCAGTTCGTTCGATCTCGTACTTCTTCGCCATTAGTTCGTACATTACAAATTACAATTACATTACCTTCCGTATGCAGTTGTGCCAACATAAAATTATAAAGTTGCCAGTATATGACCAATAATAAAGTTAATTTAAAAAAAATCATATTTATCTGTATTTATTTTAAATACACAATTTTTCTAATAATAAAAAGTGCGGCAGAAATTTCTCGTAATATATATTTTCACAACTCAATTAAGTTTAAATAATTTTTTTTCTAAAGTACTTATTAATTCTGTACTTATCAATGTTGGTAGTATCACAGAATTGACCAAAATATAAAATCACAGTTGCAAATGTCGAATTTGACAAAAATGAAAACCAAAAAAATAATCGTCACAGAAAAGAGCCTTGGAAAAACTAAGACTTTTTTTTTTTTTTTTTTTTTTTTTTTCTTCGCTGGGAAATGCCTTTTACGCAGACCACCCATTTGATGGGTTGGGTGGTACTGTGGGACTCATCGGTACAGTACAGTACTTGATACTACCCACTAAAACCCAGCGGAACCCTCTTCACCTCTGTGAGACGCCGTAGGATCGGTTGAGCATTCTACTACGACGCCTCGGTGACAGGCCCGCCTGCTACGAGCCACCATCGTCTTACGGTTCTCTGAGGTTCCAAGGGTATCTGGAGCCTCCACGACTTGGAAGAGGAGGATCACAAGAATCTCGTAGTATCCACTCTAGGGTAGGGGGAGTTGGACTTCTTGAAAGTGCCTTCTCCATCTCCTTGACCTCCGGCGGTGGAGAGGGTCTACATTTGCACTGGACTCACGTGCCCGCTCCGCGGCCTCCTTCAATGCGACAACAGATTCGCAGAAGGAGACCATCGCAGACCAGCTTCTCTCACAATCCAGCATGGCCCCTACCACATTGGAAAGAGAGAGGTCACCACCCACTACAGTCATCAAAGCCCAGCGTTGTGGGGCCCATGCGGGGCATTCGGCCAAAGTGTGTTGTGCCGAGTCAACTGGCGCGTTGCACTCATGACACACCGGCGACGGCTCCCGACGTGCAATCTGATGCAGGTATTTGCCGAAGCAACCATGCCCCGTCAGTACCTGCACCATCCTGAACGTCAGGACACCGAACTTTCTCCTACCCAGCGTTTTAAGTGTGGTCGGACCGCCTCCACCGTTACTAGGCCTGCCGCTGGGGACTCTAGGTCCTCCCTCCATCTCAAGATTAGAGCTTCTTCAGCCCTTTTCCTGATTCGCGCGATATCCTCCCTCGATGGTCGTTCGCCTCGGGACCGCTCGCTTGACCGGAATGCATGCACTCTAGCAAGCACTTCCGCCTGCAACTCCCAAGGTGGATCACCCGCCAAGAGAGTAGCCGCCGTCCATGATACTGTACTGTATCCCCGGATGACTCTCACTGCTATAACCCGCTGCGCTTTATGCAGTTGGGTCCTATTACGAGCGGTAAGAGAATCCACCCACACCGGTGCACCGTACAGCGCCATAGATCTCAATACGCCAACATAAAGCTGTCTGCATAAAGAGTCCGGCCCTCCGACATTCGGCAGTAACCTACCTAGGGCAACCGGCGGCCTTTATAGCTTTGGCGCAAGTTGAGCAAAATGCGGTGCAAACGACCATCGTCCATCCAAAGTCAGGCCCAGATATTTCATCTGCGCCCGTACCTCTACGTCTTGACCCTGGATACGTAATGTAGCCCTACGGGGTGGTCCCTTGCGCGGACCATGAAACAGCAGGGCCTCTGTTTTGGAACTAGAGACCCTCAAACCCAGTGCAGTAATGCGGTCGATAATGCGGTGAGAGCCGATTTCTGCCCAACGTGCCACCTCGCTATAGTTCGCCCCTCGGACTGTGACGAGCGTGTCATCCGCATAGCAAATGACACCCATCCCAGGAAATAGGCGACAGCGTAAGAGCCAATCGTACCCGATATTCCATAGAACCGGGCCTAAAACGGACCCCTGTAGAACCCCACATCTAACATTGCGACGACTGATGCTTCCGTCTCCCTCTGTCCATTGGAAAAACTAAGACTTGAAATAACTCAAATTTAACTTTAATTAAATAACTGTAAACAGTAATTGTGTTTATGTTGGCATAATTTGATCTGGCAATTGTCTATTGTTTAGCTTTGATTATTAGTTATTCTATTCATGTTATGCTGGGGTTTATGAAGGTTTATATTTGTTTATTCTTTGTGTTTAATTCAAGTTCTATTTTTATTTTCTTTTTTTATTTTATCGAAATCCTTTTACGGCTACACCGCTCGAGCGGGGACTTGAACGTGTTATATGGGACTCATGGACTACAGATCCATAATACCCACTAAAACCTCATGATGCTCATCCTCGACCACCATTGTCTGGGGCTCTAATGTCTCGGGGTACTAAGAGAGCCTGCTAGGCACGTCGCGGAATCAAGGGTGGGTGATCACTCCAATGGCTTCTCGAAGTAGCGAGTGGGAGTAACCTACGCGCGCCTACTTGGGCCAGGAGAGAAGGCGACCAGTATCATCAAGCTGACGGCAGTCAACACCTTCGACCAATAAGGGCGAAAGGCGGCGGGAAGAAAGCTCCTATTGCTAGAACGTCATGACGCCTAACTAACCACTGGCGGAAGAAAGAGCGAACTACCTCCATCAATCATTGAAGTCCGTATACTTCCACGTTCCGTTTTATGTATTAATACCTGCCTTTTAAGTAAACCTACAAATTAATATTACTTTATTGATACATTGCAACATCTATAAAGGAATATTTTTAAAATAATCATATCACCACACCACCATCATATATATCATACCACCATCGCCTTCAGGGTGCCGCAGAGTTTCTTCCAGGGCACCCGCAGCCTCGATGACTTCTAGGATCAAAACATCCTGCAGTAGTTCCTCTACGGTGAGGGGGGTTGGAGATGTGCGTACCGCCTTCTCCCACCTCCTAGTCTGCGGCGGCGGAGTGGATCTGCGTTTGCACTCAACTCACGCGCTCGCTCCGCGGCCTCGTTCCGTGCGATAACTGATTCGCAGAAGGAGACTACTGCAGACCATTTCCTCTCACTCTCCAGCATGGTCCTCACCCCACTAAAGAGTGAGAAGTCTCTTCCAACTGCAGCCATCAAGGCGTGGCGTTGCTGAGACCAAGCGGGGTATTCAGCCAGAGTGTGATGCGCCGAATCGACGGAGGCACCACACTCGTGGCACGCTGGCGACATCTCCCGATGTGCAATCTGGTGCAAGTACTTGCCGAAGCAACCATGGCCCGTCAAAACCTGCACCAGCCTAAACGACAGGACCCCAAACCCTCTTTTCAACAAGCGCTCTAGGTGTGGGTAAACCGCTTCCACCGTTGCTAGTCCTGCCGCCGGTGACTCCAGGTCTTCCCTCCATCGCCGAATCAGGGCTTCGTCCGCTCTCCTCCTGATCCGCGCGATAATCTCCTTCGATGGTTGCCCGCCGCGCGACCGCTCACTTGCACGGAATGCCTGAACTCTGGCGGCCACTTCCGCTTGCCACATCGGCCCCTGACATATCTTATTTTCCTGGTATAACAATAAAGTGATCAACCTTCCATTGCGTATGATAGTATGTCAACGCTATTTGTCTACTTGTGCCAAAAACACCTAATTATTATTCCGGATTGCGGATTCCGGCTGATATAGCTGCTGGATTGGATTACTCAAAATATCTAGACAAAATTATAAGCGTTATTGTCTAAGGAGGCTCCTCAAGGCAACTTGGGGAGGTAATTAAGTTATTTAAAAATATTGCACACAAATTAGCTCCTCTTAATGCTAACCCAACCTGTGATCGTTTTATATCCACGCTAGTAGAATCTTTGGAGGAAACGAATATTCCCTTTTCCTTTGAAGAATCTGAAAATATCTTAGCGGGCTTAGGACACACTAGTCCACTTATTATATTATTATCTTATATCTCCATCTTATTATCTTATATCTAGACTCATCAGTGTTTACAGGTGAGGCTGTTGCTTTGTTAGAAGCAATCCTGTTTACATTCTCCCACGACTATAAGCTGATCGTTACTTTCACAAACTCATTAAGATGCTTAATAACGTTAAATGGAATGCCTTTTCACAGTAAAATGAGATCTTAAATTGTTTTAAGGTTTCAGGGAGAATTATATTCATACCAACTATACATATGGACATTACTTTGGTGTCGATTCCAGGTCATCCTGGAATTAGTGGAAAATCTGCAGACTCTTGGATTTAATTAGTACGGAGATTGTACTGTGATTATTCGTGTTCTCCATAAAACGTAACATTGGCAGAGTGAATTGTGCTCAACTAGCACGCTCAAAACGTTATAAATACCTAAAAATATAACAGATGTTACGACTTACGTGTGTTTTATTATGTAAAATTTATACCAAATATTAATTTTAAGTTTTATTAAACCAAATATTGCGTTTGCATTGAATATCGTGATGGGAATGGGAAGTAAATAAGGATACCTAATATCCTTAAGTAAGTAAGATTTTTTTACCTTGTCTACATTTAAAAGAGTCCTAAATACAGAGAAAAGCCAAAAAAAAGTGTAAAAGCCATATTTGTGGAAACACTTGCATCTTAGAAAACTACAATCGAATGGATTCAATAGTTGCACTGCCGCACTGCATCGACTGATTCGAATATCGATATCAAGTTTACTAAACGTAAAAGTAGTCTACTCTATTATATATACTCTATTATATTCTGTGGTTAAGTGGTATGTCTGTGACAACGAGATAAAATTAAGAATAAAATCAAAAAAATTGTAAAGGTTAGTGAATATCTTTAAATTTTTTTTTTTATTTTGTTAGGTATCTGAGACCATATTACAATACTGAGTAGTTTATGTTACAGGTAAAGAAAATAATACAATATTTCAATTTCCAAACTCGTATAAATATTTTTATTTTATTATTATCAAAAACGAAAATCTTATTTTATACTCATTACAATTGCTATATTAGGTACTTAGTTTTCACTATGGTTTTGATATATTTATGCTCATTGTCAAATTGTTTTTAGGAATACTGTTCCTAAGTTCAGTTATATAACATCTATTGATGGTACAAAAAATTAATTACGACTTTTCTTACAGATTACTTGAAAAATATTTTTATTAATAATTATATTTGAATATTGAACACGGCTTGGCTTATTTCAGTTTAATGGCGATTGGGCAATTCCTTCGTAGGAACTTGGTGAGCATAACTTTTCCAACCTTAGCAGTTACCCTCATTTGGATTGACTGGAATCACACTAGACAGTGGAAGAAAGAGCAAAAAAAGTAAACATGGCTATTTTTGGAATCACTTCTCGTTTTATTTGGTTTGGTGTGCCGATGACTGGCTTTTTCATTGGAAAATATCTTGATGACCAAGAAACTCTGAGAATGACAAGTTTCAGGGATAAGTCAATGCTTTTTGGAGGAAAATTGAAGGAGGGTGATCCTCCTTCTTGGCCCTGAACCATTTAGTAGAAGTGTAATTATTAAATGTGAAAATCATTAAATTTAGTTAACAATATATTCAGTTTCTTATTTAATTTCCTGATAATTACTATCCTTGTATTGTTATGTATTATTTAATGCCCATATACATAATTATAAAATAATATACATGTTCAATACTTAATCTTAAATATTGTTTTATTGTTAACATATAAATTAAATTGCTTTTTATTTATCAATTCAATTACCTTCTACATACATTTTTGATGATGTAAATATGCTTAATAATTTATGCCAGTGTTTTTTCACTGTTCTTGTAATTACAATAACAGTCATTGATTGATATATAAAAATGTGTACATTCTGCTAACTTGCTAATGATCACTATACAATAAAGGGATAGGAAGAACGAGCACAAATCAACTAAGGAAAGGTAAACAGTATATGGGAAGTGGAGCCACAAACTAAACTGTAAAGTAGCCACCAAGTTGTATTCCGATGTTGATCATATGCACAGGCACATATACATGCTCTAGACATTAACAACAGATGTAGTAATCCTTTATTCAGTATTTATAAAACCAAGGTTGCTTTGGGATGTTAAATTGATCAGCGTAATACTTACCATTTCCATAGATAAATTCCAACAGTTACAATGTAGCCCAAATTTGATTTGTTTTCTAATTATACACTGGCTAATTAGTGCAATATTTAATAGAATAACTCCTGCTTATTTTATACAACAATAATCCTTTGTTTATGGTGTTTCTAATTATATCAAACCATCGAATACAGAAGCATCTCTACCCTATGTGCGTGCATGTGCAATAGATATAAATATTAGCTATGTCCCGCTTATGAACAAGAACTTAATATAAGACACTTCATTCCCCTCTTTTCGCTCAATTTTGAAAAATTGCGTGTTGAGTGGTGGAACTCAACGGTGCGCTCTGTTGTATTCTATTCTTCCTAGTTGCGGCTTTGCAGGGCTGTTCAGCCCAGTATCACTGCGACCATTGCTGATCTATTGTAATCTCTGCATACTATAGTTCACAGTCAAGATTGATTTCTGCAAAGAATTACAGTATTATCTTTGCTGTGAGGATCTTCACCTATTCTGGATACATTTGATGTTTCCCCAGGATGGTATAGCGCCATTGCATAAGTGTAGGACATACAGTGAGGATATGGAGAAGTGTTTTTTCAGCCTCGTTGCATATTCTACACTTTTATGTGCTGCTGATGCTTAAATTGTGCATGTGTCTATTCAGACAACAATGTCCAGTCAGCACTCTCACTAATGTACGGATACAGTTCTTGCTGAGAGATAAGGCCTCAGTGGCAGCCTTCTTGTTGAAGGCCTTAATGAGCGCCTTAGCTTGATATAAACCAGGAATATTTTTCCATAGTTGAATGGCCTCATAGAGGCAATATGTCTTCAGGGTAAGCTGTGTTAAGCTACGAGGGATGCCACAGAACGGTTCTGGTCCGAATTGGGTGCTTTTGCCTTTCGTGCCAGTATATCCGCCTGTTCATTTCCCTCGACGCCGGCGTGCCCTGGAACCCATCTTAGAACTACTCTGTTGTTGTTCCCCAGAGCGTTCAGGATCTGCTTGCAGTTCTGTCTTGTAACCAGAGTGAGAATATGAAATTATTCATTTTTCCCGAGTGGGAATCGAACCCACAACAGTCGCGTTTACAGTCACACGCTATGCTGCTGCGTCACGACGGCCTCTAATATAATTATAAGAGATATACCTATAATTATATGCTCTGTCATTTTTACCAAATGGAATTAGTAAAAAATACACTTTTATACTAATTCGATTAGCTCGGTCGATGCGATCAGCCATTATGCTTTTGTTAACGCGACATTTCCGTATTACATGAAGTCTGGTTGGATTTTCATATTTCAACGAAAAATGTTCATCACGTTCAACAACTTTCAATAAGGAGCCATTTGCTAATTTCTTATAGTTTAGATGTTCTATTGTAGTTCTTCATCAGGAGCTCCAGATACTTAATTTTTATATGGAATTGGAAACATTGGAAAGTACTTATTACGTTCAATATAAAAAGGAAAAAAACGGAGCTCTTATAGGATCATTTTGTTGTCAGATGGACTACAAAGTGATGTGAGTGCGTTTATGCTAAATTTTTATTTTTGTACGCTTATTAAAACCTACAGGATATTTAGTATAAGTGTGAAATTTCATGTAGTACTTTGTACGTCTTGACTAGCAAACAAGATGAATTTATTCTTGTAGTACTGAGATTGATTAGAGTGCCAATTAAAATATGTTATAGTAACATTTTTGAAGCGAAACTGATAGCCATATGTAATATATTGTGAAGAATAAGATACTCTCTTTAAAATTGAATATTCAATTGCAGTCACATTTCAAATATTTTACTAATTTCTATGTTCTAGAAAGTAAAAAGTAAAAGATATGCTTTATGGTATGTCATATTATGGTTTTATCATCAAGTTTTTAAAGCTAGTATTTTCTGCAATTGGCTGCGACTGGTTGTCAATTATAATTGTCTCCCATCTCACTTAGAGAGCTATAAGTACCAATAAGTTGGAGGATCTTGAGTTTTCACGTGACCATTGTGTATGAAAACTACCTTCCGGAAATAGTCACACAAATTATCGATTAATCGGCCTCATTATAACTAGGCATGATAAAGATATATCAGAAGATAACTGAAAACCTTTATGACTCTTATTACTATAAGAGTAATAATATTATATTGAAATCATATAATTACACAAAAAACATCATACCAAGTTAAAATTTAGGTATGAAAACTAAAACTTTTGCCTTCCTCTTTCAGTCCCCTGCAGGGGGAGAAGAAACGGTATCAGGGTTTGAAGTCCTTTGACAGTGGGGTTCGAGCTCCACCCACAAATATGAGTGTATCAATGGAGTTAGGGATTTCTGTGGTTGGTCTCAATAGACAGTTGAATCTACCCAAGATTGGGAGGAGAGAGGGATGACGCAGAGCTTAAGTTGCCTGCACGGTCGGCCCAGCCAAGTGAGACCCTTTGCAGGAGGTTCAGCTTAGTCGACCACCGACAATGGTAGTAGCACAGGAGTTGTATTAGGATAAGAGGTATCTTGGGAGTGGCCTGAAGACCCGTGGGTGACTGTGCCACGGTGTGATATCCCGGATGTGACGGCGGTTCGAGGCATCGGCACGGTGTAATACGGGCTGCCATGAAAACTTATATGAAACGCAAACTATTTAAATGTAAAATGATGCAATTGATGCTATCCTTATAAAATTTTATCTATTTGAAAACAGTATATATCACTATGAAAATTTCAAATCGAATAGTAGGTAACCGTTATGGTTAAAAAACAAAAACGCTCATATCGACAACTGACTAATCGGCTAGTCAGTAAGTCGGCCAAAGTCATAGTCATCTCTATTTTTGAAATTTATATTTTGTACCTTCACATTTTATCCTATTATTTTATTTTTCAGTACTTTTTAATGGATCATTTTTGTTTATGAGTTTAATTATAGTATTTTATTAAATGTAGTAAACAAATTTAGTATACTTCAACTATGAAAACCGTAATAATATGGAAAATAAGAGAACATTTTAGTTTTAAAGAGGAACCTGCCTTAGAATTAAATTACATCGATATTATTGTCAATGTGATATATCAATCTTCTGCATCGAAGACGATTATCGGTTTTATACTGCAAATCTGATGAAAAGTTGATCTTTAAACAACATTAAATATATATTTAGTTTTTGCCTAACATCTCATCAGAAACAAATTAATCACAATTAAATCGATATTACCTCAATATCAATTCAGAATACTATAGAAGTTTATGAAAACTAAATAATGTTATATAAAAAATATGAAATACAGTAGAAAACGATTTACCAAAATATCGAGTCGATATCGGATCGATGTTAGTTGAATGTTAGTCTCTATGATGAAATGTCAAAAGTTATTCATTTTTGATGTAACAAAAATGTGAAAATAACAACCTTAGTACCATATCTTATTATTATAAATACTATCAAACAAGTGTTAATTAGTATAATTATATATAATGTTGTCAATAAAGCGTTTAACGACATTTTCGGCTCCAAAGATCCATTCAAATGTATATTTAAATTTAAGAAACGGGTTCGAAAAGAGTATTAGTAAACATTGCGATTGTAATTTGCTTAATATTTGTCGATCTTTGTCTGTATTACATAATTTAACTAAAAAATCTAAGCATCCTGTAAGTATTTTTTTAGTTGTAATTTTTTTTTACTTTAACATGAAATTATTGCGTAATAATTAAATAGAAAATATTACATATACTTTTTCTGGATTTTTCTGGATTGAAATTTTCCAGTATATATTAATTAAAAATACCTTTTTTTATAGCAATTACAACACTTTAATGCAGAATACAAAGCTGTTTCCAATTTATTGGAGAGGTCTAATTTACCTGGTATAAAATCACTGCTATGTACTACAAATGTTAAAAATATTCATACAAGCTCCCAAAATAACAAGGAAGAAAGTGATAAAGATAAGGTAAAAAATATAATTCTACATAGCTTATATTGCTTTATATTTCTACAGCAGTAACTTCGTTTTTAGTGGAGTATGAAAATTATTTTGCCTGTCCGAGGGCAAAGGACTAAAATATATACTTTTAAATGCTTCTATTTCAGGATAAGAACAAAGGAAAAAATGATGAACCTAATTTACCATCACTCTTAATAAAAGTAGCGTTTTGGATGTTGACCACTTTCACATTGATAATTCTTAGTTCCTTTCTAGTTCCGGGAGATAACACTCAGAATGAGGTATGGCTTTTAATCAATGTCAAAAATTCTCAGTCATTTGTGAACTGATTTTTAGTTCCTATAATTATTTTTATTATTCAGTACTTTCAACTTATATGTGTTAATTTGATAATAAATTATATCTATGCAGCTTATTCGATATGTGTCCTGGAATGAATTTGTTTACTCAATGCTGTCAAAAGGAGAAGTGGAAGAGATCATTGTGCGGCCAGATTTAGAAATTGTGACTATTATTTTATATGAAGGGGCTATCATTAAAGGCAAAAGAGTAGGTATCAAAAAATATAAGTATAAGTTACTTAATAGATAAAAAAAAAATAATAATAATGTTTAATGATTTTTATATTATGACTTGATATATCATTATAGACACCACATCGAGTTTTCCACATGAATGTGGGTAATATTCAAAGATTTGAGGAGAAACTTCGTGAAACTGAACAAAATCTTGGAGTTAAAGAAGGTAATAATATCATTGAATAATATAATAAACAATCCTTGTATTACAGGCCTTTACATTTCTTTTAGATATTTATGAGCTATTGGAAAAGTCATTATTTTCTTCAAGTAATTGTATTTGCTGTTATCATATATGTAATTTTCTTGATTTGCCTTTGAAATATCACTATCTAACTAGAGTATATTATGCAACCCTTCTCAAAATATTTATGTTTCCTTGACAGGTGTTCGTGTAATATATGACAGGAACGGCAGTGTTGCTGGCAAGATCTTCACTACTCTACTAATAGCTGCAGTTATATTATCCTTCCTTTATTCAACAAAATCTATGAAAATGAATATCAATTTGGGTGGATTTGTAAGTAAACTATATTTTATAAATGTTATGAATTGAGTTATTATTTGAAAGCACATACATAATGCCAAATGTGACAAATAATACGATAATAATGTTAAATTAATATTTAATATTAATATATAAAATAGTCACGATCTTCGACCTCTGAGGGACGGAAAAGAGAGAGATATAAAATACATTGTCTACCACATATTAGGTCCAGGTACAGTAATACAAAAATCTTAGTCTAGGTACAGTAATATAAAAATCCTTAATAAATATAATATCAAATTAAAAAAAAGTTCCCATTTTATCCAAATGTTTCTGAGATTTGCATGTTCAATCATACAAACTCTTCAGCCTTACTTCATAGTAGCGGCCCATCCCCGCTTCACATGGATGGACATTTAGTTTGGGGTATACATGAATTCCTGTATAAGAATATTTAGGAAGTCTTCAAAGAATCGCAAACATAAGTATAGCAACTTTGATGTTTTCCCAAACATTTTAAGAATGTTTTAGTTTAGACAGTATAACTAGGTAGATAAAGGTGTCTTATATAATTTCTTTATTTAATTTGTATGTTAGTCTATCTTCACTAATTTTATAAAGAGGAAAGATTTGTCTGTTTGTTTATTGTATAACCCCAAAAACTACTGCAGTTAGTAGTGGTGGATCCGTACCGTAGGTAGGGGGAGGAGGAGGAGTTGGGACAGGGTCAGTGGTGGTGAATCCGAAGGGGGGGCAGTAGTGGTGGTGGATCAGAGCGGGGTCTGTGGTGAGAATCCACAGGGAGCCCCGTGGGTCAGTGCAGAAGTTTTGGAGTAAAAAAGATAAAAGTATCCTATACTTCTTAGGGTTTAATTTTCTCCATTTCAAATTTCGTTAAAATTGGTCTATTAGTTTTTGTAGTATGTTTATTGTGTTTTATAGTTGTAAGTATTATAATTTATTACTATACTTTTAAATATGCTTTAATGATTAATTATCCATAAATGATATTACATTCAGATTACATTTAAAGATATTACATTCACATTACATTTAAAGATAAAAACTGTTTTATACAATTTTATGGTATGGTACTAAAATAGATTCGATAAAGTGTTTTAATAAGCTTAAAGAGTTTCATTTAAAATGGGCTATATATTTTTATTTTCAGAGCCAATTAAGGCGTGCTAAATTCACGCTTGTCGACTCAATGAGTGGTCAAGGCAAAGGAGTGAAATTTGACGATGTCGCCGGCTTAAAGGAGGCTAAAATAGAGGTCATGGAATTTGTGGACTATTTGAAGCGACCTGAACACTACAAAAGTTTGGGAGCTAAGGTATAATAATTCTTATAAGTGACATCAATTAAAAGTGTTTTGTTAACATATAAATTTACCAGTATGTACCACTATTATCAGTCAGAATAGATTGTGGTTTAATCTTATGATTGTGACTGACTGACTGGCACTATTATATCTATTACTACCTTTTATTTTTATATCTATGCCTATATCTTTAGTATTTAAAGGAAGTCGTGGCACAATCATAAAAGTGGACAATGTCACAACTGCAAGCACAATGTTTGTTGGTTAGACCCCCACTTGGTTGTCTATCTCTTCTCTGATGATACATGCATGACAAAAGGTGAACAGTTTCACGCTATTTAGCGTGTCTAGCAGGGTAGTCAGAGGGAATCTTATGTTAAGACATTCTGTTCCACACTTTCTGCCCAATTCTATGACATTACGTAATGAGTGGCGGAACTCAACGACACGTTTTGTCTTATTTCCATAGGGTATATGAAATAATTCATTCTAATATAAGGGGAAGTTGTTTAGTATTTAATCCTATTTTCCAGGTCCCGAAAGGAGCCCTACTACTAGGCCCACCGGGCTGTGGCAAAACCTTATTAGCTAAAGCTGTGGCGTCTGAAGCAAATGTACCATTTTTGTCCATGAATGGTTCCGAGTTCATAGAAATGATCGGAGGCTTAGGTGCAGCTAGAGTCAGGTAAAAAGAGTGCTTGTTATGTTATTAGAGTTGTTCATACAATCATTGTTTTATTCAAATACGAGTATGTAAAGTTAATGGACACTTTATTTGTTACAATAATGTCAAATGTAAATGATAATGTAATACGTTAATAACATGTAAATGGTTAAATTATGGATATTGTATTTTTTTAATTTCAAAAGTGGACAGTGTAGTAAATTTATTCCCTTGAAAAAGGTTTTTATTACTTCCATGAATATACATATTGCAAAAGGGTTATAAAAAGTTAGATCTAGGCTAATGTTATAAGCCGAGAAGTTTTTTTGGTAGTCTTAGTAACTATTAGTTCGAAATGAAATATTATTGTTAGTGTTTTATAATGAAATATTATGAAATATTATTGTTGTATAGTCCATTATAAAGACTAAAGGCTATATTACTTAGCATTGTGTGGGCACCAGCACTGAGTACCAGCACTGGCAAACATTGCGCCTCACATCAGTGAAGTGATTCATGCAGTGAAGGCACTGTTAATTCTGTTACATTTCATCCATTTCGCATCTCCTGTCTCTACTTAACATACCACTTCATTTACAATTTATGTACACTGACCTTTTTTTAAATATATTATAACTCAATTGACACTTGATATTTAACCTATAATGATTTTCTTTTATCATTAATATTGATTGTATTCAATGTTGTTATATAGAATAAATTTTGATCATAAGTAATTGTTATCTCTATATTTACATTAGTTTTTATTAATTGTTACAAAGAAATAAGGACTAAGCGAGTTTTTGATGATTGCACTTTACTTACTTAGTGATTCTTATATGTGTTAGCATGTATCTCATAGGTTATTAATGTTGTCAATTATATGTATTGACTTTGTATTCTGTCCTTTCTTCATCTCTTACAAATACCAGAACCTTTGTCCTATTCGCATTCAGGCTTAGATCACTTGAGATTACTTTTAGAATTACTATTCTTAAATATTTCGGACATATATGAAAATTGTTTTAAATATCCAAAATAAAAATAGTACGAAGCAAATTTTCGTACTCTGTACAGATAGTATATTAGCTTGAAATTCAAATAAAATATTTCCAGGGATTTATTCAAAGAGGCCAGTACCCGATCACCATGTATCATCTACATAGACGAGATGGATGCGATCGGCCGTGCGCGGTCAAACGCCCCGCGTGGTCCCGGCGGTGGGGAGAGTGAACAGACACTCAACCAGCTGCTGGTGGAGATGGACGGTATGCGGAGCCGCGATGGTGTGGTGGTACTGGCGTCGACGAATAGGGCTGATGTGCTTGATAAAGTATGTATTGATTTCGTTATATGTAGTAGCATAATAAGTACCTGCATTAAATTCGACCACTCCACCTCTATTAACGACTAAAGGTGCCGGATTATTCGAAGTTCATATAAAAAAATATATATATATATATGAAAACTTAATACGTTTTCTAAAACTATTTCTCTTTTTTTGACACCTGACTGACGACCGTTGGCGGGTTAGCTCGTCATTGCGCTTACACTATTTATTTCAATTTATTACACCTAGGGCGATATAGATTATTGCAAAAGGTTGACATATTGTGTTCTCAATGGTTTCCTCTTTATAAAAAATAAAGTTCTTTGTGAGTCATTAGTCAGGTTTTTATTAAACAAGTTATTTTTGCTTGCTGTTATATCTAGATTAAATAAATTTTGTAAGCTAAAGGCCCACTTTCTAGTATCTAATTAAACTGAATTTTGGAATACCCATAGCCATAGATCTGATTTAAATGTAATTTAATAATAAATGTATATTGAATAAAGTCGTTTATTCAAAATCGCGGCTACAACAACATGGTGGATGAAATACTTTTGTACAATCTACCTAATATTGGTATCAAATTAATGGAAATGACCTGTAGAATGCAAAAAAATATAACTCTAAATTGCTTAGTTGTACTTAAAGACTTATAGACGCATTGTTAAGAATTCATTTTCTAGATTAAATTTGTAAATCTTCATATCTCAGTTTATTAGTTTGGTTGCTGAAAAATATGGAAAAAGCTTGGACTTTTTGAATTTTTTTCAGAATTTTAAATTTTTTTTTATTAAGATCTACCTTCCATCTACCTAACCTACTCTAATAGAATATATTGCAAGGTCTTGAGCATGTATTGTTAGTATTAGTTAGTAGGCTTTCATATCCTGCATTACGACATCCAGACTCTTGGGCGTTTAGGCGACCTTACGCCAGGTAGAGACATATTGCTTGTTGTTGTTGCTTCGGCAAATATTTGCATCGGATTGCGCGTCGGGAGATGTCACCAGCGTGCCACGAGTGTGATGCCTCCGTTGATTCGGCGCATCACACTCTGGCTGAATGCCCCGCTTGGGCTCCGCAACGCCACGCCTTGATGGCTGTAGTGGGTAGGGATCTCTCACTGTCTAGTATGATGGAAGCCATGCTGGAGAGTGAGAGGAACTGGTCTGTAGCAGTCTCCTTCTGTGAATCTGTTATCGCACAGAAGGAGGCCGCGGAGCGTGCGCGCGAGCTTAGCGTGGATGCAGATCTGCTCCGCCGTCGTAGACCGGGAGGTAGGAGAAGGCGGTACGCGCATCTCCAACTTCCCTAACCCTAGAGGAGCTACTGCAGGAAGGTCATGAAGATTTTCCCGCAAGTCATCGAGGCTGCGGGCGCCCTGGAAGATACACTGGGGCTCCCCGAAGGCGATAGTGGCCCACGTTAGGTGGGCCTCCCACCGAGGTGCTGTAGTGGCATGCGCAAGCGATCCTGCAGCATCTCATAAAGGTGGAGAGGGTTTCCGCTGGGTTGTAGTGGGTAGTGTCGGGTTCGATGAGTCCCACAGTACCATTCCTCTGTAGGACACAAGTGTCCTACTCAGTGATGGTCTGCGTAAAAGCATTACCCAGCGAAGAAAAAAAAAAAAAAAGGTAGAGACATATCAAGGCACTTTATTTCGACGTAAAACCTATGTTGGCACAAAATGTGGCCAAACCATTTTAGACGATGTTCATGAAACTCTTGAGTCAGTCAAGATATTGCTGGCATTCGCTGTCAGTAGTAATATTCGCTTTCATGTCGATTCTATGAAAAAACCGATCGGATCATGCTTTTGTATATCAGCCCATTGAGCTTGGGTGGTATTCTATGGTCACAGAGCACACACGTCACACAAACAGACATCGTAATCGATACGGATTATATATTGTGGATCCAAGGTAACTGGATTTTTCCCACTTAACTTAACTTAACTTAGTGTTTCCGCTAGTCAAGTATTTCATCTTTGACACATTTCATTTAAGACTGCTGACCTCAAGCGTATCCTTCCAGCGTACCGCTCACTTTACTCCAACATTTGTTGGCTCAAGTTAATGAGTTCTATGTTATCAGCGACGTCAACATCATCAACCATAGAGGCTGGTCCTAAAAATGTATCAGTATAACACTACATTGAACTCCTAGTTTAATCGGGAAGGATTTGGTGTCGTCTACAGTGGTCCTAACCATACAAGTGGGGTTGTTGTTCATGTCTCTGATAATCTCAATAAAGACTTCCGGGATCTCATTGCATCTCAATCAGATAGTCACACGCTGTCTGCAGGTCTAAAAAAGCTATTGTTAGCGTACAGCTCTCTTTCTTCCCTGTATGCCTTCGTCAAATTTGTGAGGGCAAATATAGCATCCATAGTGCCCGATCTTAGCTGAAATTTGCGTAGATACTCTGAGATAATACACTTGATTGACCTACGAAGTCTATCATGCGTTCAAATAACTTCTTGATATGACTCATAAACTTAATGCCTCTAATACTACCACAAAGTAGAATCCTTCCAGTGTTCAAGGTACGGCTAACGAGGTCAGTAAACACAACAAGAGATTCCAAAGTTTCCTCGTCTATTTCAGAATCTTTTCATGAGAAATTTCCACGTTTCGATAGAAACATCGTTGTGTTCCACTACCTTCCTATTCTTTATGTCTCGCAGACAATTTCAATTGTCTTCTTATTATTAATCACATACACCTTGGTGTTACAAAACCATGTCTCCTTGTCGATGAAACGTACTCCCCTAAAAACGTTAAGAACTTGTTTACACGCCGTAATGATTGGTGACTGAGCTCTGTTCCAAACAGTTTGAGCAGCTTCATTAATAGTTGATAGGTTTTAACTCTTACCTAGTGCCATGAAGTCGACCTATTTACCGGCAACCACTAGATCGTAGGCTTACGTGTCACGGTGTCATTCTTTTTAGCTGGATGACGACATAGTTCATGAAAAAAACACGATATTGGGCCGTCAGGCTTTTATCAAGAATTATTTTACATTATGTACCTTGCTTATATGTTAATGTCTAGTTAACACATCTGATCTATTTGAGTTGAGTGGGGCCCGATCCTTTACATAATAAGGTTCAAAGGAAGTTCTTGTAAGAAGGCACACTGGATTCGACGTCTCATGAATACATCTGCGATTTCTCTGCATCGTTGG
Source organism: Dione juno (assembly GCA_037127375.1). NCBI lineage: Eukaryota > Metazoa > Arthropoda > Insecta > Lepidoptera > Nymphalidae > Dione > Dione juno. The sequence goes on from JAXRJS010000004.1 coordinate 3,376,569, forward strand.
ATTAAAGATCTAATAATCTTTTTTCTATCCATTTAAATTAAATGCAGATTTTCAATGGAGCGATACATGTCACTGGAAAATGCTCATTATGCTGAAAGTTTTTACTTTCATATTATTTGTAGTTTCGCTCTTCGTTCTTGAGTGGCGTTTGATACCACCTGTAGCGGCAGTATTCTGAAGTTGCCGAAGTTGACCTCAGTGAAGCACTATTATTGTATTAAGAATAATAGTTGAAGAGAATATTACCACCTGCCAAGTATGATACTGGGTCTTGGCACTCATCAACAAAATGGTAACGTATATAGCCAAAAATGTAAGATACTCTTATAGAATAATAGGAACTGCTTGTTCATCTCCTTGCTTTGTTTTCTCATATAATAGCTGTTTTATTGTATTGCAAAACTGTTATAATAAGTACGTAATTCTATGAGAGGGCTTTGACAAGCCCAAGTTCTTCTCAGAAATGTACAATGATATCCCAGAGAGAGAGAAATTTTAGAAAAACTGTAGAAACAACACAAATATATAAACATTCCATTCTTAGGATTCCTTTTGAAGAACGGATCGTAACGAACGAATTTATAGAATCACTTTGTTATCTCTCAGTCTGTCTGTCTGCCTGTACGATGTATTGTACTGCATTGACCTAGACCACTTACAGTATAAATAAAGGAAAAATAATTAAAATTGGTAATTTATAAACGACCGTAAATTTAAGTTAGTACATTTTTATATGTTGTATTTTCCACTGACCTGCGATCATGAAATTGGTACGGAACCGTCGGCTCGCGAGTAATACTCCCACTTAACCGATATTTATTTATATGCATTTAGTTATATTTATTAAGTCATGTAACATATTACATACATATAATTTGTGTGGCTGAATGTTAAAATAATATCTTGAAATACATAATATTATGAATTGTACGTTTTAATTCTAAGTGTTTTCCTTCTAAAATCTTTCGAAGACTTGTTAAGCTAAGAACTGTGTCTACCTACCTACTACCCTTTACTTCAGTCACCGTGTATTTTTAATGGTATTCTAAAGATTTCTTTGCTAAAAAGATGATATTACATTATTAATATCAATAATGCTGAATATAGTGTACCTATATATTTTTACAGCTTCATGTCGTATCCCGCATATTTAATGGCGACACAACGCTGCGCTTTGTCTTTTTGCCATAGCGAGGAAAATGGACATAATTCGTTCTCCCTGAGTGGAATCTCAACCATTCGCGTTTACAGGCAGCCACGAGGGCCCCTTAAAAAAAAATTACCAAAAATTTTAAATTGGTTGCAAAAATGCAGAAATATAAACTTAATCAGAATATACACTTACATATAATTTTATTTTAAATAATAATCATGTAAGCACCTGAAATATTATTTTATTATTTATATAAATAAAATATTATATTTTGTTGTTTTATGCAATCAGGCGCTATTGCGACCTGGCAGGTTCGACAGGCACATCCTGATAGATCTCCCGACTCTACGAGAACGCGAAGAAATCTTCGAGAGACATCTCAAGAACATCGTACTGGAGAAGTTACCCAATTATTATGTTAAACGGTAATAATATATCACGTATCATTTTTAAATGATGACTTACTATTAGTCACTACACTTTTTAAACTTAAAATGAAATTAAATATAATTTTACAATTATACCGAGTGTAGATTGAACCCACGGCCGCCACAAAATACATTCAAGCAGTACACAACTGGACCTTCTATTAGCTATCGCTCTACCCCTTTATAGATACCTTGTTCCTATATACATATATACCTTGTTCAAGTTTCCAAGAGTCTAGCATTATCTCCATCCAATTACTAGAAGGCCGACTGTAACTTCTCTGTAGTGGTAATCTCTAGTGGTATAACACTTGATGTTAATAATAATATATGTTCGGAATATAAATTCAATAATTGAATATAGTTACCATTTTGCTCGTTCACGTCGTAGCTTAGCGTACATGACGCCAGGATTCAGCGGCGCGGATATAGCTAATGTTTGCAACGAGGCGGCACTCCACGCCGCGCGCTACAAACAGCACGTCGTCAAAGCGACCGATCTGGAATACGCCGTTGAAAGAGTTGTCGGTAAGATATGTTATCTTGTGTTTATTATTTTTATAGACATGTTAAGATGAGTGTAGCATTTTTTATTTCCTCAGTTATGTGTATATGTATGAATGTATGAACGAAATTATAACTTATAAAGAATTATAAGCAAAAAATGTCTTATATTTTTTATTGTTCAGTGTAATGTCACCATCATTATATACTAACAGGTTTCTTCATATCCGGCTATTAGTTAATTGTAGAAATTAACACTTTAATACAAACAAAGATAAATAGATATATTTAAGTCTAAAATTAAAACTAAATTAAATTTCTTCAGATTTATTTATTAATTCTAATAGAATTTTACCTATCTTCCTATATTTATATAAATACTTAAAATTTGCAAATTATTTTTTTAGGTGGTACTGAAAAAAGAAGTCACGCAATGTCCCCGGCAGAGAAGAAAATAGTAGCTTATCACGAGTCCGGACATGCTTTAGTGGGCTGGCTTCTAGAACATACAGATGGGCTTCTCAAAGTTACAATAGTGCCTAGAACGAATAAGGCACTAGGTTTCGCACAATATACCACGTCTGATCAGAAATTGTATTCCAAAGAAGAAGTAAGTTACCTATAAGAGTATAATAAACGTATTTCGATATTTTGCTCTCAAATAGATTTCAATTTTGTTAAACAATATTATTGCACAATAAAATAGTTTAATTATTTCACTGCCCTGGCTTTTGAGCAAGCACGGCGTTGACTCTTGTACTTTCGGATTATCACACGTACACACAATATCCCATTTTATGGAGTGTCTTGACAATAAATTCACTCTGCCTCATGTGACTGACTCAATAATCAATTTATATTGACAGTTGTTCGATCGTATGTGTATGGCGCTCGGCGGACGCGCGGCGGAAGCCGTGATTTTTAACTCCATCACTAGCGGGGCTCAAAACGACCTGGAAAAGGTCACCAAAATTGCATACGCACAGGTAAAATATTATATGTATTTATATTATACTAATAAAATATTATTTAATATTTTTCCATTTAAAATAGTCTAATTAAATAATAAGATACCTATGAATACTGTAGGTATTTACAAAATCGATATTCGACAAAATCTACAACTTTCATTAAAATTAATTAAATTGTTCAATAACAATTACAATAGCGAATAATCGGAGTAATTTGAATGTTTATTTTCCCTACGAATACTGACTAAACTAAAATGTTACCATACCAAACTTCGTTATTTTCTCTACAGTAGTTTTTACCTAGTTCACGCACAATTAAGCAGACAGACAAAAATTATTGTCCTGTTAGGTTCCAGCCCGCTCGTAGGCCACAAGCCGAGGCTCGAGTCCCGCAGGGGACGCCCTTGCCGCCGACGTTTCCTCTCAAGCAGATACGATAGTGCTTGCTACTTGTCAGGGACAGAGTACCCTCTTTCCTCCCCAACCGGTGTCGCTGTTAAAGCCAATAGGGCTAACAGCATTAAATTCACAACAGAAAAAAGAAAAAAAATGTCCTTTTAGGTTTTTCAACTTCTATTTTATCGATATCTTATTTTAATTACTAGACTGATTTTTTTTGATATAGATGATTTTGTAATTTACATATGAAGTACATATAATTAGTTCTCATTCTAATACCGAATTTCAAACATTACATTATGTTAATCTATCTTATAAACGTGTGTTATTTTATAGAACACAACGTCTTGAAATAAAAAGCGACAACTGTTAATCTTACTAGTTATCACGATTTCAAAATTTAAACGATTTCAAATGTATAGGTTTGAGTAATTAATTTAACTTAATTCTTCATACAGCAGCTTAAAACAGCCTAAATAATTAAATATTTAACTTGGGAAAATGGGTCAGCTCATACACTTAAAAGCGGTGAGCAATTGTGTATTGTATTGTAGAGGTAGATGTTTCAACTATGACATATTAAACTATCATTGTCCTATCGAGGACACTACAGAAGACGTGAAAGACACTTGATGATGACCATCTCGAAAATGAATGCTAAGATTAGAAAGAAACCGATGTTCTATAACACCATTGGATCACTATTGGCAGCGTCTCTGAACATGATCGTGGGCAGTAGCATCTGTCATAAAAGACTTCTCCAAGCGTTTCCCCATATTAATAAAAAAGCGTACTTGTAGAGCCCCATAACCTCGAGTTGCAGCTGAGCTAACGGATACAGGGCGAAGGGCGAGTATACTGCGCCCTAAAATAGTATCGAGTATCAGAGAGAAACACTCACAAGGGAGGACACCCGAAACAAAACCGAGCACATCCAAAGGCTCTGAAACGACAGCCCCGCTTTCGGATTAAGGCACAATAGGCTAATCACCTGCTGGCCCGACAATCATTGATTAAAAAAACTGCAACAGATAGAAACCTGACCGATCTATTAACGACGATTGTGGGTAGAAGAAACGGACACGAATTGCTTTTTGGAACATAAGGACGCTTAGCGATGACAGCCGACTAGCCCAAGTAGAAGCAGATATGCTAAATTACAACTTGTATATACTCGGTCTAACCGAAGTGAGGAGGAACAGGTTTGGCGAACTGAGAACGTCGGGAGGCTTGACTTTGTTGTATTCTGGTAAAGAAAATGAGTATGGGGCTCCTCCTTTCTAATGCAGCTAAAAATAGCCTAGGCTGGAAACCGATCTTCGACCGGACCATGTATGGGCTAAATACATGATCCGTTTCTAGCCTTGAACGCCACTCTTAGCCACTAATAAATAAAGAAGCAAGACATCGTTTTCGTCATGGGAGATCTAATTGCAAAAGTTGGTAGTGTAATATATATATAGCATATGGGTACACAGGGACTTGGTGTGTGCAACTAGAATGGAGAGCATTTTATCGAATTTTGTCAGAACCATGATCTTACCATCGACTCCATTACACGAAGAGTGGAACCGCATCAAAGTGGCATATACTATATATAGAGAACATCTCCGCCATCTTAGGGCACCAATCACTCACTCTCGGGAGGACTGGATGTTACAACGCACCTGGAACTTCATTGAAGACAGGAGATGACTTAGCCTGAGACTGCTTGAAATGCACAACGATACCATGCGAGCCGAAGTTAACACTCAGTACCGTCAATAACGCAAACAAATCTATCGCAGTACCCACAAAGATAGGAGACGGTGGGCTGACGGTATTGCCGATTGTGCTTAACAAGCTGCAAACATCGGTAACTTGAGGGAATTGTACAAAGCTACCAAAACCTTGGCAGGAAACAGCCAGTCTAAGAAGAAGCCATTGAAGTTGAAGGACGGGCAGCTAATTGTGTAGTCAGAAAGTCAGCTAGTACGCTGGTGCTAATACTTTAAATAGGTCTTCTATTTGTCGGCTACAACGATGCCCACATACTGTTCCCTCAAAAATTTTCTATAAGATCATCCTGGACAGACTGTCGAGGGCCGTCGATCCTATTCTACGTAAAGAGCGATACGTCTTTCGATACGGTGAAGTGGTGCAGCATCTGGGCTCGCCTTTCGGAACTTGGAGTGCTGCCGAAAATCGTCCGTCTGCTGGAAAGCATTTACAGGAAGTATTCCTGTAAAATAACTCACGACGGGCTCATCTCTGACGATGTAGCAGTGCATGCGAATATCCGCCAGGGCTGCCTCTTATCACCGCTCCTATTTTTGGTCGTTCAAGATGGTATAATGGTGATGTGAAGGTGATGGCTTCAAAATAAACATCCGGGTGGTCTTCTAAGAGATGTGAACAACCGTGTTGTCAGAAGCGGCACACATTGGAATGACGTGGACTGAGGAAAATCGTGAAGCTTAAGACAGATCGCGATGGAAGACATCTGTGGATACCCTTGGCCCCATTTATGGGACATAGAACGTTAAGAACATTAACACCCGAAAATCCAAAAAGAGAACGCACGAAAGCAAGAAAACACAGGCAGAACTTAATCACTTTTTGACCATGGAAGAATTTAAAACTTGTAAAGATATTTGCAGATTTCAGAAATGAATAAGCTCAACTTTAAAAGAATTAAACCTCGAACTAATGCTTGTCATAATATTAATGATGTCTTACTTAATGTTATCTTACTTATCTTATCTCGAAACCGAGTACATCGACATACCTAACCAAGAGTAAGAACACAGTGATCAGAATATCTCTACCCATTAAAAAACTTAAAACAAATCACCCGAATATGACAATATACTGGCAGAACTGATCAAAAATGGCGGCTCGAGACTCACTTTGGCCATTCACCATTTAATGACTTTTATCTGGGTATGAGAAGATATACCTACAGACTGAGATCTAGGAGTAAACGGACTGCATCAACTACCTCCGGCTTAACACTGCATAAAAGGTATAGGTGAATATTATCTTCCGCAGACTGTAGTCATTTTTAGAAAAGGGCCTTAGGAGTTTCAAAGGGGTTTCGGTCCGGATAAATCTACGACAGATCATATTTTTCGTAACATACTTGAGCAGAGAAATCTGACCTAACCAGGAGAGGATATGGAAGGGGAAAACTCGCGCATCCTAACTATCAACGAGGCCCAGGGATTAACATACGAGTCCGTAGTGATCATCCAAACAAAGACCACCAAGAGTGTCATACACGACAGTACTACGAACAAAACTACGTATTTATTCCTGTTTAGTACGTCCATCCATTACGTATGCTTGTCCTGTATGGAGTAGTACTTGTGTCACCAATTATAAGATACTCTGACTTTGAAGCATATGACGATTTTGTGTAACTAGTAACAATGTGATCATAGAGATTAGGAGACGGACAATGTTGCAAATAGACGCAATTGTAGTCTTATGAAACACTTACGATCTCGTCTACTGAGTAAGAGTACAAAATTGACTCGTTACAAGACTTTAATACGTCCCATTCTCACCTATACTTCCGAGACATGGATTCTGAGTAACACGAAGAGGCCTTATTGAACTTCGAGCGCAAAATTTTAAAAATAATTTTTGGCCCTATCTGTGAAGATGGCGTATAGACCGCGATGATCCTAAGATGGCGATAATCATAAACATTACGACCCATACAAATACCCCAATATCATATAAGTCATCAAAATAAGCAGGCTGTCTTGGCTTAATCATATTCATCGAATGGACAATAACAGGGTCCCTTAACGTCTACTTGAGTCGAAAGTAAATGGAGAATTGGAAGACCTAAGCGTAGGTGGATTGATGAAGTCAGGAGTTACCAAAGACCTCAAGTCTCTAGGCTTCAAAAATTCGAAAAGGGCAGCCCGGAATAGAGAGGAATGGTGTAAAGCTTTAGAGAGGCTAGAGCTCATGGAGGGATGTATTGCCATTGATGATGATGACATTAAGGACAATAATAATATATTATCTAGTGTACTATAGTTGGACTTTACTTTATCAATATTTACTATGCGTGCGTTCAAAGCACGCTTTAGTCAGTTTTTAAACCTTTTCTATAACTATCAGAATTCTTATTACTAGTTAATAAGTTAACATGTAGCTTTATATTATAAAATTTATCACTCTTCGTATAAGTAGAAGATAATAAAATAATATTTTCATGTCCCGCTGTACTTTTTTAAGAAAAACATATTATTTAAAATTCTAATTAATAGTTGTAATTTTAATAAAAACTACAATTCTTAGATATATGGACGGATTTCAATTTAAAAATAATTCGAACCAGTAAGTCCTGAAATCAAAGCGCTTTATAATATATAGTAAGTATTATATATACTGAGAACTGAATACATGAGAGTCGTATGAGGTAAGAAAGTGGAATAACAATATATCGCCGTGGACGAGGGCACAGTGGTCTCACTATCGCCGCGCCCCCCGCTGTTGTCGCGCCGCTGTGCCCGTCCCTTAACCGAACCAATGCTTACCTGTTACGTCAGGCGTCTATTTTATTGATATGCTATGGACGGAATTTTTTATGTATAAAAACCGCACAACGTATCTAACGTATTTATTTAGATGAGAAATAATGCTGAATAAAATACTTCCTTAAGTATCTGTTTTTTTTATATGTTTAACATAAAAATGGTTACTGTTTGTTATTCCTAGGAGATAGATATATACTCTCGCGGACATTTATTTAGATCTTTTAAATAGGAACATATCTGTCATATATCATTTTTACGTAGCTCCAACCATGTATGCAGAGCACGCGCGTATACTTTAAGCTCGTACGTTTTTTAATAATTATTATGCATTACATTCGATCCACTAACGTTTTTGTAACTATTCTATCGCCTATGTACATCAAGATAATAAAGGATTCTATAGGAGGAATTAATCAAATCGGTCCAGTAGTTTCGGAGGCTATTGCTGTCAAAGCGAATCTTTTCTGTTTATAATATTATAGTATATAATATATAATAGTAAACCATATACATGTTGTTACGAAAATCAAACACATTAAAAATAAAAATAATATTAATAGCAAACAAAGTACACTTTTTAATTGTCAAGAACAAATCTATAAGTTTTTAAAACCGTACTCTTACGCTCCACTGTACTGCCTTCGAGACATCATGTTACGCTGTGCTTACTATACCAGCTTATTCTATTTAATTTCTAGTAGTAGTGTAGTAGTTAGTAGTAGTCAAATTTCTCGTTTCGTTCTCTTTTATACTCTCATAAGATACACATTTTGTGAATTCGACTGTTCGTGTTATGTATTATTTAGAACAGCTTAGCAATTTATATTATTATTATTCCTTTCTCTTTAAATAGGTGCGAGTCTTCGGAATGTCACCTGCAGTGGGTTTAGTATCATTTCCAGATATTAAAGACAGGGAGAAGAGTCCGTTCAGTAAAGCGCTAAAGAATCTAATAGATATGGAGGCGAAGAAGATAATAGCCAAAGCTTACTATCGTACCGAGGAGCTTTTGAGGCAAAATCAAGATAAACTTAAAATCGTAAGTATATTTTTTTATGTTTTGGACGACTATAGAACTTGCCACGGAAATATAGTTTTAAACTATTTTCCTAACAAACAGTAGGTACTCCAAGCAGTATGAATATCGACGCCGATAAATATACATGACGTCACATTTATTTACGCCCAACGTAATCGTAACTCTGAATATAGCTCTCTTGTTTTTCATAAATATTATAAATATTACATGGGTTTAGTTAATAAGTAAATAAAAACTAAAATTGTATGCATATTCACCCTATTGAAATTTATATTCTAATTCCATTCCAACACGCTTTATCTGCATACCTCTTTCGCCTCGTCCACTGTTATTAACCTCTTCTTACATGCTCTCCGAGGGGTCCCCATGCTTTTTACGTGACCTTCCTCCAGTATCTTCGACACTGTGTTTTCGAAGGTCCGCGGAGGTCTCCCCCTTCCCTTCTCTTTCCACCTCTTTCCCTTCTCGTCTCTTACCGCTCACTTTTGTTTCATATATTTTTTTTCACCATTATTTTATCGTTCGAATGAGTGAGAGAGAGAATTCTCGACGTGCCCAAACCAACTGAGCACGTTCTCTATTATTCTCTCTGTCACATCCTCGCTGATACCTACCATTCTGTGTATCTTTTCATTGCGGATTCGGTCAGTTAAACTGACTCTGCATATCCTCCAAAGAGATTGCATCTCATCTCTCGCATTCATCTCGCATCATTCTTCTTCTGCAATACCCACGTTTTATTAAATTAAAATAAATTATAGGATCTTTTTTGTTTTAAATAATGATGAAATTAATAAGATAAATATTTTTCCCTTCTCAGTGAATGAGTTACAGCTTAAAAAATGTAAACATATTTTTTGACAGTTAGCCGAGGAGTTACTAAAGAAGGAAACGTTAAACTACAAGGACGTGGAAGCTATACTGGGCCCACCGCCGTATCCCAGTAAAAAGTTTATAGACCCCGTTGAATTTGAAACTAACTTGAGGAACATGGAGAATGTCTCAAGCCCCGAGCCGAGTTCCGCGGGAGCTCCCTCCGCCAAACCTGAGCCCGGCCTGTAGGCATAAGGGTATTGTAGATATAGAAATATAGAATCAGCATCAAATGTCTTCTTTTTTTATCCCATTAAATTAATATAGTTCTATTTAGACTCTTATATGTATTTTATAAGTTGAATTTTGACCTCGTATTGTTATTTATATTCGTGAAATAATAAAGAATAATAAATCAATATTTTTAACTTCTTTTTTTGTTGTAAGTGTAAAAATATAAGCAAAATAGTGATATAATGATATAAGTAAAATAGCCTGAATATTATATAGTTGCTTCAAATACAGTAATCACAACATCACCTCACCTATCAATCAACTCGTGTCGCAGCGGCACAGCGTCTGCCTGTAACCACGACAGTTTGTGGGTTCGATTCCCATGGGGAAAGAATTATTTATTTTCATTTTCCTCGCTCTGGCAACCAGACAAGGCGCACTCAACCCGCAATGTCTCGTTAGAGGGAAAGAGGAGCATGGAGTGTCTTAACACTAGGTTGCCTCGGCGTACTCCGCTACGTGCGGGATACATCTACTTATGTTGATGAACTTGTAGAAGTAAGTCATAAGATAACAATAATAAACATTTCTACTAAATTCACAAAAAGCGCATTAAAGCCGCAAGTACAAAAATATAGCTTTGTTCAAGATAATGAATTTAATGTTATTTTTTGTTTATAGAGGAAATAAATTTTAGTTTAAATATAAAACACGCTAATTGTTCCATCGGCCACCTTCCAATTCTATCGCCAGGTTCCAGATTCTATTATTACGAGAACTATTATGTATTATAATTTACTAATTAGCTTAGTTTTGTCTCTAAATATATTGTTTCAAGGCAAATTCTTCATATGTCAAGAAAACATTTAAATTATAATGTACCTTTTCCTAATTTTTTTAGCTAATGGTATATAAATATATATGAAATTGTAATGTTACTCATGATTTAAGTGAAAATATATAAGTAAACTATCAAAATGTATGCCAAGATAAAGTATTTGGTCACAAGTTTTATAGTTATATAATATATATCTATAGTTATATAGTTCTATAATATGCCTTTATTAGATGTAACATTAGATGTAACATTATGAAACAAAATAAGTTTTATTGAATTCCGCCATAATGAGCGTCAAATAGATATTTCGAACAACTATCGTTAATTATACGGTCGTTTTAGCGTTCGTCCCTGATGAACAAATATGAAATTTAAAGTATGTCACCTTTTTTTAATTTTAACACAATAATAATTATAAATTTAGTTACGAAATTTATATACTCAATTTCAAAATTTTATATAAAATCTGCATACTTAGTTGTTTTTTTATCTTGCTTTATTGCGAGTAGTTTTTTTGGAGATTAGGAACCTACATATATTGTATGAATGATTTTACACGTACTTTAACATTCAAACTTAACACGTTAATGACATATTCGTATACTTTTTTATTTATTCGTATACTTTTTCATCTAGTAGGTAAGTAGGTAGGTATAAGTACTAGGTAGGTATAGTACCTATAAGTACTAGATTTAGCTAGAACTAAATACACGTATTGAAAACACGATAAACAAATAATTAAAGCTGTAATAAATAAAACACATATGTGGAGGAAACAATTTTATTCACAATCAAGAGAATAAGACACGGAGTAAACACCGATATATAAGTAGGTATATCAAGAAGGTACATTTTAACATTACAATAAAACTACACAAACGTGTACAATAGATAAAGAGAACAGTTCATTGCGGGGCTACTTGAATAGTACAGTACCTACGTATTAAACAAATAGCAGTCTTTGAATGTAAAATATAACGAGTCAACTTTTATACATCGATTGATCTTTACATATTATAGGTATAAGGATACGATAAACATTTGTTACAAAAATTTAAATTCGAAAGAGCATATAAGTATTCCATCCTTCATTTCATGAGAAAGACAAACAGCAGAGAACTTGGATAATACTGACGTTGATCAATTAATAAATAAATTACACAATATTTCGTAAACTTTTTTATTTACATTTAAATAATTTAATGAAATATATAAAATAAGAAATAAAACAAAACATGAAAAAAAACACATTTTATTTATAAATAAACGTAAACAAAATCTAAATAAACGTAAGTACGTCATATTTTGTGCTTACATAAACTCCTCCAAGCGTCATTTATCGCCCATTAGCGTCAGTGATATACGCCCAAAGGTAGCCTTACCTAGGCTTACCTAGAAAGGTAACGAACCTTGAAGCCTTACCTAAACCTAGCAATTTCATATATTTAAATATAATACTGCATGTCACTTCCATATCGCAAATCCAAACTTCGCCTCACTTTATGATTTTATTTGTTATACAAAAAGATCTACATATTTTGTTGTATATATTATGTGTATAAATAACTAAACACATGACGACAAATGACGAGCTGACGCGTGAACCGACTCTAATTCCAGAATAAAAGACTGAAGTCTGAGTAAGTCGCGCTCCATTGAGCGATTATAATAGTTACTTACACATCATGCTAAACATCATGGTCTGCATTATATCTGATTTTGCCAATATTATTTACAACACAGAGCAAATTGTCAATTTGACAAGCATACGCTCTACGTAAGTGTTGTAGAAAAATATCTCGACGTTTAAATTGTATTCACGTCAAGATTTAACTTATCTCACAATGATCGTGTTGAATATAAAATGCGACGAACGCATACTTAGTGAACTGTGAACTCTGAACAGATGAACAATGTCTACAACATTCTTTACGCGATGGCTATGGGTTTGATGCCCACTGCATGTAATTATTATATTATTTAAGGGACGCTCTTTTTACTATTTAATAGTTGATATTACTATAGGCACACATTTGTGATACAATACTTAGAACAGACAGCGTTTATTATCAAGCGCAACTTCTGGAGATAAAAACTTAAAATTAACTTAAAAATATGCCTCTCATACATCTGTGCCGCTGTCAGGGAACCTTAAACGTGTATTAAAATTTTTATGAACTATTTGCAAGAAGATTCAGTGTTAGCGATGAATTTAAAATAATACAATATTAAATTAAACTTGAGCGACGGATTTCATTCGATAAAGAAAATAGTAAGGCAAATACATACTACATACATGTATTATGACATACAATGTCATGAAATATCATGACGCCATAGTTAGACTGCTGTTGTAAACAGTTACCTATTTGGTTATTAGCTCGATAGTTCGTTTAATAACAGAAACATTACAATGACGGGCAACCAACCTTTCATTGTCATCGCTAAATCGAGATGAACTTGTAACATTTAGTTTGTAATAACAAAGTAATACTGTAATAATTCCACATATAATATACAAAAAATACATTTTAATATGTTTTTATAATTCGTTATAATGTATAATTAGAGGTAGGCGTGAAAGTTGAAGTCATAGTGTTGTACCGGTAGTGGCGGACCGACACATTTTCAAGGTATCGCTGTTCCGTTTTTTTCGCCAACCAACAGTTATGTTGAAGTTGTTTTTATTTATTTATACAATTTATTTATTTAATTGAAATATATTTTTACGTTAATCTGAACCTCCGTATTCTAATTGTAGACATCAGTAAGCCGTCATAAGAATAAATTTTTAAAATTTCTGAATATTAACCAGAGGTTAGTAGCGATAGAAACGACACTGAACATTAGCCGAAATTATGATAAAATATTTCATTAAAACTGAAATTGAACAAAAAATTATAGTATATCTGAAATATATAGACCTAATACATTCGATAAAGAAAGATAAGAAGCTGAAGAAGCTTTAGCACAGAAGGCGAAATAGAGTGATTTCCTATAAGTTATATTTAACACAGTTATACTTAACACAATCTACGACAACATCAATCCATAATCACTATCGTGTTTATACTGGGGTCATAAGGGACATACGGGACTGGCACACATATAATTCAAAAGTACATCAATATTTCAACTACACTTATTTATCTCTTATATAAAAAAATATGTAAGCAACTTCAATTAGTGCCTGAATCAAAAATATCTATAAGATGTCAATGTTGGACTTAGTATCACTGTTATTTACAGAAACTAGTAATTTTAAAGCTAGCTGTAAAGTCAAAGTTTATCATAAATTAATTATATATTTATATATTTTATTATACCTATAGATCAAAATGTACCAAGACCACCAAGCTCGACAGACTTATTGATTAATTTATTAAACGTATGGAATAAAATAGTGTTTATGTATACATTTAACATCATATATATAGAAATAAATACTGAAAAACAAAAAATATTACTTAATTTATTAGGTTCTTTTAAGCATCTGGCAAAGTTCGGGAGCTACTGCCAACGAAAAGTAGACACTACTAGTATTGGCATCTACCCTGAGAGTAAAATGAAATCTATATACTCTATATGTATATATCACTATACTACGTTATTCCATATATTTAATGAGTTACAAAATAAGTAAGATCGAGAGGGCCCGTGATCTTAGACTAGAACAAGAGCCTCCTGAAATTAGCCGTTGTAACAGAGCAAATGCAGCAATTGTGACTGGTTTATTAACTTTAACGAAACTTAAAACTAAGTAATGTAAAATTTAGATCACGTATAATATATAAATAAATAAATCATATGTAGAACATTGAGCATTGTATTCCTAAAGACTAAATTAATTAATACTTACAGAATAAACTCACTTATAAATTTATGTAGTTAAATAAAATTGTGTGACATTTTTGTGCTTCATTTAGACGAATGACCGTAATGTAATAAGGAATGAAGTATCTCATTTGAGTCATCAATGTACTGACGTAGAGATAGACTTTCGTTTAATTTATAGTACTACAATAATAAGGTACAAAAATTATGCATACATTGAATATTTTTACAAAAAAAATGTTACAGGCAGATGGTAAAAACAATTAAAGAATAAGAATGTATGATTTTTAAAAGTTTTTGCTGTCAGGTCTGGGTAGTATGTAGGCTATAATTTTGAAGACTGGCACAATATGCAGAACTAAAACAGTCCAGCTGAATTATAAGAAATAATGAAATTTCTTTTGACATTTATAAAATTCAAGTAATTGGAACACCTGATGTAGAACTACAATAGATCAGCTAAACTATAAGAAATAAAAAAAATGGTGATGAGATGGGATGATTTTCATTGATATATAAAAATCCAAGATCTGGAACATCTCATAATGAACAATATGTACAGAGCTAAACTATGTGAAATAAAGGAATGTCTCCTTAGCAAAAGTTGTTTAGTGTGATGTATACGTTTCATTGACATTTTGGTAAAAATTAAAGATCTGGAACAACTCATGTACGAGTATTGAAACATTAGATCGATATCGGTAAATCGGTTAACGACTCGGGTGGCAAGAATCATAAAGTCCATGCTAACGAAGTGGTGGGCATCTACTAGTCTTCAATGAGTTTTAAGCACATTTACATATTCATATAATTTATATACGTAAGTAATAAGTATTTAATATGTATTGCAACATTAACAAAATGTTGATGTTTGTATTTATTCTATACACGCTGACGCGCTGACGCTACAATTATTTGACAACGAGTCAACTAGACGGTTATGGACATTATTTTTCACTTCTTAACCCAAAAGATCATTTCCAATATTTACTGAGCAAGGCAGGCAGTCCATTCTCTCTCCCCACTTATCGTCCGGAGTGAACGTCGGACATCAGACACAATTTCAGTCAATAGAGGAAATTTACCTCCATAAGTTTATATAAAAAGATCAATTAAGATTAAAATTACTTGTGACATTGTTATTAATACTTTTGAGATACGAAATTTAAAATGTATAAAGACAATATAATTGTTTTAAAATTATTTGAAAATTCTATTTAAAATATTTGGTATTCAAATACAGTTTTGCAAGCACTTTTGAATTGTCGATTGAACATAGAGCTACCACCCGCTCGGAAGGCAGTTCTACTGAAAGGAGGGGGCTCTAAGCTTAACAGTTTCTCTTTTACTTTTACAATAATATAACGGTAGATATGCCAGCTTAAAATTCAAATTAACTTGTTTCCACACATTTATATCCATTAAATATTCTTGAACACAACAATAACTACTTAAGATTGTTTCTATAGCTACTTTAAAATTGGAAGTGACAAAGGATTACAAAATATAAAAAGATATATGTAGTTACTTTAAGGCGTTAACTTGGAGTTACAAGTTTATCTTTAGTTCTCGTTCCTATTTTAGAAAAACACTGGATATGTTGTCAGACAAACCAAATATATATCGTGAAGCAACTATAGGAATACCTTTTTGGTTCTAAGATTATAAATTGATTATTTTATGGAGAATACATATTAACCCGAAACTATAGCGCTGCCCACAATAGCATCCCATAAGATAGAATACTATCAAAATAGCTAAAGTAAATTAGTCGGGCATCAGTAACTCAGTACAGCTGAGTTTATCTCTGTACCGTGTACTCTACTCTACTGTAGTATACTTGCTCCCCTAGCTCCCAATACTGAGCTTCATTTCTTTACAATACACGGACAATATTTGGCTAAAATATGACCCCAGTTAAGATGAAATAGTTAAAAATACATTTATTTTTTATTATTCTTATAGTAGGTGCATAATGATGATTTTATAAAAGCAAAGTTGTGAAAAATCCAAAAGAATAAATTCGTTAAAAAATATGTTAAAGCTATTACTGAAAGCAGAAGATGCAGGTTAGACGTGACTTTTGAAGTGGGTAATACTGGATTCAACCTATAATTTAACGTCTCCAGGTTACCTAGGTGCGGCTAGATAGTATATCTTAAATTAGGGCTTATGACTATGACTATAGAATTTTATCAAATGCTAAAACTTATTGATTATGAGACTCTACTCCCTTAACAAATAAGTTTTCATAGTGTCTTTCTCATTACACTTTTTTTAGATTTAGCAAATAAACAGTAAGCATACATATAATTTAAAATAAATCCTTATAAAGTTAACAAAAGTTATAATTTTAAAATGTTTAATAATTTGTACTCAAACTTGAATAGAACTTACAATGTGATTACAAAGGTACGCTACCTTTGTCGTTAGGAGACCCGCTCCGTAACACAGGATGGCAGCACTAGCGCACGTCACTTGGTTTAACAATTGTACCTAGATGGCGACTATTTATACAAATTAATACACATTATCTATATCGAAGATTACCTAATTGAGACGAGAAATGTTGCTTAAATGAAGTCTGAGTCCATTTTGTTAATAAGACGAAATACCTGAAAGATATAAAAAAATTACTAATGAAATCAGTTTTTCCGTAGTAGTGTAAAAGCAAATCAAAGGGTTAAATATTTTGTAGTTGGTGCATATTGGCGGCATGATCTGATAAAAGCATAGCATTTATTCCGGGATTTGTGAATATTTCTACATATTAACATGCTTTAGGGACTTAAAAGTAAGATGTCGATAGCTCCTGTGTGAGTGAGTAGTGGACAAAATCATAATTTGCCAGGAGAGGCGGTCAAAGATTGACCTAACAGACGCATACTTAAATATATACGATGGATTTAGATTTTTTTTTTGTTTTTAATCATCCAATAAACCTGCCTCATGTGGGCATCACGCTGGTGGTTATTAGCTTAAAGGCATTAATGGTATACGCCAAGTGGCATAAACGCATACATTTCTCTGTATCTCTGTAGAAGGTCTGGCGGTGTTTCTCTTTTTTAAGCGTTTCAAAAGCGTTAAATCCTATCATTAACCACAATAAAGGAGATTTTTTATTGATAATTAAAATCGAAATAAAAAAAAATAACCAAAAATCATTTTTTTTGATTACAACACTCAGGAGCCATCGAACCATTTTTTTAAAAGTTACGAAAATATACAAGCTTCACGCTTTATCCCAAGCGGGCTAGCCATATAGCCAGGATAGATTAACTTCTTCATAAATGCCATCCTGGGATCCTCATGCCTTGGACACTATGTTCCTCTAGTATCTTGGACACTATGTTCTCAAATTGAGTCTCAACTGAGGTCTCCCGACTCTCGATCTCTTTTACCACTGACCATTGTTTCATATATACTTTTGCCATTCTTTCACCATTCATTCTCTCAACGAGCCCAAACCACCTGACCACATTCCTATACATTTTACTATGACATCCTCGCTACTATCTGTCATCCTGTGTATCTCTTCTTTGCGGCTTCAGTCATCTAAGCTGTTTTTGAAGAGATCGCAAATCCACTGCATCCATCTTTCTTTCATTCTTAGTCTGTAATACCCATATTTCGCTGCCGTATAAAAGT
This sequence comes from Dione juno, assembly GCA_037127375.1. Lineage (NCBI taxonomy): Eukaryota > Metazoa > Arthropoda > Insecta > Lepidoptera > Nymphalidae > Dione > Dione juno. The sequence continues at coordinate 3,394,965 of JAXRJS010000004.1, forward strand.
GTTATTAACTGGTATTATTATAGTTAAATTAAATCTTAATCTTCATGCATAAATACAGAATACCTACGCTTTATGTGATTATTACCATACCATGCAAGGCAAAATGTAAAAATAAATATTAGAAACAAATAAAAACATCGACTTAGCACCTGTAATCACCTCAACGGGGAGCGAGCTCCGGCGCGGCAGATGCTGAGCGCGCTCTTGCGTGCTGTTTGTTTTGGTAAACCACTGCTGGCACGAGACGAAGGGATTCTGCTTTCGACGCCCGCCATTGACGCTGTGCCTCAAGTCGCTGGCGGTGACAGGTGCGGGTGCGGAGCCCCGCCGCCGTCCCCAGCATTCCCGACCCGTCAGAGTGCGGCGTACTATTTTCGGTATCACATGTGGTGATGGCTCACGTAGTTTTTTTTCTTTTGGTGCTGCTGCTATTATATTGAAGAATGAGTTTTACATAATATTACTTAAAAGAGTGAAAACGATACGTATAAATAAGAACAATAACTTACTAAGAGCCATGACATCAGCCGGCATAGACTTTCTACGTTGTAGGAGTTGACCAGTAGATTGTAGTTGCACGGCAGATAAATTATGACGTAACTGGCTACCAACTATAGAATCGTCTCGTTGAACTCCAAATTTCGATATTATAAAATCATCCATTTGTAGAAAATTAGAATATTCAGGTACGTCTATAGAACGATCATCGTGCTCTACAGTCTTTTCAGTCTTTCCGTCTTTTTTGAATAAATTATAAATAGCCTTTTCAGTTTCGAAAGGCAATGCTATATCGGGTTTACCACGAGTCGGGTATATGGTATCCTCATTGCTAATATATTTAGAACGGCAGAGAAGAGCATGTGTACGAGCGATAGATTCCAACGGTGGGAATGTTTGTTGTCGAAGCAATTTCCATGTGCCACCTTCTCTAAGGACAGTATTAAGTCGCGTAGCTTGCATTGTAGTTGTAATCGAAGCTATTGTTGAATCCGGCAGTAGTTTTTCAGTGCTAAGTCTGTCTGTATCACGGTCAGAGTCGCATTGGCCACCGAGTTGAGAATGGATAGAATGCTCACTGCCCATTAATGTAGCAATACTTTTCCCGCGTAATTCACGTAATTCCGATAAGAGGGAACAACGACTTTTATCTTTATATTTTAATTTAGTGTCTTGAAAAACATTAAGTGGCACAGAAAAGCGGCGCAAATTTTCTTTAAATTGCAACGGCTGTATTGGATTAAGAGAACTTCTTCGTAATGGCAGCAATAGTTCTGAGCTGTCTGAAAGGTTTGTGCCAGAACAAGTTTCAATTTCATCATCAATAATGTCTGTTTCAGATACTTCAGTTTTTGTCTCTTCTGCTAGTTCTTGGGCCACAAGCATTTCCCATTTGCTTTGATTGTATAGCAGGTTTTCTAGCATTTGTGTCGAGAGATCATTTTGAAGAAATCGATGCCATTCAGAAATAAGAGGCGCAGCCACGAACTTAAAGAAGCCTGTATAAAGATATACTAGGTATAGAAAATTAGATACACTCAAAGTATAGTAATTTATTTAAAAAAAATAATAGTTCAGAAACCTAAACATACTTAAACCATTGAAATATTTTACTAACACGTAGAATTTCGGAAAATTCTCAATGGCAAATTTTATGTTACTACTGTCAGATATTTCTTCTGAGTTGTCAGTCACCGAGTTTGTAACGGGAGAGTTTTATATATCTATATAATCAAATATTTCTTTATATATGTAACGCATACCCGTAAATTAAAGTAATCAACAATACCTGTTTGTATCTTCGGTATGGAAGTTGTGTGCCGATCGCATAGGGCAGTGACGGGCAGATTGAGCTTGCGCTCATAGTCACCTTGGCGAAAAAATTCTTCACACACCTTCAAGCTCCATTTTCTACTTATCTCCCAGGGCCGACATGGATTTGAAATATCCGCACATTTTAGAGCGATTTGCAGCACTAGATGTCGATGTTCCCTTTTTCTCATATCCAACGTATTAGTGTCCAAATGAGTCTGTCAAAGAAATGCGGAAATTAGTTTATGTTACATTTTTTACATTCGATCAGCTTCTGTTTGGCAAGAATTAAATCAATCTGGAGCAGTCATGAGAACTGCCGGCAGAAGTGATGACTTAAAACTGAGAACTGAGAAAAATTTCAACGTTCGCAGGTGGCTTACGCTTCTTTTCACTAGCATATAAAATCGTTTAACGTGCACATAGAAGTTTAAAAAAAATACTATGTAGTATTTTTCTGCTCTCACGTAAACCACGTTTAAACAAATAAGGTGGGTTTACATGGATAGAAAAACTTTGTAATGTAGAATTGTAATTAAAATTACAACTATCTGTAATTATTTGTAGTTTATTTATTATTATATTTAACAATAACGGAGACGTTTCTAAACCAAGCTCTTTCTTAACCATGACATAGATTATCATGTACAAATATTTCATTAATAAACTTTAAATGACATTATTGGATAATTTGCCATTGTTTATGAAAAATATTGTATGTGGTTGTAGGACAGCGTCTTACTGTAATCTCTATGGACGAGGATTCTATCCTCACTCCGGGAAATGATTATATAAAACTATTTTCAATTTCCTACTCTAGGAAGACAAAGTTCGATACAGAAGTTCCGTCACCCAACAGACAATTTCTCAATTTCGGGCGGAAATTGGAGAACAAAGTGTCTTGATAGTTTATCATGACAAGCGTACTGCTATAGAAAAAATTAAATAAACAGACATTAGTTCCTAATTAACTATTACGTCAAACGTATGAAATTACTATTCTTTAAGCAAAAAAGGCGGGAACCCCAGACTATATATACAAGTAGATAATATATAGGCATGTTGTAATTCCTTTCAATATTAAATTATATTTCCTACACTCTCTAAATTGCATCATATATTTTAAAAATTATTTTAAACCAAGAAATTTAACTTAAGCTCTGTGTTTATCTTTGGTTAAAGGTTTTGAGGATACATCAGCTGGCATTTTTTCTGTGCATGTATATGTCAATACAACATTAGTATTAAGTACATGACCTCTTACAAAATGGTGCCTTATGTCAATTTGTTTGGATCATTGCCTTGTTATATTATTTCTTAGCTAAATCAATGGCGCCTTCGATGTCACAATGAACCATTATTTCACACATTTCCATTAAAATCTTATAAATAATTTTTTAAACCACAAGGCCTCTTGTACTGTTGATGACAGGTGTCATGCATTCGGCCTCAGTGGTAGATAATGCCACTGTCTTCCGTCCTTTACTATACCAGTCTACAAAACCACCATTTACCATTACACAAACACCAGTTACAGAATATCTGTCATTTAACTTGTTGCCCCAATCTGAGTCAATAAATATCACAATACGAATTATTCTTACATTGTAATTTAAAATCTACAGTTCCCTTTAAATATTTGGATGTTTGTTTTTCTTTCCGTATGGATGATTCTTCTTTTTTTCATTTACCATCTTTGTTGTTTCTAGGAACTTCATCATCCCTGTTGAATATATTTTTTGTTATTTTTTGATCTATTAGATTATAAGACTTTTTGATTTCAGAATAACCCATCATTAGTAATTTTGTGATTTTGGATCCTATTTATTTCAGAGTTCTTTATGTACTTGAGATATTGCCACACATCCGAAACTGAGTAAATATACCAGGTTTGTTACCTTAGACCTTTTTTAAGCTTCATATGGTATTTTATTTCAAAGACGTTTTGTGGGTGATCAGTTCAGATAATATGTAACAACGCCTACTGTTTTTTCCCAATATTTTTTTCTTAATCCTGAATCAGATAATAAATGTTCATGCTTTTTCAACAATACTTCAGTTCATCCTTTCAGCAACACCATTTTGCTATGGAGTGTAGTATATAGTTAGAGGATGTCCAATGCCTTCACTTTTCAAAAAACATCATACCATCATTTAGATTTTAAATGGATCCAATCCAATAACTGACTTTTATTACGTAAAATGTGTTCAAATAAATATCTGCTAAAATCAGCTGTAAAAGTCAAAAAATACTTTGCTCTTCCCAAAGATTCTTCCTCCATTGGACCACAAAGATCTGAGTGTATCAATTCTAAAATATCTGAAGATTGTCTTTTGTTGCATTGATTGGTGTTCTCTCACGTTAACTATAAACATAGTCTTCACATGCTTGTCCCATATCTATCTATCTATATCTATCTTCGATATCTATATACTCACTTGCTTCAATAATCTCATTGATTTTCTGAAGACATCAAATGACCCAAAGCAAGCCAAATGTTCTGTTCTGTTCAAGATTTTTGCTCTGCCTGAGCAAAATATATACAATGTCCATTTTTGAAAATTTTACTGACAAATAATAAATTTGCCGCACTCTTTGGTACATATAATGTGTGTTCAACACTTTTAACTTTAAAATTTACTTTATTTGTCTAAGTAACATCATTCATATTTTTGACGTAAGTGGTTTATAATATTTCTTTAAATTCTGAGAATTACTTTATTCCTACACTCTGATCTAAAATGTTCCATGTTGTTGCAAGAAAAACATTTCAGACAAGTTTTCTTTTTATTAGAATACATTGCAGTTTCACACTCATTATTTTTTTGTTTTTCAACCACCTTCACATCTTGTAATAATTTTACTTCAATAGCACCTCCAGTGATTTTTGATTCAGAGGTTTCCAAGCCTATGAATATTGATAAATAGAGCTCAACGCAAAATTATTTAATTATAGTGCCTTTCTATCTTTTATAGGATCAACTTTCTTCTTAGTTAAAGTGACTCATAGGTCGCCTAACTGGATCCAAGCATGCATTGCAAACTTCCACGATTCAAAATTTTCCCGTCCCTTTAATTTCTTAACAAGTATGTTGACATTATTGACATTGACATTATACATTTATCATTATTTAAACGAAAGTTCTTAGACTCGTATAAAAAAATTATGTAATGTACTAATGTTCCGGCACTCAACTCTTTAAACATTGCTACTATGTTATAAGTTACGAGTAAACAGTTCACAGAGTCTTCATGTCACTTTTACGCCATTAGGCATTTATATACTTTGTTTGACGTTACTTTATTAGATCTGCCTGAGCCCATAACCTGTTAGTTATGGGGTTACATAAGAAAAAGTTGCGCATTTATAAACAAAGTAATTTTTAAAAGTAAATCTTTATAGTTCACAAACCACATGTAACCACATTCAATTTATATATATATATATATATATATATATATATATATATATATATATATATATTATATATATATATATATATATATATATATATATATATATATATATATATATATATATATATATATATATATATATATATATATATATATATATATATATATATATTGATAGATAATATATATGCATTTTGCATTTTTTTTTAATATTAAATTATATTTACAATATGTATATGTTTTATTTAAAATAACTATAAATGATATACGTAAGTATATATGTATATTTTACAGATGTATATTTTACATATTTTACTATAGCAATGTGTAAAACACATTGCTATAGTAAATGCCTAGTAAACTAGTGTAAGAGAGATGTTTCTTTGTAATTGTATTCATAGCCCACTTTCTCAATTTAGAGTCGCACTGAGTGTGCGTAACGATTGATAAATATCTAGCACAGAATTTTTAGGTTGTATCATTCTTATCTGATAAAAGGTATAACAGATGGCCTAAGACCAATATATTATTTATCACAGCGTTATACATAAAAGACATCCTTATGTTATGACATAAATTTAAGCTATAAAAATTATTATATTTCAGATAGCCCCAATGTAATAATATTTCATAATTCTGTGCCTAGTCAGGTTTCTTTTTATGTTAAACAAAAAGGCAGGTTAATTTCAAATTTTACGCAGGTGTTGAAGCAATCATTATAATTAAATAATAATAATAATGTCACGCATCATCTCACGCATCACATTTCAGTTGAGAAACACCAATTTATGGATAATCTAAATTAAGTGTAAATTATTTAACGTAAGTGTAAAGTGTAAATCTAAGGTAAGTGTAAATTATTTAAATATAAAAAAAATGTAGCAGTTAAATTTGAGAAGCATTTGCGCACCGAGGTACCGTATTAATTTGTGATTGTAGGTCAGCGGAAAATACAGCTTATAAAAACAGAAAAGCTTAAATTTGCGGTCGTTTTCATTAATTTTGTATGAAATGAATTACACATATAAGTTTGTAATGATTTCATTCTGTGTTAAGCATATAAATTACCAATTTTCAGATATTTTTCTTTATTTATACTATAAGTCCTCACTTCTGGTCTCATATGCCTAGATCAATGAAGTACAATTTATAAGAGTCAACAAACTAACTTGTTGACTTTTATGTTTAATCAGTATCTTCAAAAATCTGACTATAGAGCTAAATAACAATTATAGTTTATTTGCATATTATCTCTAGGAATACACTGCAGGATTTATTGCACTGTAATATTTATTCAAGGTATGTGCTAGCACCACTTTACATAATTATTTTACTCGTGAGTATACAATGTTTATCTCTGTAAAGTGTGTATATGCGCCGTCAAAGCTTTTTTGTAATCAATTAATTCGATGTACACCGTTTTCTGTTGTTTTTGGTACTGTTCAATTAGCAGTTCAAGTGACTGAATGGGATCTATTAAGGATAACTTTTTATAAAACAGTTTGTTCTACGAGTTGTGCGGGTTACAAAACAACATCATTCTACGATTTATAAGAAAGTAAAATAATTTATAAATAGAAGGCGACAAATTCATTGGTTTATAATTTATTATATCTTCAATTTTTATCTCAAAAGGAAAAAACGGAACGTCCGTCCGTCTGTCAAGACTATTTTTTCAGTTTGGAGCTATCAAGCTGATATTAATATCATATATCCAAATCCGTGGTCTCTTAGAGCAGAAAATCAAACTTCTAAGTCAACGCAATAAAAAAATATGAGTGTCTTTGTTTTATTGTCATGAAATTATTGTCATGATATTTTGTATGAAAATCGCCGCGTAATCAACACCTACAGGGTACTACTTCCTGTTGACCTGGAGTTATGAAATTTGGCAATAAGTTAGAATGATTTTGCAATAATTTTGACACAAGAACACACACACACACACACACACACACACACACACACACACACATATATATATGTATATATATATATATATATATATATAATATATATATATATATATATATATATTATATATATATATATATATATATATATATATATATATATATGTGTGTGTGTGTGTGTTTATATGAATAGTTATATTAATAGTACTTGTATTTTTTATGATTATTATAACATATATGACTTGATTTACCGTGGACAACTAGAAATAAATTATACAATGTAACTATGAGGAGACTAGCATTATTTGAAAGAAATAAACATATTATAACATAAATATGTATATTCTGTACCGTATTTATAAACTAAGAACCATTTGCGACAATAATAATCGTGAATACCTTAGTGGGAAACCACCCAAATCCCCTGATATGGCGGCCTACAGAAGGAAACATTGCTTGGTATAAAAGGACGACGTCGCCATTCCTAAGTTAACGACAACTCTATGCACGGAGATCGTGCTAGAACAAAAAATACTCAACACGGTGCAGTCTATTCAAGAATCTATCAGCTCAACAAATGCCTAGAAGCATTGGGATCCACCAAACATACAATGGGTGAACGGATTGGTGGATTTCCTGTATCCGGGAGATACAGGAAATCCACCTGGGTGATCAAAAACTTCATGCCCGACAATGATTTGATAGCGACTTAAACTACTGCACGATGGCGACTACTACAGACGATCTCAGGAATAAGATCACTTTTAGTTGTAAAAGGGATGTAAAGATTAAAGCTCGTACGATCGCCTCAATTCTGTTAATTTGTGTCACAGAAGGGCCTACAAAACTAGACAAGGCATAAAATAACCATTTTGAGGCGATCGTAGTGATGGCCAACTGGCTACCAAAGGCGAATACACTTACACTCATCAGGGATACCAACTGCACATCATCGATAGGTTAATCTTATTCAAAACGCACTATATTGGTCCAAGCCTCGTGATGACCATCAGTCAAAAGCTAGCAAGATACTACAGCTGTCCACTGAACGTCACATAGGCGCTTAACGAGGTTTATGCCGGATTCTACTCAGCCCAACACACGACTGACACCCTGAGAAGGTCATGATATACAGGTTCTTTCATACCAAGGGGTTCCCAACCCAAAATTCATGCACTCCGACAATCGCACTCTGGTGCTCTACACGACAGCATATCACGCGCTGTCGTCACGTTAATGAGGCATTACGTCCAGTTTTCCGCCAGTGGTTGGCGAGGTGTCACGGCGTTCTAACTTTCCGCACCAAACAGGCAGTCACGGGGCACATTAGCTTCGGGAAAGCCCTAAGTCTAAGTCTGGTCGCTGGGAGACTGCCTCGAGAAGATATCTGCCTCTAGTACACGTTGGAGGTGTACAGTGTCTGGGCATTTCAACGTATTTTTATGTAGTACATTTATATATTGCAATATCAAAATTTGTACAATAACCTCAATTCTGGTAATTGTCAAATGCTATCTAGTTAATTTCGAATAAGGATGCTTAAGAAACATAATCGGGGTATGTGGGCAATGGCCAAACCCCTCAATATAAGCAATAATCAAATCGAAAATAATAAAGTAAACATAACTTTATTTTTGGGTAAATGTATTAAATCTTGAACCAATAGCAACTCCTTGCGAAATTCTCCGAACCTGTTTCTCCATATACACTTGAAATGTATATTGGCAAATGGGTTTTGAGAAATGATATACCAGCATAAATATTTGGCCATCTTAGAGACAACGTACGAGTGGTCCGACATTATTGGGCCGATTCGACACCGAATTGCAGAAAAAACGAAAGCGAAGAAAAAAATGCTCTTCCACCATGATAACACCGGCTCACATCTCCACCGTCGCCACAGATAAATTGGTCGAATTTGGCTATGAACTGCTACCCCATTCTCCTGATTTGGCCCCGTGCGACTTTTTTTTGTTGCTAAATTTTAAAATGTCACAAATTTGAGTCGAATGAGGAGGTCATCCCCGCCACTGAAGCCTACTTTGCGGAGCATCGCTGGGTCAAGTGTATCGAGCTAATAGGAGACTATGTTGAAAAAATTTTCGTTTTTCTTTTGTAGGCTAATTACTTATCGGACCGCCCTCGTATATAAAACGATTTAAATAAATAGTTGTTTCATATTTTGCATTAGCAACGATATTTAGCGCACAAAATAAAATATGTGTAAATTGTTAGTAAAGTTTGAGCTTACCCCCCCATCCATTGGACTCTCAATATCCCCATTGTTTTCACGTCGTGACTATGTCGAATATTAAGCGTCAATTAACGTTTAATCAGACGTTACAGGTTGTTACGAAACGCTGTTTACTCAGCCATTTATGTCATGAGTTCTGGATGAGATGTTTTTAAAAAGTTTATTTATAACGATAAATACAATATGATTTCTAAACTGTGAGCTTAACCTAAATAATTGTAACTTAATATGTAATTCCTCCTATTTTATATGTTATGCTAATATAACTTCCTAAATTAATATTTAAAGCACAGACATACTTTTTGTACTTCTAGGACAGAAACAGTACGAGCAGTTCTACTTGTATTATTAAACTTTTACATTAATATGAAATTAATGTAAAAGTTTTTTAATTTAAATTTAAAAATTACTTTAATTTTATATAGCATTATTTTAAAAGATTCAAGTCTAATAACTACACTACATAGCCCAGTCTATTTAAAGGACATGATGTGACCGTCATTTATGTGTTGTAGTTTATGTGTGTGTACTTTAATCATAATGCGTTATTATGAAGAAAAGTTTAAGCGATGGTATGAATGAACAAGTTGGAACCCATAAGTCATACGTGACGGGTTTACAAATAGCCTGTGAATGAAAATTTTCCATTTACTTCGTCATAAGATTACTTTATGATTTCATAATTTTAACACATTTTTTAATGCAGATTGATTAGAAATTTATATTCATTTTCTATTTGGATTTGCAGGCCTTTGATAATATATCTCGTCAGGGTAACTGGAGGAGCATTGCGATCGAAGGGGATCCCAGAAGCTTATATTGAGATTATCAGAAATATGTATAACGAAGACCCGGCTACAGAAGCAGAAGGATCGTAGGACATCAAACCCGTCCCGACAGGAGATGTAAACCATGGCTCCGTTAATATTCAATGTAATGTTAGATGCTGACTCGGCTCACATCTAGTATCAGCCTCCATGGCCGATGACATAGTACTCATTGACAAGAGCCGTCTGATGCGTGAGCATAAAGTGAACGTCTGGAAGGGTACGCTTTAGAACGGCGGTCTTAAATTAAATGTGTTGAAAATCGAGTACATGGCTTGTGGGAGCTAGTACTTTATGTTTATGTAACTTTAAATTAGGTAAGAGTCCAAAGGCATCACGATGTTCAACCTCGAACTAGTGCTGCCTAGGCCACACGACCACAAGTGGCCGCCGAAGTCGAAGGGACAGATATAAAAAAGCATGAGTCGACGAGTTCTTTTATATGGCAGCGAATATTGGCCAGCCATAACTTGGCACATTCAGGAGCTTCACGCCACGGAAATAGACATACTGCGATGGATATGTGGCATAACGTGGTCTGATCACATACGTAACACATTCATTTGAGAAAGTCCTGGGGTCCATGAAGTACCAGATAAACAACAAGAATGTCCCCTGAGATGGCACATCACATTTAGCGCCGGCTTAGGAACTATATCGGAAGGAAATGCTTTGATATATCTGTTCCCAAGAAGTATTTTTATCGACCTTATAAAAAATTATAAAGGAGTGCTATTGCTTAAGAGTGAAGAAAATAGTGATCCTAGTAAATATATATATTGTCTAAAGCTGTTGACTGTTTAGACCACGACACGTTATTGCTTAAACTTACTCATTATGGTTTTCGTGGCAACGCTCGTAATCTCATTGCTTCGTATTTCTGTAATAGAATTCAGCATGTTACATTAAATGATAAGAGATCATCCAGATATTTTTTACGGACAGGTGAACAAGGGTCTACTTTAGGGCCTTTTTCATTTTAGTTGTACATTAATGATGTTTCCTTACATATAATAAAAATATGCCAAATATGCTATTTGTTGATGATACGTCTTAATTATGATAAAGTGCACTATCACAAATACTATACTGGTTAGAGTTGAATGTAACCCATATGTATTGAGTTTCCAATGCCTAACGTTAAGAGACTGAAGCTTAACTTAAGGTTGAATAATGAAATTTAAAATTTCGCTGACTCTGCTGATTTTGTTGAATTAACCCAAGATTCAAAACTTCAGAGGTCCCTCCATCTATCTTTGCTTGCGAGTAGACTGAGCTCTGGTATTTACGCTGCTAGTCTTAGGTTTCGCTTTCATAAGGTTAACTAATCATTTATGGCACAAGATACATGTATATAGTAAAATTGCACAAGCGTTTTCAGATTTAACCCTAAAAAGATTATAGTGAGCAAACTTTAAAAGCTCTAATAAGATTTATTGAGACTATTGCTTTTTGAACTTTTTAAGAAGACCATTTGTCATCATTACTTTTGCGTAACTAACACCATAGGCAATGCAAGCTTACAAATGTAATAAATTATCACTGTTTTTCATTGCTGCTCTTCTATTGATGTTAGCGTGACATTATAAAGATGATGATGATGATGTGATTTAACAGTGGTGAAACTATTTTTGATTCGCTTCAATGGATTTAGACATTCTCCATTACTAAATATTTTTTTCCTCTTTATAATATTAGCATAGATTAATTATAATTTTGATGACTGTTTCTTTATTTCCATATAGTAATAAAATACCTGATCATCTGGTCACCTATATAAAGTACTTAAATGATTCCATAACGAACATTCTATCGAGGTTATTATTATACGTTTATGTTCATAACTTTTTAGAATCTTGCCATGTTAACCTTATTGAAAAGCTATAAAGCGCGTTCAATGTGCATTGAATTCTATTGGCAATCATTCAATCTACGTATGGACCATTTCTTTAAAGTAGTTACAGTTTACGAATTTAAGACCGGCAAAGAATGCCGTGATTAGACGATAGAAAACGAATGAATACGTCAAGACTATAAGAATATAAGTTAGAAGTTAATAGAATATAAGTTATGACGTTGTTTCACATTTTTTTAGCTTTGTTCTGAATATATTAACTTATCCAAATATATATTAATATATGTAATACGACAATACTTATTACATTTTATAAATAACCATTCGTTTTATACTATTCCACTTTAATTAAGACTTAGGACCTAAACAATTTCAGTAATTATAATTTAGTGACTTTAAAAATGTCCAGTTCTAATTTTGATGATTTGGAACCTGCACATTATCTTAATAAGAATAAACGTAATACTATGTACACCAAAGTATAAGCACTCTTATATTGCTTAACTGTGTACGATTAATTTTGTCGTTTACGGCGAGCACAACATGCATTGAAGTTGCGAAACTTGTTGCGAAACGTGCGTTATCTATAGACCATATCCTAAACGAGCTATGAATGTGTGAATGAACTGTTCACGATCTGACATATTGTGCAGTGTAAAAGGTTTGTACTGTTAAGGTTTTTAATTTTTATATTTTTCTTTAATTGAGATATATAATACTAGCTTTCCTGATTATGGAATACTATTATTCACTGCATTTTGGCTTTTAGGGGATAGTCTGGGCTGTGGAAATTTTATCTATAAAAATATCGGTCAAGTCCCAGTAGTACTTGCGCACCGAGGTTTCCGTACCGATTTTAAGATTGTAAATTTTCTGCTGACTAATATACAACTTATAAGAGTCGACCAAGTTAAATTTGCGGTCGAATATTTTTTAATGGATTATTTCTTTTGTAAATGCAAAATTATCAGATTTATTTTTGTATAAACCTTTTGCACCATAAGTTCTAAGTTATTACCTCATTTCATTACTCTTAAATCAGTGGGAAGTACCCTGTAGATTTTGATAACGCTACGAGTTTCATATAAAATGCACGCTCATATCTTTTGATAGCGTTGACTTAGAAGTTTGATTTTCTGTGCTTTACAAGACCACTACCACTAATATGGATATTTGATATTATTTTAAACTTTATAGCACCACGCAATATAGAGAAAATGGTCTTAATAGATGGACAGACAGACAGACAGCAACATAGTAACAAAGTGATACTTATAAGGTGTCCGTTTTTCCTTTTAGTCTGGAGCCCTGAAATTTTTACTCTTCAAATTTACTTCTGGGAGGAACCGTTTTTTGAGATTTAATCTATTTAATTCAAAGTTAGTGTTTACATTATAGTTTTGTCTAGTACTGGGTCACACAAGCACTACAAATAACATGAATCTAATTTCAAACTATTTGGACCAGTAAATTATGATTTCGGAGGTAATTTTCTTTCGGAAATAAAAACGAGCGATGCTAAAGGGATTCCATTTTTATTTTCATCTACGGAACCCTAAAAATAAGGCAAGCATTTTTAGGGTACAATTTGTCTGCCTCGAATCTGTTTCTGCTCTTCCTCTGTTTTTGTCAATTTGGTTATTAAGCTGGACATATACAGATCGTGGTATAATTCTATTGTAAAAAAACACGCGAAAGCACAATGTTTTTTATAAATAACTACACAAAAATATATAATTTTATAATCAATTGTTTGAAAATATCTAAATATAACTATTAGATGATAATATATACTACTTGGTAGGGAAATAAAATGAACAGCTTGCGAACAAAGTACACATGTCAGAAGTGAAATTTCTTTGACAAACTTATATTTTAATCTCGTTTATATTTATACTAATCTAAAGGTTTACATTTTCGTTAGGTATTTATGTCAGGAATGTAATTTATGTAATTGTAATTTTAATAATAAAAGGGTTGAACATTTTATAAATATTATTTGGTTTTACTTATAAATTTATTGTTATTTAGTATTTATTAATGTATTTATAAGATTTATAACACACCTCATATCGTTCGTGTCACATTATTGTTTCATCTGTAAAAAACTTAGTCTCATGGGAGCAAATGTAGCGACAATAAATACCGCAAGCACATGTTATTTTCTTTATTTCGAAACGACTACCGAGTGCTGAGTCTACAAGTAGCTCAATCATATCAGGAGAGATTAATATAAATTAAACTTTAGAATAAGTGGTCTCAAAAAAGAAAATATGTTCTGTTTTTATTGAGTCGAAACAGAAAAAAACAATTATTTAATATATTTATAATCTCTTTATAAGGATATCTCTTTAGGATAAACAGCCAGCCCTAGAATTGCTTATTGTGGTGTATTATTTATTTAAATTGTAAGATATTAGCATTTTTTTGACACTTACACGTGCCTAAGACATGGCAACACGCTTATGGTTAGTATAAAATACTGTTCTTTGTGTTGCTAATTTAATATCTATATACTATTTTATAAAATATATGATCTTAAAAAAGTACAAACAATGTAGAATAAAAAAAGAAATGTTTGAAAATATAAACGATTGGACGAAAACGAAAATATGTAAAAAATTCCAGACAAGTTTAAACCATAAATATTCTCATAACAGGAGTTTAGAGCCTGATTTATAAAATCTATACTATAATAAAACTGTAAAAACGTTGCGTTATGCTGTAAATGAAAATTGGTTATCAACGATCATAAACATCGCCAGCGAAGTTGTGGTTATTATAAAACAATAAAAAAAGAATGTCAGTACATTGAATGTTTTTACGAAAAAATAATGCAGGGCTATGTAAAGACACAAGAATAGCAAGCATAAAACAAAGATAATATTTTCCTGGTACGTTATGTGTAACTCTAATCAAGTAAAACCCGCGTTAGAGCTCCAAAGGTCGCCATCAAGTACACCAAAACAAATGACAGTGACGCCGGGAACTCAAAGGGAGGTAAGATTAATCGAAAAAGAGATGATCAATTTTGATGATCGATGATCGATTTTGGACATCATATAAGAGTAATAGATATTCTTTTATTGGTAAAATTGATTTTTTAATTTTTAAAATGTATAAAATATCTTATCAAAAATTAGTCTAAATGAACTGCTAACTTATTCTAATTTGTATCAACTTTGAGCACTGTATTCTATGGTCATGATGTTCAGTTCATTTAAACTTTTATCTTATATATTGAACTAGAAGAAGTTGCATGCCCATCAAATGAAAAATTCAAAAAATTACTTATATTACATATGTTACATGTACATACATACGCTAATAATAGTTGGTTTGTGATAAGTAATAAAAAAAATGACATTTTCTCTTTCAAAAGTTTAAACTTTAGGAAGTCGTCAGTCGTTCAGAAGCCGTCAACATAATAACGAAAATCGACTTTTAAAATCAGTAATTATAATATGAATTGAAAGTGAATAAGGTATTTCATGGTGGTTGAACTTTAAAATCTAGAATATTGCTCTAGTTTCATTTATATGGCACTGCACCGTGAATACGCTCGAATAAATTCAAAGAAATAATAGAATTTAAATTCAAAGGGAATTAATAATAACTTTCAATAACATAATACAATAAACCAGAAAAGCTCTTGTTCATAGTAGTGTTTGACTGTCCATACGAGCGACTCGGGAATTATAATACTGTTCTTTCGATTTTCTTTATTTGGTACAAAGGACAAACGCGGCATGTGTTAAAATTGTGTGGATACTGAAGAACGGAGTATTTTAACACTACGTATATGCAGGAAATTAATAAGGCTTGCTACTGTTTAATAAAGACATTAAAAGACTCCATAAGTGGGTCAATGAAATCTAGAATATTAATAACATGAGCTAGAAACCTGTTTTCTGATCCAAGTAACTTTAATATGAGGCTAGGCACTAGTTAGCTTTTTTCATATTAATGGGTTTTTAAAGTTTATATACAGTGTATATTTATAAATAAAGGACTACCTTTTGGCATATAACATAATAGTATTAAATGTATGAGATGATTGTGTTTTAATTTATGCACCCAAGTATTATTAGGGTACATAATTGTGGCAATACTGGCAATCTAAACTTTTTGTACAATGTAACCTATTATCTTATTCATCGTTGAGTTTCAAAATTCATGTTTCAATTTTGATCTACAAAATTTTCTTTGAACTACTAATAAAAACATGGCGATTTTCAGTAAACTTTGACAATTTATTGCAAAAATAATATAAATTATATTTCATTTGAAGCATTGTCTAAAGTAGCACGACATCTCATTTTTATAATTTTTAAAATGTTATTCGACACCAAGGACAGAGAAATGTTTCTTGGAAACGTATACAAATTCTTTAACGTTCACTTTTTTATACCCGGTCTACAAATATTTTTCTAATGCAACATCTGTTTTATTTATACTATCAACTGAAAATATTGTATGTATATTAATGTAAAATTAAGCGCTACTTAGACTGACAAAGTTTAACATGGGTTAGAACACGTGCTACTCGGAAAGGGCTATGTATTGCGGGTGGATGTAAATTAGTAGATTAATAGAAAAGTCGTCGTTCGTCAGCCATGCAATATCTGTAGAGTTTATATTTATGAAATCTAAGCACTGCACTTATTGTAGGTACATGCATTGTTATTTAGTACATTATCTGAGCCACGCCTCCATTATACGATTGTGATGAAACAGTAATTTACTACCGGTACTCTAAATATCTTATTACACTTTTCATGCAATTTACTTGCATGATCTGCAAAATTACTTTTTTTAACTTCACGTTTTATTCCATTCTAGTGGGCTAGTCAGGTCATAGGGAACAGGTCGCCAAATGTTTCGTACCCAGGATACCTGTTTGACTTAGTCCACTGTCATCATCATATCTCGGAAGGGCCTCATGCGTTTATGAAATAACTTGGCTGATATTACTTTTGTTTTATGTAGTAGTAACGTAGTTCGATTTGTTTCCACGCTTGTATTAGATATTTTGCCTAAATAATTGCCTGGGCATAATTGTAGGTTTTACTAACGATCACAGTGATCTTGTGCGGTGGATCAGGACAAAATTTGACGATAGAAAATATTTGAGTACCTGCTAGGATCATTTTCACTATTTTGAACAGTAAAAACGTCTTTAAGCGTAGTAGAACTAATTTTCCACATTCAATAACGCTTTTCGACGTGCACGAAATATACGAACACGTTCCGTTGGACTTATTGCTGACTTTTTAATCTTGTCTTCTCTTTTATTTTCTATAATCGCAACAATATTGTGCATTCGTTTTCGGCATATTTGAAGAGTTTTATTATAAAATGGTGAACAAATTCTACAACTTCTTTTTCGCTTCAACGACTTCCAAGAAAGTAAAAGAAGTTTTCACTTCAATAAAACAAAGGAATAGAGTATTCAAGTAATGGAATATTAAATGAGCAAACGATATTAATCAATGTTTATTGGGTGAATATAGCATGTAGCATTTACATGCTTATCCACAAACTCAAACTGCTAACTTTGTATTGTCAAATAAGCAAACAACACTGACACGACACTGGCCTGGGTCGGTAACAAACTCTCAGAAGCCAAGTCAAACACCTCGTTTACTCCCTTGTGTCCATGAACGCTTGCGGAGCCTTGTCAAGCGGAGCCTTGCCAAGCGTAAATACAGTATAACATTAAATAAAATTATTGAGACTGGTAATAATTGGGTATATATATATATATATATATATATATATATATATATATATATATATATATATATATACATATATATATATATATATATATATATATATATATATATATATATATATATATATATATATATATATATATATATATATATATATATATTGGTACATACATACATATGCTAAAGTTGACTTATAGTATTAGCTATTTACAGTCAACACGTCATTTATATAATCGGTGCACTAGTTCCTAATATATTTTTATATTCATAGTTTATATGCGATTTTTATATGATTTCGAAGCGCCAAGGAGGGTAATTAGTTTATCAGTCTTTGTACATACAAGGATTAGCGAAAGTGGTAAAATGCAAATCATGTACATTAATTATTATTGATTGGTGTTATTATTCAATAGATTTTCATAACTTTTGAACTATTATTTATACATTTTTTTTTCTTTTTATCAACAATATATTTATCTGATGTGTTTTTATACTGACTTAACCGAAAATTATTAAATTCATTACTACTATAGATTCAAAGGCGGCAAGAAGCGAAGTATATGAAAATATCTTCGTTGTGTATGCAAGTGAGGATCACACGCTAAAATACGGTCAGCGGGGAGCAAACAACTCTTTTTAGGGCGCCGCCACGTAATTTTAGTAGAGGCTGACTTCATACGAACGAGAAATTTGCCAAAAATATCATAATTTCAAGTTTTATTAAAATCAAAATAGTTTCCAACTTAAAGTACTTGCTTGTCTACGTTATGAATATACTCCTCCTATTATATGATTTTATATAGTGTATTGCAGTAAGTGAGTGCTGATATGACATTTATTAATTTATATACCCAATAGACTTAAGCCTAATCATAAGCCAGTTTCTCATTTTCCATAAATAAATAGTATATTATAGTAATATTTCCGCTTTGAATACTATAAAGTCATCTGGAATTTTAAGATTAAAAAATAACTTGTTTATATTAAATTTGGTTTAGTAGCTTCAGAATTATTCAGATAATGCAAGTAATGCAAGCAAGATAATGCAGTATATTGTGACAAAATAGGTAAGAAATTTGACATGCGGTAGAATAATTTCAATTATGGTCTGAAAATGCCTTATGGGAACAGCTGCTCCATTGTAATCGCACTCTCATTTATAAATCTGCCATCTACCTTAATGTATGCCATACCAGTGACCGCGTTCGCGTACACGTGGATTGTTAATAGTTGTAGCATTTTTTAATATTTTTACATGTATTTTACACGTGCGTTTCCATTATTACTAAGTTTTATGAGAATTGACGTTAGAAAGTATTTTAATGTTTTTGTAAATTCATCTAATGTTTCATTTCATTCATTTATGTACCTATTCATATGTTTATGTATACATGTCTTTTTTATTTTTTTTCATCGTTACACTTTGTAATATAGCAAAGTAGAGAGGAAGAATCCCAGTATCAAGACATGCCGTTCTTCACTTGACGACCGAGACCACAACGAAGTACATGTTCAGTAGCTCAAAAAGACTCCATCGTGTTTTCCGCCAGACGCCATCCTACTGCGCCACCATGACTTCTACAAAGTTCCTTACTTAATATAAAAATATCTTTTAATTAAATTGATTAGGTATACTAATCAATTTAATTAATAGATATTTTTAAATTACTTACATTGCTTTTGATTTAACCTTTACATTGCTTTATTATTATTTCATTACGTTTCAATATATTGTTCACTGAATCAATATTGCGAGAAAGGGTAACTAATATTTATTATAAGAAAGTATGTAATTCTATAATTAGACAACTTCATTAAATAGCCTCTTCATTCAATATCTATGTTGAATGTATAATCTGTACCCATTAGCAGTACTTTAGTACAATGGGTATTAATTGTAAACATGTGCGTATTGTAGGTTCGGAAAATTTACCACCCCAGTAAGTTCATTATCAGAAACATAAGGGGATCAAATTTATGTAAAACGTAAAATACACAATTTATATGGTAGTTAGGCTAGGAGTTTCATAACTTTTATTATGAACTGATATGTTTTTTTAGAAGGCAATATTTATGTAAGTGATAAACGTTTTTAATAATATGTATGTTGCAATCACCAGCTCACCGTGTCGCCTCTGGAAAATATATCTATGTGATAATAAAAAGAAAACGCCAAAACATACAGCTCTTTGGAGCATTTCTCATTGTATATAGGTACATATCTATATACAATGAGAAATGCTCCAAAGAGCTGTACCTACATAGGTACGGTAGGATACCAACAGCGAACTAACGTCTCTCCGTATGTATAAGGATTCTCACCGTTCTGTAAGTTTGAGGTCATTAACAATTCAAATTACCCGATGTTGAATGGAGTCAAGTCGAGGGTCGCCTGCCTATAAGTGGAAGCGGTACTTTACATGAGAGCGGACCTGAACCTTATAAAACAGAAATCTATGTCTTGACTTGAAGTACAGCTTCGCCATTTTTAGTACTTCAAGCTTTGTTGAAGAACGTCGAGCTTTGTTGTATTTATATATATATATATATATATATATATATATATATATATATATATATATATATATATATATATATATTTGAATAGTATATTTGCATCTCAGAGGGTGTCTAGCCAATTATCTGTCCGATATTTGGTTTCCGGCATACGGGTACGCGACCCCGGGACCTCGAGCCACCACTTTCATAACCCGATCCAATCCATGTAAGTGGTGTCCCTCCCCTATATTCCAAGTCTTTCTGCCTCTTATTCCCTTTCCTTTCCTGGTTTCTCCCAGTAATGGGTTTGGAGGTCAGATGGCAATCGCTCCACAAAAACCACTTCGCCACTCATATGGACCGATTGGTCTTAGTTGGAAGGCAGACCCTGGCAAAAAGCCGGGACTAATGCCAGGAAGAAGAAGAAGAAGATATATATATATAAAGTAAAGTACAACTTACAAAAATTTACATACTTTAAGTGTGCGGTCGTCCACTTATTTTGTATGAAATTAGCTACAGATATAAGTTTTTAATGCATCATAGGGTTCTGTAGCCACATGGCAAAAAAGGGAACCCTTATAGATTCGTCACATATGCCAGTCTGTCTGTCCGTCTGTATGTCATAGCCACTTCTTTCCGAAACTATAAGAACTATACGCATGAAACTTGGTAAGTGGATGTATTCTGTCACCAGCATTAATATTTTCACACAAAAATAGAAAAAATCCAATAAATTTTTGGCTATACGTGAGCAGAGCTGAAACTAAAAGATTTTTTATCTTACCCATACGCGTAAGGTTCTCTGAATAGGTCTTCAAAAAGGATATTGAGGTTTCTAATATATTTTTTTCTAAACTGAATAGTTTTCGCGACAGACATTTCCAAAGTAGTGGAATGTGTGTCCTACCAAAAGAGGTCATACGATCACAAATTTATGATAGTAATAATTTTTATAAGTTGTACTTATCGGTGTCTTACAATCATGAACTTGGTCACTTTACCGATATTTTAACTGATATTTAAAGCAATTTTACAGAAATATGGTATCATCAGCTATTTATCAGCTCATATGTATGTCAAGCGACGGAACCACGTACGACCGTATAGAGCGAGTGGGAAGCACCTTGGAACGGGAACGTAGATAAGGAGGAAAATTATTGTAATATTACATAGGGTATGGTATCATTACATAGGTCACATTATCATTATTTATCCATTTAGCAACACTTCTTCATTATGCCATAAGTTTTCATTTTGTACACTGGTAGTTGTGATAGTGATAATTTAAAAAAAATGACTGATATTCTTAATGATTTTAACTCAGGTAGTCTTTGTTTTGTTTATAGAGTTTATATAATAGGTTTATTCAAAATCTTAATCCATATCCTCGTTCTTTTGAAGACATTTGTTGCAAGGCATTTTTTAATTATATGGCATCTAGTATTAGATATGTATTTAAGGTAATAATAATTGTTATTGTCATAGTATTTGATGATTTTGTTGGTATCAACTTTTAATTTCATTTTTAAATTGCTTAAGGTCAGAAGGCTTAATTATTAGATTTTTGGGTGGTAGCACAACAAAGATTTAAAGCCTTACAAAGTAAAGATGGGTCAGGTTACAGGTAATCATTTAGTCAATCATTTCTCACATGCTCCCAGACTAGAACTAGTAAATTGGTTTACAGAATGTACTTGCCGTAGCATAAATACGGTAACATGGGTGTATTGACCAATGGTAACCTCTCGAGTACGTAGACAAATAATACTAATAACTTCACTGTAGGTATTACATGATTCCCAATGGTTTACGTTTGAAGTCCATTTAATAAATATATTAATGTACTTAACAAGTTACCGACTGAAATTCATAAGAAATATAAGAACAAACTACCAATAAACAAACATGACGGTAATCAGAAACACCGTGTTCATGTTATACTTTATTTCATTGATATTATCAAATATATATATATATATATATATATATATATATATATATATATATATATATATATATATATATATATATATATATATATATATATATATATATATATATATATATATATTCCTTTCGGCTAGCTAACTACATATAATTTGGCAATGACAAACGAACAACGAGTAGTCCACGAGCCTTCACAATAAAAAGTTCTGAAGTATGTCACAGACCTCTCAGGAAAAAATTGGCAATACAATGTTTACGGACCGTAATCTGTTACGAATGAACAACGGTTACAAGTAGCAGTAGCTAGTCACTACACACTTACTGTATGTTTGTAATGTTTGTCATCTAGTCATCAATATTGAAACCTACTTTAACAATTAAATAAACTAAATAACTACTATTTATTTTTACATGCCAATTTAATTATTATATAAAGATCTCGTAATAAAGTGTGATCCGTACAATACGGTTCACACTTTATCATAGAGATCACAGTTACGAATCAGATGCACTTACACTACTGCAGGGCTGAATTTTTCTGATGTGAAAATTTCTTTAGCATCGTTGTGATTTGAATGTCGATGAAACGAAAAAGCGACAGTAAAAAGGGATAGACACATAAATTCATAAGATTTAATGTGGGAGAAAATGAAATATAAAGCATTATACAGCGTTCCTTTTGTTTGCGTTTGTGCGCGCAAGCGTAGTACAAATCTTGAGAAAGGCATGACATGATATTTGTAGAGCTTTTCATCATTTTTATAATAGTTAAAGCCAAAAATTTTGATTTTTTTTTGTTGTGAGTTTAATGGTGTTAGCCCTATTGGCTTTGATAGCGACACCGGTTGGGGAGTAGGTACTTTGTCCCTGAGAAGTGGCAAGCACTATCATGACTACTTGAGAGGAAACGTCGGCGGCAAGGGTGTCCCCTGCGGGACTGATGGATGAAATCCTTCCAGAAGACTAGAACAAAGGAGTCCTGATAACCGTGCCCAAAATAGGCAACCTAGGCCAGACACCATCGAAAGTATTTTGCAAATCTTACTGGACAGGGTTATGGCAGCAATAGAACCCCACCTTTGAAAAGAACAAGCTGGATTCCGCCCGAACCGCTTATGCACATACCAAAATGACACTCTGTGCATCGTCCTTGAACAGGCATCAGAGTGGCAAAGAGAGATTTAAGTCACTTTTGTAGACTACGAAAAATCCTTTAATACGCTTAAGTGGTCAAGCATATGGTGCCGTCTCTATGAGATTGGTGGTCCCCCAAAGATGGACTGACTAAGAGTCACCTATACAGTAAATATTTCTGTAGAATTACTCATGACGGCCTTGTTTCCGAGGATATTGAGGTGCATGCAGGTGTGCGTCTGGGATGCTTACAGATAGTAAGCCCTTCTTTTCCTGGTTGTCCTAGATGGCACGAGATAGAATAGCGGTGATACCCCATATAACCGCTGTCTTAGAAGACTTGGATTATGCCGATGATCTGTGCTCACTGAGTCACACGTACCATGACATTCACAAGTAGCAGCAGAGGTTGTGTTACGCGTACAAAAAATCACGTACCGCGAGAGCATCTTAGGTGAACTTGGGGATACCGAAGGTGTCACTTTGCGCAATTCTAAAGCCCGAGCTATTTTTGCACAACTTTGCACCGTTTGGTTGAAAATTTTTAGGTCCAATGTGAAGTCTTTACTGTTTTTCGGAAGCGAAACATCGAAGGTTTCTTGAGTCATCTCTCACAAAGTCTTCGTTAACCGTTCGTTAATTTATATATATATATATATATATATATATATATATATATATATATATATATATATATATATATATATATATATATATATATATATACATATAAAGATAAATATATTAAAAAGAATATTGATTGGGTCGGTTAATATATCGATAATAGAAGCAGAAAAATCTGTCTGTCTCTCTTTTTGTCTATCTATCTGTTTATTTGTCATCCAATCAGGCAAAAACTACAGCACAGAAATTAATGATTTTTTTATATAATCAGTCCCGACCCACATTAGTCATTATCCCGGTATTCCATGCTGTTCCCCGAAAATAAATGAAAAAATAATAAGTTTAAATTAGTTTCATTACTGAAGAGAAGTGAGTTAGATTTGGCATGCTAATCGTTTATAGCCTTACACAATATATATAGAATATTTTTTATTCTGATGGGCAATGCAAACGTCGAACGAAAAATAA
Source organism: Dione juno (assembly GCA_037127375.1). Lineage (NCBI taxonomy): Eukaryota > Metazoa > Arthropoda > Insecta > Lepidoptera > Nymphalidae > Dione > Dione juno. The sequence goes on from JAXRJS010000004.1 coordinate 3,419,454, forward strand.
AACAGCGACGGTTAAATTACGTCGATTACATACAAGTAAAGGTAGTTCTATTCAATTCTCACTTAGTAACAGTGGCAAATGGCAAAGCAGATCATAGATGAAATTGACGTGGTGAAATTGAAGTATAGAAAAGTAAAAATGTTCATAAAAGATTTTACAAATGTATTAATGTGTCGATTTATATAGCGTTAAGCTATTATTAAGGTTATTGAAATATAAGCTAAAAAACTGCATAGTGGATTTTTGTCCGTATGTTTGTTTATTAATTCGCGAATCACGTAAAAGCTATTGGCGAAAAAAATGAAAATTGATGAATTTCAACATTGCAACAGTTTTCTTTAAAAAAAAATGAATAACCGATAAATTTGAATGGCTTTGATAACTTTGAAAATTTGTTATGTACTAAATAATAAATAAATTTTGACAGCTTGGCACCATTTTGACCTATATCAACATATAGAAAAGTTGTCGTCCTGATTCCATGAGGTTTCCGTATAAAAAAATAGACAGTTTAAATACGTCGATTACTAGCAAGTGAAGCTAAATTATATATAATAGATTTTGTCGAATAAATTACTTGATTTCTTTGTAATATGAGCGTTATTTAAGTTTAAATAACGTTTTTTTTTAATTTTATTTTAATCATCGGCGATGTTTGAAATAAAAGATAGTAGAAGATGTACTACTACTGTTGTCAGGACTAGAATAAAAAACGTGAAGAATGCGGTGTATTTAAAAATATTCAATTTACTTCTTTTAAATAAAAAATAAATAGTGTTGGTATGATTTGGATTATAAATTTCAAGTGTGTGAAGTGGATATTGCATTTTTTACGCTATGATAGAAAAACTAGAACATAATCTGCTTAGACTAAATGTTTTAAATTATGTTACATATACGTTTACGCTTTAATATATACATGCAAGAAACATATAAGTACATTGATCGTGATTTTTAATAATAGACAAGAGTGATTTAAAAAAGACGACGAGAAAATCGAAGAATTGCATTGTGACGTAGGCATAAAATTTTAGAACAAACGCGATCTAGCCAACTCAAGCGGGCGAAGCCGCGAGCGGGTCGCTAGTATATAATAGAGGAAAAGGCTTCGATATTAAGTAAGTATTACTTATAGAAATTTTATATTATTTAATTATTTTGACCTAGGTAGGTGTGTTATTTTTATATATACCGAAATGTGTTTAAAATAAAGCGACAACTCTTACTCTTATCACGATTTCACTTTAGTATATATCGGATATAATCATCATTTTTACATATTTCCTTCATAATTATATTTTCCCGTGTACTATTGTGATATTACTTTACCTTAGGCTGTTTTTAAACTGTTTGTATAAGTAACTATTAGTATTCTTATCGCTAATTAAAAAATTGAAAAAGAAAAAACGGCGTATTTCGCTCTCAAAACTTCACTTCGCGCAGATGTTGGCGCTGTCCGTGCATTTTAAATCATTGAAAACTTTTGGGTTATCAATATGCCTAAATCACATATTTTGCTGATTACACCTAGTTTTCGCCTTCAGAAGGTAAATAAATCGTTTATATCCCAAGGTATACGCATGTATAATAAAATTCCACAAATACTTACCCTTTGAGCAATTTAAAGTCATGATAAAAAATTTATTATTAGGGAAAGTATATTATTCTCTCCAAGAATATTATACGGATGTTAGTGTGTGGAGTTAAGTACTGTTGATGCTCATTCGGGAGGCCAACCACAGTTGTAAATATATTGTAAATTTACATTAAAAAGAGCAACTGTTGAGTTTCTCGCCAGCTCTTCTCAGCAGAACTGCCTTCCGAGCTGGTGGTAGGTTCTTGAAGGACTTACAATACTGACACTTATGTTAATTGACGATTCGAAAATGCTTGAAATAGCCAATTGAATAAAGAATACTTTTATTTTGATTTTTGATTTTGATTTTAAAATGCAATTATGCTACATTAAATGCACAATTATTAACACGTATTATACGCACAACGTATCTAACGTATTTATTTAGATGAGGAATAATTTTGTCGTGTTTAAATTATGTAATTTGTATAGCTTTATACGCTCTCAAGCTTGTCCGTTTTTTAATAATTAATGATTAAAGTTTTAATATGAATCCCTTACCCTTTTTGTATGGTAAAATAATTGCTCAAAAATTATTCCAGTAGTTTCGGAGCCTATCGCTGTCAAGCAAACAAACATTTTTTTTCTTTTATAATATTATATATATATGTCTACATATACATATATAAAGAGGAAAAGTTGTATATATCTATTATTAGAATAGATTACTAGCAAACATTTTTCGGATGAGAATAATTCATTTGTAAAACTAAAAATTATATTAATATGAGCTTAGTTTCGTGACAGTCTACTGGTTAGTGGTTAATAATTCCTAATTAAATTTGTATTTTAAACTCTAATAACTTACCTACAATTATTAATGTACACTGCAAGGTTTTATAAAAACTAAATCTTATTGACTGGGGAATAATTTGTAAGCAATCAGCTTATAAGGCCAATTTCCTTTGCACAAACAAGAGAGGAGGTTAAGAGGTTATAAGAATTGTTTTCCCGTTAGCTAACTATTAATGTGGCTTATTATTATTTAAATGTGCAGTGTACAACGCACGGTTAAATAATAGTTAGCCACATTTACTTATCAATCCCCTTACTATGCCAAGAAAAGAAAAGATTGATTTTTATATATTTTTTTAATCTTTTTATTTTTTATTTAAATGAAATCTCGTCTAAACGCGTTGAGCACATATATTTGTGGATATTGGATGAAACTGAGCGATCACGCTCGCCTCTGTAAATATCGTTCGTTTAACTGGGCCTGACTGATTAGGGAAAGATTATCATAGTCATTATTATTTAGTAATTGTTAGGACCAATATTTTCAATCCCGAAACAGTATTTTGTTTATTTACTTATTGATTGTGGTTACATATGATTAAAATACGTTTTAAGCAATACTAATTTAAGCTCTGTCTTTGTTGCAAATCTCAGCGCAGCCATTTATTTAATAAAATAAGTAAAAAAGTGTAAGTCAATGTAGTATTTACATATTTACTCAGGTTACGCTACGCCCAAAACGATATTATTATGTTTTTCCTGATCAATATCGTAGATTGCCAAGGAAAGGGGTGTGATGACTGCTATCTAGGACCTCCCGAATTATGGTCTTGCTTTTAGTACATTATCTTATTATATCAAATATCTTTATTTAAAAAAAATATATATTTAATTTCTTTAATCTCTAAATTCTAGTTTTTTCATAGTGAACTAGTAACAGTCAAGCCTTGTCATTTAATACCCATAATGAAGTAGTTATGAGAACCATTATATAATCCGCCATTTTGTAGCGGAGGCCATCTTGGATTCACAGTGATACAAACTTAATTAAGTTGTATTGTCATCAAAACTAAATGTGTTTTCAATTATCAGATTAATTTGTCAACAGAAAGGGATACAATTTCAATTACTAAATTTGACACAAACTATCAGGGCAAGCTAAATAAAACCGTTTAAAAAGATGTGGTATGCGCGTCATCGCATCATGTGTCATTTAAAATATATCTTAATCTTAAAATATATCAATATCTTGCACACAATAAAATGTATTTATAAAAGTGTGATATGTTAGGATAATAGAAACAAATTAATTTAGACTATGTAAGTTGTTAATAGAAACAGATTCCATTTCTTACCTTAAACTGCATTAAAAATTCTTGCTGTCTAGTGATGTCTGTAGCCAAGATAAGAGAACTGATTTGTCTTTCCATTTCAGAACGAATGTTGTAGCCTTCGAAGACTCGACTTTCTATAATGCAGCTGACAGCCGAGCGCCAATGATGATTTTCCAGGACAGATGTATTCTGGTATAATAATATAGAAATAGATATAATTTTAATAGAGTCTATAAGAATAAAACTTAACCTATGATATATTTATTTCAATTTTGAAATTTTCTATTAGGTAAAAGGTTTTCCAAATTGGAAGTATATACGAACGTATAAAATGTTTGGAAACAACTTTCTTATATAGTTGAAAATATGAGTGGCTGACCTAAGACCGTTGTAGCGCGTGTGGGTTCGATTCCCACTCGGCGAAAATTAACTATTTTAGTTTTCTTTGCTTTGGTAACAAGACACGGAGTTGAATTCCGCCACTCTAGACACAATGTCCCGAAAGGCGGAATGCGGAGAACGCAGTGTCTTTACACTAAGTTCCCTCTGTCTGTCGAAGCTAAAATATTTTTTTCTGTAATAACAGTAAAATTATTACTGTTTTTAGGGTTCCGTGCCTGCAAGGAAACATCGGAACCGTTAAATGGTCACATTAATCGTCTCGTTTTCTACAAATCGCATGGTGCTATCAAGCTGAAATTAATATCAAATACCCAAATCAGTCGTCTTTTAAAGCACGGAAAAAATCACTAAGGCTTCGAAGTAAATGCTACCGAAAGACGTGAGCGTGATATATTTTGTATGAAAGTCGCTGCGTAATAAAACTTACAGGGTACTTCTCGTTGACCTACAAGTTATGAAATATGGTAATAATTAAGAACTTATATAATTTATAGTTGATTGTAACAAAGGAAAAAAAAATTCAAATTGGAAATATATAGATATATCCTAGAAAAAACCATGACAAACTTATATTTGTAGTTCATTTTATACAAAATGCGTGCATACGGCTTTGAATTAAAGTTTGTCGACTCTTATTACGTAGTTGTACTTCGTTACCTTCTTGACAGATATTTTCGTGTAAAGTACGTCGAATGTCGCCGGTGTGTATAAATACCACTTACTGGTGTTTCATAATAGACAAAAATAATGTATCTAATATACATAAGCCCTTAAATATTAGGATGAGTCACTAAAATCTATACATCATACATATAAATAAAATTGTTTGTGATTTCAAAGTAACTGTGATTCTTCAAGTGGATATAGTTGCTTACATGTTACTAAAAATAAAAATATTTAAAAAAAATGTTGTTTGTCTTTCGTTTGTCCGGGCTAATCTCCGGAACGGCTGAACCGATTATTATGAAACACTGGAAGTAGAATTTTTGGGATACGGATTTACGCGGGAAAAGAACCGTTTACCTTTCGCCCAGATAAGTTGATAAATTATTAGATTCATTTATTTATATGCATTTATTTTTCAATAAAAAAAATATTCACGAAGTGCTAGTATGCATATTATACTAGATTAAATCCGCGAAAATCAATCAGGCGGGCGAAGCCGTGAGTAGGTCGTTAATTGCTTAATAAAAGAAAAATTCACCTTTTTTAGTTTGTTGAATAAACAACTACCAGAGTAATTATTATTTAGTAATGGTTAGGACAAATATTTAGCCAGTCCCGATATAATAGGTATTTTGTTTATTTATCTATTGATTGATAAGTTGTTGCTACATACCTACGGTCAAAAAACGTAATATAGAGTATGAGTGAGTAATAACAATTTAAGTAAAGCTAATTCTTTTAACATTTTTTTTAGTTTCACGGTGTATCCTGCTCATACCAGGATCGGCAGAGGGAACCGTAGACTCAAGTACCTAGCTTTAAGACTCTCCGTTCCCCACTTTCCACTTTTCGAGACATTGCGTTTTGAGTGGCGGAACTCAACGCCACGCTTTTGCGTCATTGCCAGAGCATGAGAATGAAAATATTTCATTCTGTACTGTGCCTCTGCGAAACGGCGGTCCTACGTCGACGCCAATTAAACATACTCATTTATTTAAAAGATTGTGGTTTTCGTGTATGTCATTTCAAAATGTTACTGTTAGATCGATGACTGTTTTTTTTGTGAGTTTAATGCTGTTAGCCTTATTGGCCTAGACAGCGACACCGGTTTGGGAGGGTAGAGGGTACTCTGTCCCTGAGAAGTAACATGCACTATCGTGTCTGCTTGAGAGGAAACGCCGGCGGCAAGGGCGTCCTCTGCGGGACTCGAGCGTCGGCTTGCAGCCGACGAGCGGGAATCGATGACTGAGAATTCGGTTTATCAAGGTAAAGCGTGAAGTGACACTGAATAAAGCTGCGTATAATAATTTTTTAATCCTTTTCTTGCCTACGAAATTGAAGTATAGTGAAAAACACTTTATTAATTGGGACTTTAAGAAAAATAAAAGTATTGGCATATTAACACGCTTCTAAGCTCCTTAATCGATTAAATTGTAGAATACAAATACTATTTTTCACCACTGTTTTCACACTAAGCCAACGAATGACGATTTTCACTTAAAACCTTTTATAAGCTGTCGTATTCAGACTCATTCCTCGAAATGATGTACCGTAGACCACCTGTTCACTCATTATCTAAATATACATAATTTATGGTGGAAGTTAATATGTTAATACATCATATATTTTTTAGTTTTATCATTCTCATATTATAGAAGTTACAGTGGCGCAAACTATTCAGTTCAGAAAAAATATATAATTCAACCTATCCATATACGTAGATCATACACGTATTGGTTCCCATTTTGGCGTTTGGCTACGGAACTCTGAACTTGCGTAAGTTGATTGAGAGTCCTTTTTGAAGGAAGTAATTCCTATTTCCAAAAATACAGGTAAATCGTAACATTCGATTATAATTAAACATAAGGTACTATAATATCAGAAAATTATTAAAAAACCTAAATAACTATATAAACGTACTTGCCATGCTACTTCCATTTATCGTCGGATGTTATCGAAACTTGCAGCAGATAGAAAAAGGGGACTTAGTGTCTAAACAATATGAGAGACACTTACCTCCCAAAGTTATTTAACTTATTAAAATTTTATTTATATGTATGATTAAAATTGTCTAACAAACTGAGCAAATTTCGGTCAAGTAGTATTTAAGTTATCGAAACTTGCAAGCAGATAGAAAAAGGGGACTTAGTGTCTAAACAATATGAGAGACACTTACCTCCCAAAGTTATTTAACTTATTAAAATTTTATTTATATGTATAGATTAAAACTGTCTACCAAACTGAGCAAATTTCGCTCAAGTAGTATTTAAATTTAAATTATAGATTAAAGGAAAATTATGGCCCAATTCACCAGCTGTTCTAGATCTTTAATTTTTGTATGTCGATAAGAATGTATGTATATATATATATATATATATATATATATATATATATATATATATATATATATATATATATATATAATTATCTAATTCAGAGATTATTATTCTTCAGCTTATAATATACTATAATATAAATTAAGTCTACATATACTCGTAGCTAGAACATTCATAAACATATAATGGAATTGTCGCGCTGTGTTCTAAGCGAAGTTAATTACAGTTTTCGTTATTTGTTTGTCTATACACTTAATTTCACTTTGGTATTACATTTTTTTTATATTATTACCAATATTTTTTATATATATAATCACCAGGGTAATCAATTGTCTGATGACTACATTACATATAATGTATGAGAAATATTGTCAGTCAGACAATATTTCTCATACAGTATATGTAATATATCGAAATAAAAATGGTGTCTCTTGTGTTAATTTCTAAAACATAAATATATCAATTTAGCTACAGAATTCCGTCACTTTTATTTCTTAACATAATTAGTGACTTTAAAAAAATTTAACAGTTCTATGTTCAATGTTCAATATAATACTTCATTATCATAATTTATACAAATATCACAAATCTAATCATGCTAAAATGCGAGTGGCACTTGATTAGATCGACGAATGTTGAGTGGCATAGTGAAATGTACAACGGCTTATGCTATTTCAAATCGTTCATAATTGCACCGAAGTGCTCGACATGGTTTACATGATTGAAATCAGTTTTGAAGCACAACTGATTTATCATTGATGATGGGAGGCATTTGAAACATGTACCAATAAGACGAATGAAATTCCATATTAGGTCAAATAACTTAAATATGAATATAGCATTACCAAAGCCAGGAATAAAATAAATATTTTAATACAATATTTATTCATACAGATAATAATATTCTTTAGGCACGGTTAAGAATGTTTGATGGGGGAAATCTTATGAGAAGCGTCAACGCAATACACTTAGTATAAACCCGATTGTATGGAAGTGTGTTGGAAGCTTCTTGGATAGGTAAAATTTTGCGAATGTCTTTCTTACCCTTACGTGTCATATAATATCAGAGTTGTGTTCGTCCGTGGGCAGGATAAATGTATGTATGCAATGATTTATAATTTATTTATTTATTCAACTGGAAAAGGTCTCAAGTACATTTTCAAAGTGGTATTTTTTTTGTAGTGAAACCCTATCTGATGATATATATATATATATATATATATATATAATATATATATATATATATATATATATATATATATATATATATATACATATATATATATATATATATATATATATATATATATATATATATATATATATATATATATATATATGTATAAATATATATATAAATATATATATATATATATATATATATATATATATATATATATATATATATTATATATATATATATATATATATATATATATATATATATATATATATATATATTTATATATGTACCGGCCTTCATTATGGCGAAAGAATGACCCTCCTCCAGTCCCGATCTCACCTACTTGTGACTAGATTTTGGATTACTAGAATATGGATTGAATTTTTAGAGCTGGGCCTGGAGAAAATACAACCAGGAGTCGCTGATCAAAGTAGCGAAGCGAATTCCACTAGAGAATACTAGACTGAGACTCAAAGGGCCTATATTAAAAACAAGGACAATTTGAATAATACTCGTAACTATAATACTTAAAGAAAACATATAAAAATTTTGATCTTTCTATCCTTAGTGTGGATTAACAGTTTAAAAATCATCAACATAATACCTAACTATAATATTAATATAATTTGCGAACTACTCGTAGCTACCCGTTCGAAGCTTCGCCGTTAGGTCGAGTTTATCAGATTAACAGTAATATAAGAAAGAAATATATAATAGAAATTAGACTAAGAAATTAGACTTTTTCAATGTTAAAGCTGATATTTGATAATTATTTCAGTTTCAATCTGAATCTCTATACGATCTTGAAAAAATAATATTGTTTAAGTACGAGCAGTACTAGCGCACCAAAGGCTCCGTACCTATTTCAAGAATGCACTACTTATAAAATTGACACACATAAATTTGCTGTCGTATCCAGTCATTTTGTATGAAATTCTTTTTTTAGAAGGGTTGTCTTTCTGCTTTAAACTTGTATATGGTCAATTTTGAGTGTTTATCCCTTATGTATATTATATACTGTAAATAAGAATTTAATTTCCGTCAAATTTAGATCAGTGAAATACAACTAACATGAGTCGGCAAATTAGACAGTATACGTTGTTATGGTCTTTTTCTGGGATATATCTATAAATTTTAAATTTTTAGATTTTTCTCTTTGGTTGTACCTACTCTACTAGGTCAAGGAGAAGTTCCCTGCAGGTTTTGATAACGCAGCGATTTTCATACAAAATGCAAAAAAATAAAGCTTAAACGCTCATATCTTTTGATTGCGTTGACTTAGAAGTTTTCTATGCTTCAAGAGGTTACCGACTTGAATATTTTATATTAATTTCACCTTGAATTCTTTACAAGATTTTGAGTAAACTGATTTGACAGACGAACAAACAGACAGACGGACAACAAAGTGATCTTATTGGGGTTCTATTTTTTCTTTAAATCTATGGAAACCTCAAAAATAAGTATAAGAGCAGGATACGGCAAAAGAGGGATGGTTCATTCGGAGGACCCACCTTTTGGAATGGGTTATAATAATTATGTATAATTCAAATTTTAGAGGCCGTCGTGGTGCAGTGGCACATCGTCTTACTGTAATCGCAACGGTTGTAGGTTCAATTCCCATTCGGGGAGAATAAACTATTTAATTTTCTCGCTCTGGGAACAAGACAAAGCATTTGTCTTGTGTCTTAACACTAGGTGTCTTCTGTCTACCAAGCTATTTGCAAGAAATAGCATGAAGTATAATAATAAATATATATATATATATATATATATATATATATATATATATATATATATTATATATATATATATATATATATATTGGTAAAAAAGTAGTGTGAAAAGCACATATTATACGTACCTCGTAAAGAGCAGCGAGATGGTTCGAAGTCGCTATCAAGAATGGCTGGTTGACGCCTGGATGATCCAAGTCATGTGCAATGGCCGCCAGGAGTGACGCCATAACTTCGATTGGCTCTATATAATCACGAATCTAGACAAGATTAACAAACAAGCAGAATAATCATTTTAGATAAGAGAATTAATTAGACCATTCTTGGCTACAGTTACAATTTTATACATATATAATATATACATATTTATATCTTCGTACCACATCAGATGTTCCAGATGGTTAAATTTCCGCGATTTATTATATCTTACATCTACTTCCCCATAACATTTCATAGACATCTGATTTTATATGTTTTTCAGTTACACTTCGGTATACGCTTATCCCATAGCGTTGTCCTCAACCAGAACCCAGTGTCAAGACTATACTACACTACTAAAGTGTGTTCTACACTTTCTGAGTTCGGAACGGTGAAGACTGTGTGGAAATAATATGAAATAATAAAAAAATATACCTATTATTTAATAATTGTATCTTTAAAATTATGTAATATGTAAAAAGCAGAAAAATTATTTAACAGTAAACTGTCAAATGAGAAATAGGTATTTTGTTTTTGTCGCCATTGAAACTCTCTTTAGTTACCAGTGTCATATAACTGGACTAGAGTACATAAACAAACAGCTTAGATGCAGTCATCAAAGCAAAGTAGCAAGCATATATTTTTGGAAAACAACCTCGTATAATATAGCCACAACGTTGCCTGTTCTAGAGTCAGTGCTAATAGCAACCTGGTTATTTTGACAACGAACAGAAAATTCATTAATACAGTACATATATAAAGTAATGCTTGATTGAATTGTAACTTGCTGATGTTTTACTTTGCTAGTTTAAACTTTAAGCTAATAGTCGGAACCGTATCCGTAATCCGTGGAGTGTAATGGTCTAAGCGAACCGTGTTTGGATAATCTGTAATATCATACGAAAACAGGATAAATATGAAGCCATAATAGTGAAATCTTCACGAGCGAAGCCGCGGACGCAACACTGTACTTCGTGTGTTCATAACTTTTAAGACAAACTTTAGTTTTACAAAATAAAACAAAATAATACTGGCGGCAATAAACAAAATAACTTTTTTAACTTAGAATTTTTATTTTTAAATTATTTTATTTTAAGCAAGGTTGTCCCAGCTTGAATACAGAATGTCTCGCAAATCCATAATCCGGCTAGTGTAATGGTCTGGATTTCATATGAATGTATCATTTTGCTCCATTTTTGCTAAAAAGGTGTCAAGGTGGAAGCAAAAAAATATCAAACGAACCCTCGTCAAAGAGCCGAAGCGAATTACTCTAGAAAAGATTCGTGAGATTGGCGATTGGCCAAACGTCGAACAGTCTAAGTCTAAGCCTTATACAGGTCGTATTAAAGAAATCATGGCATGTGGCTGTGTCATGAAACCACACTGTGTCGTTATAAGTTAGATTTTGACCAGAGCTGACGATTGCATCTAGAAAAAACGTCAAAGTATTTTCGAGCTAAAAAATATGCGTTATATAAGTTACAATACTCCCATAGCGTAATAAATTCTTTGATCCCTTATCTAACTAGTGGAGAAATTTAATTTTGGACGGGGATTGTAGAACCAAAATGTATGTATATAAAATTTATTATTAAAAAAATTACATCACTTTTATTTCGTTTCAAAATTTATGAATAACGAGATATAAACAGAATAGCATACATGTATATTTTTAACAATTTTATGTTGTCAGGACTTTAAAGAATTAGCGTGACACAAGATGCAATAAAAATATTTCTATTGTAATATTGACGTTTCCCGGAGTTGGAATCAAATTCATACCATTTTAGATTATTTTATGTATGCCACTTTCAAAGAAAAACGTTTCAATTGAAGCGCACAAATTTCTTTGCCAAGTCAAATCAAGTGAACCGTACATCACGTCAAAATGCTAGCGCACAAAGCTACTCACTATTAAAGAGAGTGTATTGTTTCGTAACTATTGTCAGTCAATATCCAATATAGCAACTCATTTTTCAAATTGGACGACACCGAGAAGTCTGTTACTGAAAGGCAACAAAAGATTAAATAATATTTGTTTTTCTTATGGCATATTGCTAATATAGTTAATATAGAAAATGTAAACGACTTCATATACCTATCAACTGACAAGGTGATATACTAGGTAGTTGTAGGTAAGTTATTAATTATGGATATTGGTTTATTTACCTATAACCTTTTTTATTTTTTTATGTACCTTTAGAATTGAAAAGTAATGAATCGTTTTGATAAAGCTTGGTCTGTTTTCTAAGTTACTATTCAAACAAAAAGGAACATTTAGATGTGACTTTTACTCTCCGAGAAATTTGTCGAACAACATAAATCATATACATATATATATATATATATATATATATATATATATATATATATATATATATATATATATATATATATAAACACGAAATTTAGCGCACGCGATTTTAAGCCTAAGTTATCAAACTATCTTTTTTTCTATTTTATTGTTGTCTTGATTAATGACTACAATGTGAGGTCTAAAAGCTCAATCACTTTGTTCTTCAGTTTTTAGCAATTTATTAACGTAACGGATTAAATGACTGAAGTACACTTCACAGTTTACCCACGTCTGCCTGACGGAACGTGATAACAGTGCCTTAGAAATCCAATATAATATCTATAACTTTTGTTAACAAGACTTATTCCATAGTTAGTAATTTGACTTCACCAACGACAAATCAACTGGGGTCAAACAAACAAATACGGGTGATGCACTTCTTAAGCCCATACAAGGCGCATGGAAGAGGTTACAGAATGCTCTTGGAGTGTTTTGCGATTCATCCAAAATCTTTATAAAGGTATAATGTAAAAACTACTGGATCTTCTTTAAGGATGTGCGTTCCACAAGTATCTAGTCTTAGTCCCCTTTTATTACAATTTTATATGAATTAAATTAATTTTATATTAATTATTTATTACAATTTTATATTAATTTTATTTTATTTTAAATTATTAATTATAAAAAGGTAGATACCTTTTTATATAAAGAATTTACGTGATATTTACTGTTTGCAGATAAACTTCTCTAATAATTGAGGTTGACAGAAATAAAGTAACGTATGACGACGTGAATTCAAATAAAAGTTCATTATCGCGTATTCTTCTTGAGTGTGACGTAAATAATCTAATGTTGGATACTAAAATAAAATTAAGTGTAGAAAAAAAATTAGCATTACCTAATATCAAAATCAAAATTTTTGTCTCTATTAAAATTGAAACAGTTAAGATGACGGAAATGTAACAAAAATACGGTTATTAAATAGTAAATAGGTTATATACCTATTTACAATTAAATATAATATGTATATATACGTATCAGTAATTTAATTTATAAATTTTTAGTTTTATTTATTCGAAAGTAATTAAAGATAATTTTCTATTTTCAGTTTGTACATAGGTATAACTTGGTACAATTATGAAGTCAGTTTATTTTTTTTTTTGTATTTATGAGTAAATTCATTTATTGTTGTTAAATTTTATATATCTTAAAGTAATTAAAATACTACCTTCTACTTTTCATTTCATGTTTAAGTTCGTACATACAACTTGGTACTATTTAGAAGTCGGCTTAATTTCTACTTTTAGCTTTTTGTTTAAGTTTGTTCTTGGCCACTTTTGAATGTAGGCCGCAACGTGCTTTAATAGTTACTAGTGTACAAATATTAGAAGCTCTTACAAATACAAACAATAAAACCGAAATCTTGTGCGCCTTCATTTTGCAATCGGTTCAAAAGTAAACTTATTTATTTTACCTTTAATATCAAGTCACTGCAACTAACGATTTTATATTTTTTTATTTCGTCTGTTTTAGCATAAATTTGGAATTGAGAAAAGAGAAATTGTACCCTCCATCATCACCTTACGCGAATAATCCAATGGTACACAATAAGATTTCTTTACGTTCTTTTAATATTAAAAAAAATTCTGTCATATCATAGATATACGATAAGGACAAGAAATAAAGATAAGTTTGTAACGCCTAGTTATCGCCTCCAAAAAGTTAATAGCTTCGTTTATGTGTCTTACACTAAAAATCCGCAATCTATTCTAAGTTTGCCACTACAGAAATTTAAATAAAATATAAAAACAGTGCATGTAAGTCCATTAAAATGTTCAGATATATTTAAATAATAAAAATATGTGGAATTAATATTGTATTGTATTTAATAATAAAATTGTAACATTGAAATTGAGTGTCGAGTTTCTAACCGTCTCTACTCAGCAGAACTGCCTTCCGAACCGGTGGTGCTTATATAAGTATATTTGAATAAAGAATATTTTAAATATTTATTTCCAAAATATAATACCTATTCATGTGAATGTTATATGAAATAGGTATTATAGTAGAAAGGAACCTAAAGTATAGAAAATATTAATATTTTATATTCAATATACAGATTACTAGCGACCCGCTGAAACTGAACTGTTCCGTTCGTTTCGAAATGTTCAGTATTCTCGGATTTAGGTACTCTAACAAATTATACAAATATTGTCTATGTATAAACTTTTCTTTCAAATAACGCAAACAATTATTGAAAATCGTATACATGTTGTATTTGTGTCTTGCAACAAAAAAAAATATGTTAAATACAAATATATATTTTAATAACAAAACACTTAAATATGCAATATTCCTGTAAGTAGATTAGTTTATAGCCACTCATATCACGTAAATAAAACACCATATCCATTTCTCACAATTGATATTTATATTCCAAATTATTCCATTCTTTCTAACGACTTACTACATACTTATACTTAGGGGATAATTATATGCTGGCGCAGATCTTACTAAGGACTTTTTAAAAGGAACCATTCCGTCATACACGGTTTTTGCATAACTTAATCCGTTTCCGCAGCAGAATCTCTCAAGCTCTCCCGTTTTGCAACTTTTTTATTGTTACTCCATTACTATTCACCATAGTATGTTGCTATATTATAATATTACATTGTCTATAGCAAGATTTACTAACCTGTTGTTAGTCGAGGCTCTCCAGACTATAAATAATATTTTCATCTCCCATTGTACTTTTATTATAAAATATGGAAGAAACGCATATGAATTTAAATTCTAATAAACATATAATTCTTAGATAGATTCAATATAAAAAGAATTTTATTATTATGCTATAAATAACTATTTTGATTATTTATTTCAGGTAAAATGCTAATAGCATTTTTCATGAAACAAATAATCAAAATGACCTAGGAGAAGGGACCTAGAGTTATGAAAAGGGTTGCTTAAAATACTTTCGTAAATATCCCTTTATTTTACGGATGCTTTCAAGCTCCGTGCTGGTCCGTTTGTTTTATAATTATTAAAGTTTTAATATGGATCTCTAACGTTTTTGTTAATATTATATCGCCTACATTCGTTATAGATAATGAAGGATTCTAATGGTAAAATAATTGTTCAAATCGGTCCAGTAGTTTCGGAGCCTATTCAGTCAAACAAACAAACAAATCCTTCCTCTCTATAATATTAGTATAAATATAAGAAAACAAAATTGTACCTTATTTTGTTGCAGGAAGCAGTGCATAGCCTGAGTAACGTCGGCAGCGTGGGTTGAATTATGGTAAGGATTTGTGCTCCGATAACCTTGTTCGATTAAGCTGATCAGTTTGAAGACTTTCATTATGTCCAGTTTGAAATACGTTATCAGCCCATAGACGTGGAAGAGATGAATACATAGCACTGGCAAGCACCGACCTGTACAGAATAGGTATGTAAAGTAATTACAGTAATACTCTCCGATTTTAGTGGCCTACGTTGTTAAAATATTTTTAATAGGATTATACATATATGTCATAGTCGACTCACTGGGGACCGGGCCTATCCTAATATTTCTTTTTTAATTTAGACTTAATAGTTGTTATACTAACTATATTAATTTCTATGATACAATGATAAAACACGATACAATTATAGATAAATTCATCAACTAGGAATATGAAGTACTATATTAATTTATATTATTTTGTTGCGGGCAATTGGAAAATTTAGCTTTCTTGAAACAAATTAAATCTGTTATAACCCTTAAAAAAAGGTCTCCAATTGCAATAATGTCAAAATTTATTATTATTTAAGATTACAATAACTATAATAATATATGATTATTAGTTGTTTCTTTCGATCGTTGTTCATCAGATCATTGTAAAACTTCAATGAGAGCCACCACAAAGCAACCACATCATAACAACGCCATCGCCACGGGCTGTCGCGATGATCTGGTTATCATTGCATAAGGCATCACATACGACGACACAAATATAACTGTTAACGCGAAGCCGTTCGCATAAGCCTGTAATTCTTGCTCTTGTAATATAAAAAAAAATTACAAAATATGCATTATACTGCCATCCAAAATAACTGCATGAGAATATCTCCAAATTAATGTAAATTATAATATAAATATGAAGAAATAATAGTAAGATAAAATGTTATAACTTCAACTATACTCATTAAAAAACTGAAAACACGAACTGAATAAGTTTACGGATGCGAAAGTATTCAAGAAAAATACAACGAAAGAAAAGTCCTGTTTAGGTGTTGAACATCCAGAAAAGAAAGAAGAAAAACCGAATTCTAAATTGCACTAAGCTATATTTACAAGCTTATTTATACACGAATTGAAAGTTAAAAATAATTATTTTTTATTTTAGCTTAATTCAAATTAATTACTCTAAAATAAAGGAAATTAAATAACAATAAACGAAATTACTGATAATAACATATATACCTATTCACTATTTTAAGTCCGTTACTCTTAGAGTATGTGTCTATTTGATAATCTTTATAGGATCAATTTGTAGACCGTCCGTCTGTCTGTCTGTCAAGACCATTTTCTCGAAATCACGTAGATGAATCAAGCTGAAATTGTATGAAAATTACTGCATAATCAAAACCTACCGGATAGTTCCCGTTGACCAAGAGTTATGAAATTTAGCAATAAGTTAGAATGTATAGTACAAAGAAAGAAAAATGTAAGAAAGTTGGAAAAATATAGATATACCTATCATACAAAAAATCCTTAAAACTAGAAAAAGAAAATAATTACGTGCTATTTGTTAACCTTTCGCAAAATCAAATCAGGGTCGATAATTAACTAATATCTTCTTAGCTTGATATAATGGTCATAATGAAACCAGTCCATCACGGGAGTAATCATTTAGTGAACTGTGGACTTTATTGCAAAAAATACCTGCTCTTTCACATTTCATACTTATAAGAGGTATTCAAATTAATGCGCTACAATTCATACTCTCTCTCTGTTATGAGAGTCAAATCTTGTAACTTTTAATGCTCTGAGCAACCGGAGATTAAGCTGCTATTATATGTCATTCGATTCCAGGCTCATTTGTGCTACTTTTTCATCATCTTCACTTTCTTGTGAACGCGTAGATTAAGTGTTGAAAAAATGCTAATAATGTTTATTACTTTCGGATAACATCATTGTGGGAAGGGATCGCCTTTTTAATATAACAGTGCTGAGAGATTCTGTAGAAATCCTGTTCGACTGTGCAAATGTATCAAAATCCCGGCATATTCAATCATATTCAATCAATTAAACTGACACCCTGCTGGGAATCTGAGTTTTCCATATAAAATCCGGTATGGTCGGTTTTCAAATCGGCCGCTTATTCGGTTATTTTGGGTAAACCAAAAACCCAAAGCAAAACTAAAGTCAGATGATAACTACTAAGCACATAGAACAAAATATAATAATAATTAATAAATTAATTTAAAAGATACTGAAATTGGCACGACTCCAAGAATAACGGATAAATAGTAAATAGGTACCTATATATGTAAGTATCAGTAGTTACGTTTATTTATTTATTTTTAATTTTATTTATTCTGAAGTAATTAAAATATTATTTTCTACTTTTCAGTTCATGTCTAAGTTTGTAAAGCTTGGTATAATTTTAATTTTTTGTTATTATAATTTAACGAGAATAAAATATTTTATCATTACATACTCGTACATATTACTTTTACGATAAGGCAAACAGTGACGTAAAACTTCAAACATGCTCACTCACAAAAGAAGCATTGGGATATTAATAGAATTCGAAATTAAATTTTCTCAAATTTATCGTGTCAACATAGAAGAAAGATGTTTAATGTCTCTGTTGAGGCCGGGTTCATACCTTAACAAGACCATACTATTATAAAAATTAATAACAAAGGACAACGAGATAAGAAATAACTTTATGATAAAGTTAAATGAGTACAACGTATTTCCTTCACTTTCGACAATAAATACCGAGTTTCTCTCCAAGGCTGAGATGGGGACACTGGTGCTGCTCTCAAGCACTGTAACAGCCGAGCGTCACCCTTTCTACTTGTAGCTATAAATAGACTTACATATTTTGCATGACAAATACGAAAGTAATTTTCATGCAAGTTAGTAGAATCTATTCAGCATTTCATGAAATCTTGTGTAGGTAGGTGCCGGGCCCCTCGCCTTGAAGGGAGTGCCTGAGAGTGGGTCAGGTCAGTGCCCCAAGCACTTACAGACACAAGCACTTATGACCCTAGGGTAGGTTTAAGGCGTCCCTTTGAAATACGCAGTAACGCTTTTAATTTTGGGCTTAAACGCTGCAAATTTACTAGATTTTTTTTGTCATATTAATCGTATTTTTAATACTTATATTAAAAAGTATCGGTCAAATGAAAGTTGACAAATCAAAATTTCCACTCATTTTGTATGAAATGAACTACAAATATAAATTAGTAATGATTTCTTTCAGTGTTAAATTTGTAAATTAACAATTTTGAGGTATTTCCCTTTATATATAATAAGTTCTCACTTCTCGTCTTTCATAAATCTAGGTCAATGAAGTACAATTAATGAGAGTCGACAAACTTAAAACGTAACACTCATTTTGTATGAAATGATCTTCCGATAAAAGTATTTTGTTCTGGGATACGTATATATATAATAATATTATAATAATATACGTATATATATATAAATTTCTAATTTTCGGATATTTTCCTTTCGTTGTACTATAAGTTCTCACTTATTAACAAATTGTATGTAATAATGTACAAAATATAGTATACGTATATAAACGTTATTTTTAGCTCTACGCGCTCTTTTTGAGATCCTTCCAGTATTTGTATTGATTGCCTGGTATAGATCACTTTTAGTGATAAGGCCGCTTTGAACATTTTCATATTTACATATATTCTGTATAATATATATTTTTTCTTTTTGTGTGCAATAACGACCTATGTCATATTTGTATGAAATGAAGTACAATACGTTTGTATTGTATATTTCTTTCTGTGTATATATAAATTATCAATTATGAAATTTTCTCCTTTATATATAGGTACGGTAGAACTTACCGTACCGAATTTACTTTTCGTCAAATTTTATAAGTCTAGGTCAATGAAATATAACTAACAAAATTCGACATGCTTAAGTTTGCGTTCATAAGCACTTTTATAAAAAAAAAAACTGCAGTAAGAATTTGTTAAGGGTTTTCTTTTGGGATATATCTATAAATTTCTAATTTTCGGATATTATCCTTTATGCTATGAGTTTTAACTTATTGCTTAATTTCATAACTCTAGGTCAGCGGGAAGTACCCTGTGGGTTTTGGCTACTGCTGGAATTTTCATACAAAATACAAAAAAAATAAGCATATACGTTCATGTCTTTTGATTTCGTTGACTTAGAACTTTGACTTTTTCTATACTTCAAGAGGCTATCGACTTAGTAATATTGAATATTTGATATTAATTTCAGCTTTACCGTTCCTTAAGCTTTGGAGAAAATGGTTGATAGACGGACGGACGGACCAACAGACAGACAGACAGAAAGCAAAATTTTCGACAAGACACCAAAATTAAAGTGTTAATCAATAAAATTATTAATATGCATAACTGAAATTCAAAAATTGCAAAAATGTAATTACAAATGTTAAAAAACACTGTTGTGAAAGTCTTGAAGGCAGATGGAAAGCTCGTAGAAATCCGGCTAAATGTCACACGCAGAGGTACTCGGATTGTAAAACAATTAGGCACGTATCTTAAAAATGTAAAGATAAGGTACACATACAGGTTTTCAGTGTGTGATATGTTTAAATGTTTAGTTGTAAGTAGGCTTGTCGCGTTGTACACGTCCGAGTGGAATCAGATTAGAGTGGGGGTGGGCGAGCGAGGCGAGAATGGGGTAAAACTCCCTAGACGAAGTAATCAAATGATTGGCCGCGATCGGCAGTCATTTCTACATTAGCACTTATTATAAACATACGTCTGATATTAGTGTCAATTTAGTTCAATAAATTCACCGTAAGTGGGCTTAATTAGGCTTCCCGCTGATCTTAATCGCTTATATTGAGGAAATCCAGTAAAATTCTTATTTTGAGAGGGTAGATGACGGATATTAAGTAGAATAGATAACTTAATATGGTGTGTTTGTCTTTAGGAAATCTATTAATGATATAAAGTCATAAAGTACCCAAGGAGTAGCCTCACCTCTAAACGGTAATTAAATTAATTGTAATATTTAAGTAAAATAAAATAATATTAAATATTATATTTTTTATATACCTCCCCATATATAGGGATATGCCCTATTCAATATTATTTACCAATATTCTATATATCTTCTAATATTATCCAGCTAAACAGTTTGCTTTGAATTAAAAACTATTTTCAGTAATTGTGGGTACGACGTCCATTCACAGTAATTTTTATATTTAACAATATTTTCGTTTTCCACTAAGTAAGGTAAAGTAAGACAAATCACTACTTTAGGTTCCACATTCAATCAGACAATGTAGTGCTCTCTGAGCTGAGAAAGGGTAAAGAACAAAGTATCTTTTAATTAATGTTTCCCTGTGTATTCTGATATATTAACCTTTGTCGAGGAACGGAATAGATTATATTATTATTATGGTAATAGTTGGATGTAATTATTCTTAGAATACCAACCAAACCATCACGTATGTACTTTATGTTTTTTGCAAAGCCAAAAATACGCATCTAAACTACTGGCACTCGCTTATTGGACTGTCACTTAATAAGATGTCTGTGATTTTATAACTATAAAGCTATCAAAAATGCTCATTGTGGTAAATAACTGTTTGTTATGCACTATTTCCTGACTTCTTATAGTTTTGATTTCATCTAAAAGAGTTCAGGCGCTTAGGAGGTTACATATGCAGTAGATGCACTAACTACGGCGGATAGAAATGGCAAGAAAGTTCTAAATATTTATTGGTCTCCAGTGAGCCGAGGACATCAACCTCTATATGATATATAATATAATATATATAACGTATTATTCAAAACGCAGATTACTAAAGAAAATGGAAATGTTGTCACATTTACGTTTACGTACGTTCACATTTACGTACGTTCTAGAAATATGACAGTTATAATTAAATAATTTTCTCGTTCTAAAATTATAGCTATTATTAAAAAATTAACATGACAGGCTAAATATAATAAACAAATATAAATCAACATTACCCCCGGAGACGGTTTCTAGGGTGAAAGCATTGAACCTCCACGTCACAGATTGTCGCAAGATGCACTGTAAAGAAGTATAATGTTATTAATAATGTATTACTAATATTAACATAACATTCAAAGCGTTGATGCAATCTTAAATATCGCATTGCGAATTCGCCAATATTAACAAATAATAGCGTTGAAAAAACCGTTCATACTATACAATATTTAATTAAAGATATTCAACAGAAAACAAAAAAAGAGTATAAACTATATAATTATTAATAGTAATATATTATTAATAACATTTTTTGCTCTTTGTTTTATACTCTTATTTACCATACAACATACATTTTATTATAGAAATTATAAAAAGTACAAAAATTAATTTAAAGAGTACAAAATATTCTACTTTAAAATAATATATATTATACAAATATTGTTCCAAATTCCTTCGCTAAGTAATATTAAACTATTCCTTAAACGTAAGCTATTATTAATGTTCCGACTCTCTATTATTATGAAAATTAGGTAAATGTTACGCTTGATTTAGATAAACCATTCGCTCCGTTCAAAAGTATAGTGTTTAGTAAACTCTCATGTGTACACATTTGTATTCATCCGTATGAAATAAGGAATATTGTAATTGAAATAACAAAAATTTATACAAATATTCATCCGACTAATATATACTTATATATACATATAAGAGCCAAAATGTTAAATCTAAATATTATATATACAATCAAACAATATTATTTCTAATATCTATTAAATTTAGACCAAATGATTAACATTAACTTGATATTTTACATAATGTTTTGGTTTATTGTAATATTTAATTTATTTGAAATTTATTAAAAGTTTATTATTATAAATATTAATTATTATAAAACTACTTTACTTTCTTAAGATTAAACATCAGATAAATATTTTTTCTGTCATAAAATGACTGATTAAATGATTCCTAGATAGAGGATAAAATAGAATAGAATAGACGTATAAAAATGAAGTGGCTAGAAATATGTTTTCGATGTATCATAAGTATTAAGGGGCTTTTTAAGCTTCCTGCTCTCTTTTTAATTAGTAGTAAAGAACTTACGAGGGTGTTTTATCACATTGTAAACAGTAAATTCTTTTTTTAATTATTTTCAACTGAATAATAGTGTTATTTCAATTTGTATTAAGTAACCAGCACGTCACATATCCTCGTACGGGATCCGAGAGCATCAATATCATTGATGCGTACACTACACTACCTATGTAGTGTACTCGAATGCCCAGTGAATACGAACAAAAGCTATTTAAATTTCACACAGGTGTTGTTGAGTAGTTGTGTCGTGAAGGATATATTGACCGTGACTGTCTTTATGATGTTTTCCTTTTTGTCTTAAAAAATAATGCCCCTATTTCGACAAGGCTGTAAAAAACAAAGAGTGATCGCACGACATGGTTATTTCGCAATGTAACGCGCGACGCTAACTAAATTCGGTTTGCAATGTTAAATTAGGCTTAACGACTTACGTTAACAAATTTATACGAGCAGCATTATGCGTCAGTCAGTAGTCCACTTGCCTGCACTTGTCCAAGTTGCAGGTCGTCCAGGAGAGCAGCTTCTGTGCTCAGCGATCTGGTAAGAAGGCGCTTTTTTCGTCGTTTGTGCATCGTCAGGAACCGGCCCGTGTAGAACTTGGGTTTTGGTATGACTTCAGTTACTGCTTGTGTAACCACTATCGCCACTTCTTGAACTGCGTTTAAAATAAATTTGAATTTTAGTTAAATTAGAAAATAATATTAAAATAATATGCTTATATTTGTGTTCATAATTAAGAAAACAATAAAATAATGTTTTTGTTAGATTAGTGCCTAGTGTGATGTACACCACATACGCATAATCTAATGTGTCCAATAAGTAGAATCGTTAGCGCGAGAACTGCTGGACACAATAAGCGGTTCAATGATGTTACAATGTGATGATAGCGATATAAAAAATGATCTGAGTTTCATGCAATCGATATACCTCCAAAGTGCAACAGTATAGTTTGTAAGCAACTAAAAACAGTGGTGGTTTATAAAAACAACATAATTAAATAGTCTATGTTGCGAAACAAGACAGTATTTGAATGACAGAAGAAAACGAATGAATATTAAAATTCAAAGAAAATCAATTATAAATGCTTGTACGTCACAGTTTGTATGTAACTAAGTTGCGTAATCGCTCTTGTAATTGTTAAACCTCGGTTTAGAATGCACGCGTCACTCCACATTAGTTTCCAGAGGGAAACGTCACGTATGATATTTCCTACGAGACGTAACCATTATCATATGAGGGAACTATCTGCTAACTTTAGAACATTAAAGATAAATTTATTTCTATTCCACATACAGACTTACTATTAAAACATTATATAACATTATATATAAAAAGCTTACAGTTTATATATTTAAGATATGTGTGTGTGTGTGTGTGTGGAAGATAGGAATCGCAACTAAGAAAACCTTGTGTTTAGGAATCCTGGTTTTCCCCACTCATATGCCAACTACACTTATTCAGTTTTTCCAAAAGGTAACTCTTGTTAGAAAAGTAAGCAATTTAAGTAATACATATGTAAAGTGTTTTTGTGTGTGTATATGTTTGTGTAGGTGTGTGTGTTGTGTTATATGTCAGTGTGCATTACAATAATTACAGTTCTTTTACTGTCATTATGAACCTCCGTACTTTTATACAACAGCAATGTCACTGCGCTACTTATTAGAAATAAATGATTCAAGCCCAAGTGAAATTCTAAAATATAACATATTATTTTTTAATATATATTTTCCAATTTAATCAATACATTGGTTAAGATGCGGAACCATTGCGCATACATATTGTTAGCGTAAGCTGACTTTTGTCCCAGTGATTAAGGGACAATAGCTGCACCGTATCTCGTGCTCCAGCCGTAGATGTGTAGAAAAACGAAGAAGATTCTTGATTGCAATTAATTAAATTGTTAAGATTCAACAAAGAAATAATTTTACAGAGTGGGAGAAAGTTACCACTTTGGCCAGTTAAGGAGCGGTGCTATGACTATATCACAAAAACAAATTAAAACGTGCGAACCTTCTACCACATAAAAATTTGTTGAATAAACGCATAGTTTTGCGAGTGATCCACTAGTTCCTTAATTAGTCCACTGTTTTGGGGCGATAGAAAAGACTTTACTATCAAATGCCAAAATACTTACACTCATTGGGAATATCCACCAACTTCCTTTTATCGATAGGTTTAACTTAATCAAAATGCACTATAATGATCCAAGCCTCGTGACAACTATTACTCAAGAGCTAGGAAAATCCTACAGATCTCCACTGTGCCATACGCGCTCATGGAGGTTTATGTGGGAATCTACTCAGCCCAACAGACGACTTGCTCTCTGAGAAGGTTACGAAACCCTTTCCCCAACATTCTAAACATGGTCCCTACACAAGCAAAGAAAGCGGACCTTATCAGGAGAGAATATGGAAAAGGGGAAATCTCACGCACTCTGATAATCTTAGGGATTGATTATTATAAGATTGTTAGATGTTGGTATTACACTAAGGATAATATTGCGGTCGTATCTACTCATTTTGTATGAAGTTAACTACAAATAGAAGTGGTTTCTTTCTGTGTTAAACATATAAATTTTATGAATTTTGAAATTTTTCTATTTATATGTATACTGTAAGTTCTCACTTCTTGCCAAATTTCCTAGGTCTAGTCGTATGCACTCATTTTGTATAAAATGAACTACCTAATGAGTTGGGAATGGATGTTTTTACTAGGATATTTTTTTTCCAAATTTCATAACCTAGGTCACTGGGTAGGTATTTTCTCATACAAAATGCAATAAAAAGAATCATAAACAGTTATATCTTTTGATTGCGTTAACCTCTTGAACTTGTTATGGACTTGGATTTTTGATATAAATTTCAGCTTGATTTATCCACGTCATTTCGAGAAAATACTCTTGACAGACGGACAGCAAAGTGGTCCTATAAGGTTTCCCTGTATTATTTTCGGGTACGGAACGTCTGTGATGTAGAATAATATATATAAATAAACCATAGTAAGAAAAAAATATCGTTCAAGTGCGTCGAATATCGTGCAAGTAGTACTCGTGTATTTTTTTAAAGTAACATAAATTATTTCTTTTTTCATAAATTAGAACGACCAAAAGCTGCTTTATATTAAATCGTACTAATTGTAAATACTACTTATTGTACTAAAACGAATATAACAAGTTATATTTAGTAAAAGTAGAAAATGATTTAAAAAGCAGCTTTAAGACCAGCAGGCTGGATAGGCAGAGAAAACCATATATTAAGTCATTCCGTTCCCCAATTTTCGAGGCATCTCGTGCTGAGTGGCGGAACTCAACACTGCGTTTTTTCTACAAGAGCGTACAAATAAATATAATTTAAATATAACGATTGCCTCTCTGATTTACAGTCATACGCTGTCCCACCGACCTTTTGCTGTCTCAAAAGATTTTTTTCTCGAATAATAATTATACTTTAAATACAAAAGTATGTTAATATTATAATATTTCTATAAAATATATGCTTAAAGATTATCGCGCCAGGCACACCTACATACATACTCTTACATTTAATATAAAGTCAGTATGTAGTAAGTATTTATTTTCTTAGCAATTTTACGCACAAGCTCTGAGCAGCTCAAACACTAACTAACGAACAGGTCAATTATAATAAAACTAAAAAGCTTGCAAGATACCACGATAATGTGAATAGTTGATATCATTACATTTTTGCAGTTTTGCAATAATTTATTAATCGATATCTCACTATCAGTTTACGAGATCACTATAATAATAATCCTGGATTGATATAGATACAGCACTACAGAGTTTGTGTTTATCATGCCATGTTTACTGATCGTTGATAAAAAGCCAGTAAAAGCTTGTATAAATCGTACATACTAATGTCATCTATATCAGCATGCTAGTGGTTATCAACTTTGTGGAGCTCGTTACAGTAAAGTTACCCATGAAGATAAACAGAAATTATAAAATAATATATATTTTTATTTAAAACTATCTTTAGTCATATTTTTATTACTTAAAAATTTATATGAGTCAATATATTATGTACATATTGTAGATATCTATCAAATGCGACTCCTACACCGATGGAAGGTATGAAATTCGCCACGTAATCAAAACCTACAGGCTACTTCCCGTTGACCTAGAGATATGCAATTTGGCAACAATCCGAAAATTAGAAATTTATAGATATATAATTTATCTATTTAGCTGCTTTCATACAAATACGATGGCACATTTTAGTTTATCAACTTTTGTAAATTGCTTTTTCCGCTGACCCACAATCATGAAATTGGTACTGACACCTCGGTGCGCGAATACTACTCGCACTTGACCGATATTTTTTTGTTATACATCAACCACTTATGGGTGAATTCAAAGTCAATTTTCGACATCGGTGAGAATCATTGGTTTTGAAGTGACAGTACAGACGGGTTCTTTATATACTTTCAGTATACGATGCTATGATCCGTAGTGTATTTTTACAATATGTCTAAAATAACGTCTCTCCTAGGCTAATTATGTAAAACATGCGCTATCAAGATACTATTTAGTGACAAAGCAGTCGAACTTTATAACAATTGTCCGCTAAAGTTTGCACGTTGTATATTTGTTTATATTTCGGGATGTGTGAACAAGTCAGACGAACATTATACGCAGTTCGCCAATTAATCGCCGGATTGCCAATTAATTTTTATAATATCAATTCTCAAAATTTCTTTAGATTATCGTAGCAATAATAATAAAATAGTCAATATTTTTAGGTAATCACTTTATAACAACAGACGAAGTTTTTATTATTATTATTATGTACATACGATTATCAAAATATACAAAAACGAACGGCAATTCACACGCTTATTAATAACGATTTTTTTTTAATTATGAAAATTAAAAAATAAAAAATTTGCCAGGACGTTTACAATACAAGACAATTTAAAAAAAATGTCATGTAAAATTTCACATGGTTATTATGTTTTAAGAAAAATAAAATTAATATACATTCATTACATTCTCTGACTGGATGCTGAAGGCGGAGGATCGGGATCTCTGGCGCACCCTAGGGGAGGCCTATGTCCAGCAGTGGACAGTAATAGGCTGATTTGATGATGATTATGATGATTACATTCTGTTAGTGGATAATGATGGAAGGTAGGCTCGTAGTGATCTCCCGTCATAGGGCTGCAACATACCATCCACCATGACCACGAAATGGGCGCACTATGATACGCACGGGTGTCTTACAGTCTACGGAGCTATAAATAGCTAGGTGGAATGTAAGAGGAGGGCTGGAACAGAATATTAATGAATTATTAGATATGAAGATGATAGAGGTTTGGATGTTGTTGTTTGTGTGACTGAGACTAAGTGAAAGGGCACTGACACTACTGATTTACCGGGCAGCCTCATCGTTTTTAGGGCCGACGTACCTTACGGCGTACTTGTAGCGGTACAAGGAATACAAGGCAATCAACCTGAGCTCCTTTGCTTTGAGTTAGGTCAGTAAAGTGAACGAGGCTTTAAAGCTATATTAGAATTTTTTAAGGAGAGGTATTTGTTTGTGGCAAATATAATGCTTGACCACAAATAAATTTCCATGTAAATATGGGAGCGAATGGAAGGGAAAAATATGATTGATTTACTCCTAGTGGATCAGCGGTTAACCAAAAACGGTAAACCAAATTATGAAAACATGTGTATTTAGGGATGTCAATCACTATCTGGTAGTTGCTAGAACAAGGGGTCTGTTTGTGGGTAAAACTTGGTAATATATAACTTGGTCATAATCATAGATATTCTCAATTAACCAAGTAACGTCTTAAAATAAATTAGATAATCATTTATTTTATTTTAAGAAGTTACTTGGTTAATTGAGAATAATATGACAAAACTTAATGTAATAGGAACGATAGTTAAACACATTGCTATATTTTTATTGACATGGAGTGGGGCGTTTTGTCAGGTACATGTCACCTAATACGCCTTTTTTGTATTACAAAATGCCCTATACAACTATATATATATTCATACATAAATTGAACCAAAACAGAAAAAAACGCATCTATCAATTTAATAACTAATCATCACAGCACAACAGTAAAGCAGGATTCAAAGTCTTCAAAAGCTTTCCATAAACCAACCTCAAGTAGCCGTATATTGTTGCTGTGTGAGCTATGATTATCTAACATCAATAAAGTCTTTCGAGGGTTTTTATGGTGCAAGAATACTTCTTCAAACCATTTCATGAACAAATATGTGTTGACTTACGATGATTTTTTGTTTATAAAAACTTGTGATCCTGATGGAAGGCCTTCTGAAAATTGTGGTTTGTTCAAGGTGCCTTTGTAGATCATTAAAGGTGGAAGAAAGTTACTCAAACCATTACAAAAAGCAATTACTGTGATATTTTCACCTTTTTCAGATACAGTGAGAGTGTATACATCTTGAACACCTTTTGAAGTGACAACTTTGCCTGATTGCTTATTTGGATCCCACACTTATCCATATTAAAAACGTCTTCAGGGTGATTCGACAAATCATGTTCTTCATAAATGGTGGCTAACAAATCAAAAATTGCTTGATAACTTCTAGTCCATATGTTCGAGACAGATATAATCTTTCGTATTTTTCAGACTAGTTCAGGATTGTGATCCATAATTTTTTTATGTGAGCAACAAATTTTTTTTCGTATTCTACAGAAGAGACTTAATCTATCTGTTAAAAGGTGCATTCTCAAGGCTCGAGATGCAATCTTCAAGTGCTTTGAAACTTGATTTACTCCCATTTCTTTACGTCAGAAGGATCGCATTGCACAATCCAAATCTTCTGCACTCCTAGAAATTCAAAGTCTCATCATTCATACTTACGAGAAATATTCTGATATAAAATAGAATATAAATTAGATGTTGTGTAATTTAAATAATTTAAAAACAGCAGAGGGGTATATTGTATATTTAAAGTTAAATAGTTAAGATCAATTTAACTTAACTATAACGAGTATGAGTATATAAAAAAATATCTGCAATTTACCACGAATTGTATTTTTACCAAAACACTAGTTTTAACAATATTTTTTAACCAAACGTAATATAAACCACGCGTGCACATCAGCCATGTTGCTTGGTGACTGATAGCTATTCGTCGCGCTATACGTCTGTTGTGTAGCTTTCTTAGAGTGCGAGCTAGGTGAGTGGGGCATTTTGTCAATTGAGGCGCATTACCCAGTTTTACTAGGTTGGCGCTACTGAATTAGGTGCATACGTAGTTTTGAGTTATCGCATAAGAAGCTTTAAGTGTGTATGCAGAATCTTGCAGCGACAGAGGCACCTATGTGGTGTAGGGAAAAGAGGTTTTATCTCAAAGTGCCGCAGAAGGAAAGAAGAAAGCATGGCAGGATTATAAAGTCTCGAGTACAGAAACGTATAAGAGAGATTAAAAAGAAAACCTATTAGCTGCAAAAATACTGACAAAATGAAGCGTGAAAAGTCAGAGAAAAAGATGAACTATTAACTAAGCTTTTCTACCGAGAAGTATGATTCTAGGGGCTGTTCGTAAACCTGTAGAATGAAAAGGGTGCTTTCGAAGTATGGTGAAATATTGAAAGACCAACTCACACGTTTGCAGCGATCAGCAGAATTTTACAAGGAGATATATGAATGTGATGACGCTTCAACCCCAAATAGTCTTAATGCAGCAGATCGCAAAATTGGGGAAAAGAAGACTATCTACTATCTTTAAAGACGTAGTTTGACTTGTTCTTGTGTTTCTGCAATTTATGCTAGCTATCCGGTGTAGTATTGGACCATTGACGAGGTGCAGTCATCGTGCCTTTGTATAAAACCAAAGGTTTATAGATAGACCGTGCAAGCTATAAGGCTATTAATTTGATTAGCCAAGATAGTAAAGTTTACGTAAAAAACAGCTGGAAGAGAAATCCTGGCTCGAAAAATGGCGTTTGGCATGGTAGGAAGAAAGAATTGTGCTATTCTGCCCTGGTACAATGTAAACGGACTTTTGCTGCAGACTTTAGTCTCTTTATAGAGCGCAGCTTGACAGTTCAATTTGTATTTGTATGGCTATCTGTAAGGATCGAAACAAAACGCCATGGGAGTGAAAGTAGGTGACTTGAAGATAAATTGCCTGTTGTATGCAAATAATGCAGTGCATATTGCATCATCAGAATGCGAGTTGCAGGTATTGGGTCACAACTCTGAAAGACAAGTGTGAAAATAATGGTAGTAAGACAGAGGTTCTGATATTTAAAAGAGAAGAAAATTTTGTTTACTGAACGTCAAAGAACGTTCTAAGATGCCTGACAAAGTTAGATAAAGTTATTGGACAAATTGCACTTCTATGGTTCCAATAATTGGCATCTTGAGAGAGATAATAATCGGTACAAATAATCTGCATAAAATTCCGAATAGAATGTCAAGTATTTATAATCGATGAAAACTTTCTTCCTTCTTGGCAAAATTAATCACTCAAAGTCAAGTTAGTAGTCAATAATAATCAATAATAGTAGCCTTTAAAAATATTATTGTTTATGTAAGTCATAATAATGTTTGAACACTAACAAGTCCTTAATTCAAGGGTTGGATGTTTGAATTATGATGGCAAATGTTCCTATTGATTGGGTTTATTAGTATTAGAACCATTCGATTGCTCCTGGGAAACCCTATCCAACTGTTTACGATTTCTGTATTTGGATTTGGCTTTTCAACGCGTGTAGGCCGAAATTATGGATTTTCCTTGGTTTTTTTTTTATTTTACATATTTTTATTCTATCCAAACAAACTGTTACGCAAACTTTTTTGATTAAACTTTGACGAGAACTGACGATTGAAACTTGAATGAACGTAACTTTTCCGAGTCAAAAGTTATGCTAAAATGACCATAGATTGGCAGCGCTTCCAGTACACCATGTGCAATGTTTCACTTAGCGTAATAAATTCAGAATCGAATTGATTCTTTAGCTATCTTACATAATAAATGTAATTGAACACCAAATTGTAAATTGTCCTGCCGCATCCGGTGGCCTACGGCTGTCCGGCTGACTTCTTCTATCTGTCCATCTGTCGAGACCATTTTATCGAAATCACGTGGATGACTCAATCTGAAATTAATATCAAATATCCAAGTCGATATTTCGATCTCTTATAACTATCAAACTTCTAAGTCCAGTCAAACGCAATCAAAAGATATTTTGTATGAAAATCAGCGCATAATCAAAACCTACAAAATGATTTCCGTTAAACTAGAGTTATGAAATTTGTTAATAAGTTAGAACTTATAGTTCAAATAAAGGAAAACATCCGAAAATCGGATTTTTATTTTATTATATATCCCAGAAAGAAGTTATTACAAACTTATATTTGTAGGAAATTTCATGCAAAATGAGTGGATGCAACCAAATTAAAGTTTGTCAATCTTTATAAGTGGTGCTTCCCGTTGACCTATAATGAAATGGTACAAAACCCTCGGTGACAGAGTACTACTCGTACTACTTATCTTACCTCTTGATATCATCATTATCGTGAACATCATATGAGGAGGATAATGTTCAAGTTCGTTCCCAAAAAAATGTATATATAGAAACACCAAAAAACAATAAATGCTAAATATATTTTGTTTAAATATTTTATAGTCTATATTTTTAAACGTTTTAGTAATTATGACTTAAAATCAAAAGGTTTATCGCAAAATACTACATTAATGTATCACTTGGCGGGGCATGAACGATTCTTACAACATACCTACATAATGTGATAGGACGAGCAACGGGCCAAATGACGTTTGCGCATATCGATCACGCGGTGTTAGCATTGAATACTAATGTAAATGTCTTAATAGTTGTTTATATCCAAGTTAAAAATGTTTATCCAAAATATCTAATGAAAATAATAAATTTAATAATATTATTAATCCTCATAAAAGTCACTAATATTATGTACGTAAAGTTAAATGTTAAGTATTAAATTTGTTAGAATAACGTGTTATTTATATGATATTGGGTACATAATATATAATATGAAATACGACATGGCGATATATTCGTTTGCGATTTTATTAACTATGCGTAGGCAGGTTTTGGATGTTCTGAAGTGGGACATATTCTCGTTCAAAATATATAAGTATCGTAAATATCCAGTTTCTAATTGAATCATGTGTTCATTTATAGATTACAATAAAAAAAGGAACCAAATAATAAAATTCGCCATCGTGGCGCAGTGTGGCATCGTGACATAACACACAATGGTTCTGGGCTATTTCCCCAAAGGGACATAAATATATTTCAAATATTTTGAATTTCTTTCGTCCGGCAATTGACAGTTTGTCTTAAGTTAATTTCTATAAATACATCGTGTTTATAGATAAAAATTTTAAGATAAATATATAAAAAAGTAATAAAATAAATATTATATTACTTTAGTACGATAGTTGTGGGCTAGATCCGACTTGGGGAGAAAAATATATGTCATTCTAGAAAATCAATTCTCAATGTTTTAGAAGGCGCAATATGGGCAACGGAGTGAATTAACACTAGGTTCTAGTGGCGAAGTGTCCATATAACACCATACCCATCGAGTCACCTTGTGGAAATCTTATGAATACATTAATAAATACTAAATAACAATTAATTATGAACTAAAACCTACAAATAAAAAAAATATAACCTACCTAATCTACATAAAAAAATAGAATTAATAAACGTGTCAATAATTAATTTGTATTCACTTTTGATTCTGTTATTTTTAATTTTCAAATTTATTTTAGTGTTAATTTAATTACAATTGAAATAATGAAAGTGTCGAAAATCTAAAGCTTTAGATTAGTGTAAATATTAAATATATTTAATAATTAGTTTGCCAAAGTACTACTGTAGTTTACTGTTTTTATTTATCTCCTCGTCACATATACCTATAGAAGACGAATAAAATGGAAGACTAACAGTATTAGAATTTATATTTTACATACAATGTTTAAAGCTGTTTTTATGAGAAAATATTGCTGTTCCCACTTTTTAAATCTCTAATGTCTGTGTAAAAGGCAATTATAATTTACAGTAAATGTAAAACGTTTATTTGTATAAGAAACAATATTATTATTCTTTAAAACAGTTTCATAAATATCCTTTATTATTTTTTGTAATATGCAAATGTGGTTTGGCAAAAATGGTTATTGTATCTATCTTTAGGAGATACTCATACTTATATATCTACTAGACTAATCACGTGAGTTAAGCCGCCAAATTGTAAATTATCGATGTTTTCTACTTTACTCAAATATTAATATCAAATGTATGTATTATTAATATAAGCTTTCTTCTGGAATCATCCTCAGAGTAAAATCCTCTTAATAAAATGCGTGACGTAGTTTAAAAGTTACCTGAATATAAATTTTCCTTCCCTCCTAGTTTAACTATTTTGACCTCTTTGACAGACTTGAGTTACTTTCGCAATTAGGTATATTATTACTATATATTTATATAATTAAAGCTGAGCAAAATCTGAATGTTGTACATCCAGTAGGGATGGCTTTGAATAAAATATTAACTTTATTATACATTTTCAAATTTTACTAGTAGATGCTCGCAACGATTATATGATTAAAAGATTAAATAAAGATCAGGTAAAAAATGAGGTAAATGAAAATGGAGTGACAACACTCGATTTTAATTTACCTCATTTTTTACCTGATATTTCTCTTATTCTTTATAATTATAAGCTCATACATCAGGTGTTCCAGATCTTTAACTTTTATATATCAAAATGTCAATGAAAAATTTACATCACGATGAACAACTTTTATTAAGTTTTCTTTATTTCATATAGTTTAGCTCGAGATTATATTTCATCACGAGATGTTCCAGATCTTGGATTTTCATATAAAAAATGTTTACTTTTTTCATTGACGTTGACTTTCACGCGTATACGCAATACCTTTCACTAAGAACCATTTTCGTATTTCTTATAGTTTAGTTGATCTATTGTACATCAGATGTTACAGATCCTTGATTTTTATATGTCAATTGAAATTACTGCAGCATTTATTATGTGCGTGTAAAAACAGAGAGACAGTTAATTTTTTTTAAATCATACATTGATATTCTTTTAGCGTTTTCACATCTCCTTGCTTCATTTTTTGTACAAATATTCAATGTACAGACACACTTTATTTACTGTTTTATAATAGTATAGATAACTTTAACACTATAGAAAAGACGTACGTATATAATTAATTTAAAAACGGGACCTTCTAAAATAAAACTATAACAGATCAGATATACTGGAAGAATATAGAAAAATAGCTATGAGCTAAATTTGATCTGAGTGATGTGTGTATTTTCCAATGACAAATAAAGATTGAATTGCTTTGCATCGTCTGATGTATAATTTTAAGAGACGAAGAAGAACATTTTTTGATGACTTTAAGAAACCAGATTAACTATATTCAATTTAAATTATATAATCGGGAAGAATAGTATCAGTATTAGCTATTTATTATAAATAGTAAATAATATCAGCTCAAGGTTTAGGTATTGTGGTCTAGAGAAAATAATAAAATTTCTATATGACACGATACATGATGGACGCGATATACCTATATCCCAGCTTAGTTAGCCGTTCAATCAACAGCCTAGCCTCTTTACTAAACAGCGCCGTTCAGCTAACGGCCTGAATGATGTTTAGCCGTAGCGTTTGTTACAACACTAAATAAAATGCTTAGGCCATTCGTAGCATAGGGTGACCATGTGACAGAAATAAAAAGATGAAACATCTGATATAAATAAAACATGTTTTTATTTTTTTTACGTTCAAATGTTTTTTGAATGTTTAAATGTTTGTAATTGTAATATTTTGTTTTATTTTAAAATCTTTGGAAATCATGAGATCTAATTTCGTAAATTAAGCTCTTTTTGTTTTAAGTGGACGTAAATTGAAAAATTAGGTTGCTTAATCTTGGTAGTTTAAAAGCCACATAAACTCGCCATCAGGAGAGGACCCCATAATTCATAAGTAATGAACTTATTACAGAATTCACATAATTTATACGAATAATTACGAAAAAACAAACAAACTTACCTTGATGTTGTTCGTCATATTCAATAAGTTTTCGATCGAAATTCGCTTTACAAATTTAATTGCTTGATTCAGGCTCCCCTAAGTTCACAATTTTATTGTCAATACACCCTTCCATTGTATATTTTCCTATTAATATTTGCAAAACATCATCAAATTTATTGCTTGCCGACGACATATTTACAGTTTGGAGAGTTTCAGCGCCAGGTGGCAAAGAGGAACTTAATTGAAATGAACAAGCTAGGCAAGATATGCAATGTTATCGATCCAAGTCTCTTGCCTAGCTGTTCGATCAAATGGGTAACTATCATTCAGGCCGCTAGGTGGACGGCGCTGTTTAGTAAAGAGGATAGGCTGTTCATTGAACGTCAAAGCTAGTTGGCTGACATATATACAATTAAAATTGATATAATCTATATCAGCTATACATCTATACATATGAATAAAATTGTGGTGTATGTTTGTGGTTGATAGCAATTCTTGCCAAGTCTTGCTTTTTTTTCGAATAATTTAAGCTAGAGTTTTTTCACAAAAAGTATTATTCTATTCTGGGAAACTACGTATGTAACGATATATATCATATAACGATTTATGCAGGCTTAAAATATGATAGGTAAGATATAGTTACAAATACAATAACGTCCACGTGTTGAATAAGATGTTTTTGATTGACAAGAACGTGACTGGTTGTTAATTTTTAAACAACAGATTCAACTTTTAATACACAATTTTAATTACATTTCATTTTAGAAACCATTGGGAGGTTCATTCATACTAATATTTAATTAAGAGATTCTTACGAAAGATATGATATGGTACATTATAAAAAAAATCTCTAAAAAATCTTAAGATAAGGCTTCATGATAGTCTCAACTAACTACATACTATTGGTGAAACACTCAACTCGCATATCATATTTCTATAAATTAGCGAAAAATTGATGATGAAGTGTTTTTAAAACATTAACCACGTTTTAAACGAAGTTCTCTTTATCTGCTTAGTTATGTGCTATAAAAAGTGGGTATAACGAAAAGAAAATTTATATTTACCCGTATCTTCGGAGTCATCAGACAGCACAGATGATCTGTCATCTATTTTCTGAAACAAAGAAAAATCGCTTTTAATATCTAAATCTCAAATTTTAATTTTAAGAATTTGTTTGTCTTGAGGAGCAACTAAATTATGTAGTGCGTAATACGCGTTTATAAAGATTTGGCCTATAAAACTAAATTTACTTTAGTTAAAAATAAATGGTTGCTACTTTTAGAACGATGTGACACTGGCCGGTTAGCCAACGACAAGTGTTGGTATGCGTTGGGTTTGAAAATAGCAATTTGTCTAAATTAAATGCTGACTAAGTAGATCTTCCGATATTATTATACACATTATTATAAAGTTAATACTTTAGGATATTTAGGAAATAAATTTTATATTAACGAATGGTGCAGATATCAAATAAACTAATTTATATAAATTTATAGATATATCCTAGAAGAAAACCAATACAAACTCATTTATACAAAAGTTCATTTCATACAAAATGAGTGCATACGACCGCAAATGAAAGTTTGACGACTCTTATTAGTTGTACTTCATTATATAATTTGACGAGAAGTAAAAACTTACAGTATATATAAAGGAAAAAATCTCAAAATTGATAATTTATATGTTAACACTGAAAGAAACAAACTTATGGATACGACCGCAAGTTTATGTTGTCATTTTTTTGTAATTTCATCAATTTTAAATCCCTTAAATTATTAAATGTTTTAGATTTTGCTTTTTTATTAGAGAATATTAGCTCCGATTTACAAGTAAATTATTTGGGCTCTTTATTAATCCTAATAAGTTTCAGATGTGTATAGTTGGTAACTCTAAACAACTGCCTAAAATACGTTCGCCTCTTCCCTCAATTTTATTTGAAATTGTTTGTTTGGAGGATAGTGAATCTTAAGAGTTTGGGGTACAGGATGGTACATTTACTTCGGCGCCTCACATATCCGAGCTCAGACTCAAGATCTATTCTACTAGAGATAAGCTAATAAGATGGACGACCCTATTATACTTAAAAGCCTCTGACTGAAATATGACTCTGAATCCTGTTTTGTATAGTTTAGATAGCCCGAACGTCTGCAAAATGTTATAATAATATTTATGTTTCGGTTAACGAAAGACGAGCATGTGATGCAGTACGGTAGTCAACTCAAATGGTTGACAATAGAACATAAGCGCCACTTAAACTCCCTCACTCACACTTTATACTATCCTCTACTATCCCGTTACTCCATCTTATCTCAAGGATTAGTTTAAGTTCTTGGGGTAAGTCACTTTCCGCTCCCATGCAAACAACTTCCTTGATATGCCTTTATGCCGCACGAAATGCTATCGTGATGGATGACTCTTTTACTGTTAAAACTTACTGTTTTAACTATGGAGTGAGTTAGAAGTAAGACGCTCCCAGACGGTTGGTTTATTTAAAGGACATCTCAAATAGTACTATCTTACGTTAAATTTGTAAATGGACAATATGTTAATTGGTGTATGTGTGTGACTCTCCGACTGATTTCGGCCAAGCCACTTCGACTCCTTGTCGGAATGGCACTGATGCGCCTGGATATGGCTTATATAGCCAATTTTAGCAGCAAACTCCCGTGCGCAGTGTGGACACGTGAGCTTGCCGCGCACATAATTGTAGTTAATGGCGACAGGTGTTCGGGCCTTTAACTTATCACGCTTGGCGTCAAGGTCTGCTTTGCGATGCTTCTCGTAATGGCGGATTCGCCTCTGCATACTTCGGCGCCATTCAGACCGCTGTTTTGCCAAGCGCTTCTATTGAAAGGGCTCAGTGTTACATCTTTTCATGTGACGCTTCTGAACATCTGTGTATCCAAGTAGTTGTCGCCGCCAGGCTTTCGCTTGTCCTCCATTAGTCCAGAATAAAAGATGCGCTTGCCACTCTCTCCTCCGACATACGTGATACATGACCGGAGCTGTCGATACATTACATAAGTCTCAATGCCACCAACACTAGCTCGTCTCAGAACTTCGGTGTTGCGAACTCGGTCGGACCATGTGATCCTCATGATGGTACATTTTAGGTGGAAACGATCCAGAGTACGCACGTGGTGGCGATACACACACCAGGTCCCAGAGGAATAAAGAAGATTTGGCAGCACAATCGCCATATATACAGAAACCTTAGTGGCCAACTTTAGATCGTGCGAACAGAAGACCTTGGAACGCAGCTTTCCAAATGCTGCAGCTGCACCACTAATCCTGCTGTGGATGTCAGCATCGAGGTCACACTTAGATGTTAAAGTGTTCCCCAGATAACGGAATTTGTCTAGCTGTTTGAGCACATCTTCGCCAAACTTAATTACCAGTGTCTCACGAACATGTGTGTCTAGGGACATCACTTCCGTCATTTTGACGTTGATTTTCAGGCCGAGCTTGAACACGTTTGGTGAATAACAGATATCAGCTGTTACAGGCCATCCAGGGATTCCGCTAAAAAGCATAAATCATCAGCCTACATAATATCTGTAATCAATGCATACGATAGTTTAGTGCGCGCCTTAAGTCTAGTCAAGTTAAAGAGACTACCATCGGTGCGAAAACGGATCCGCATCCGTTCACTCCTTCGGAAACAGTATGCAAGACCTCCTTGACTACTTCCGCAAAGTATAAGGCGAACAGAGTGGGCGCTAAAACGCACCCTTGTTTCACCCCACAGGTTACTGGGAAGAAATCTGACATTTCGCCGTCTACGGAGACGCTGCAAGAGGCGCAGAAGTCTCACAAACTTTTCCGTACACCCTAGCTTTCCTATCACTATCCAGAGGGCTTCACGAGGCACACGAGGCACACTGACGACTGCTTTCTCCAAGTCAACAAAGCATAGATACAAATGACGACCTTGTTCTCTACACTTTTCCTGTAGTTGACGCACCGATAAAATAGTTTCACATGTGCCTCGATCAGGTCGGAAGCCGAACTGTGTTTCTGGTAGTGTATGTATTGTGTGTATGAGTATTTGTAATTTATATTTTTTTTCAGAATTAATGTGTTATGTATAAATACTCGTATTTAATTTTTTTCCTTTCTCATACCTATGTAGTTACTATTTAACATTATCTTTATTTTTGGTACACTCTAGTAAAATTAATACTTTACTTTTATTGGTTGTATGTAAGAAATAGCTTTTAGTGATAAGGCCGCCAGTGCACATTGATGTATTTATAAGTTATGGTTATTAATTTTAACTCCTCTTTTTCCATTTGTGCAATAAAGTAGTATAATTATTATTTTTTTAATTTCTTATATACTAGCGACCCCCTTGCTGCTTCGTTGCTTAAGTAAACTGAACAGACTTCGTTTCGAAACGTTATACGAAATCATATTTTACATTTACATCAGTATACATACTCGGACTTATTTTAATATATTATATGTATACCCTTTCCTTTTAAATTATGCATCCTATTATTGGAAATCGCATTTACAATGTATTTGTTTCTTGGCAGAAAGCTATAGCACAAAATTGTTACAAAGAAAAACAACATTTTCTTATTATACGTAATACATTGTGTGTGTTAGTTTAATACATTAATAAAAAACCATAAAATATATATAGAGCTTATTCAAAGTGGTCTCCATTGGCTGCAATACAGTCCCTTAAACATTGAAGCCAGTTACCAATAGCAGCACGCACTCTTTCTATGGGAAAATTATTCAGTGCCAATCGTAAGCATTGTTTTAGGGATTCGAAATTATCGTGATGTTTAGAGCCAGCCTTATTCTCTCAAACTGACCATAAATCATAATCCAGAAGATTGAGATCAGGACTAGATGACGGCCAGTTTTCAGCTCTGATGAAGTCCAGGATTGGGTAGATCGAGCTTTATGCCCCGGCATTTTGATACCATTTTCACGACATTATGGCTTAGTTACTCTTTCATAACTAATAGCCCACCAAACCAATACTGAAGTCGGATAATGTCCACGTTGTACTGTTTGGGAAGCGTCTTTAGAGCTTTCAGCATAAATATGGTCATTTTGTTTTTATAATAATTCTCAATACCTAGTAAAAATTTTCTCATTTATAACAAACATTTTCTGTGACCTCCCTTTGTGTACCGCTTAAGTAGTTGTTTTGATTTAACCACTCTATTATTATTTTTTAATTAACAAGTACAAAAAAATACAACAGATTTTATTCTCTCCCACACATGTTTACACGAGTTGTGGTCTTATTATCTAGACTTTAGAGGTATTACGATATATATATCAACACAGTAAATTACAAAAAATCTGGTAATTACTAGAGACAGTAGCTTAAACTAAGATACCCCTTGTGTTTTAGGTCTCCCCTCTCTCACCTCACATCTTACATTGCACTGAATTTGTACAGCTAAGTACTATAAATATTAAAAAACAAAAACAGGGAAGTAAAAACTAAACATATACCTAGATACCATAGACCTGATGTGTACTTTTATGTGTTGCGCATTTATTCTTATATTTTTTTAGAAATGTGTCAATTCGTCTCCCGAGATGAAATATTTTGCTTTCGGAGAGAATTTCTCCGGGTTTCCTCCTTTAATTCTTTGATAGCCTTTTTCGTGCGAACACTATGTGGACGGCCAGATCCTTCTCTGTCACAAGCAGGGGAAATTTCATTGTATCTATTAATAGTCCAGTACACAATCATTTGACTAATACTAAGCGTAACATTATGTAATGCGGTAGGACCTGACATTCCAATCGAGGCGTGGAAATCGTTGGGCTCTCTTGGTGTGCTTATACTTACTGACCTGTTTAACCGTATCTTGAATACTGGAAAGATGCCACATCAGTGGCGGCAGAGCTTTATTATCCCTATTTACAAAGGAAGGGGCAGTGTTCAAGATTGCGGTAGTTATAGGGGCATTAAGATTATGAGCCACACCATGAAGCTCTTCGAGCGCATGATCGACCTCAGGCTCCGCCAAGAATGTACTGTCTCTGAGTCTCAGTATGGGTTTCAACCAGGATCAGGCACTATGGACGCCATTTTTGCCCTTTAGAACTTTGATGGAGGCTTACAGGGAAAAAAGGAGAGCTCTGCATGTGGCCTTTTTGGACTTGCAGAAGGCCTTTGACTGTGTGCCACGTCAGTGTATCTGGTGGGCATTGCGATTCAAGGGGATCCCTGAAGCCTATATTGAGGTTATCAGAGATATGTACAACGACTCCGCTTCAGTGGTTAGGACCGCTGTTGGCGACACCAAGCCCTTCCCGATTACTGTAGGGGTTCACCAGGGCTCAGCTCTTAGTCCATTCTTATTCAATGTAGTGCTGGATACTGTCTCGGCTCACATCCAATGCCAGCCCCCGTGGCTGATGATGTATGCCGATGACATAGTACTCATCGACGAGAACCGACTGATGCTGGAGCGTAAAGTGAACGCCTGGAAGGGTGCGCTTGAGAACGGTGGTCTCAAACTGAATGTGTCGAAGACCGAGTACATGGCTTGCGGGAACCCGGACTCGAGCACCATCCATATCGGGCCTGAGCCAGCCGTTAAGTCGGAGAAGTTCAGGTACCTTGGAGCCGTTATGCATGAGTCTGGAGGCATCGACCACGACATCCATGCCCGTATAAACGCTGCCTGGGCCAAATGGCGGGAGGTCACTGGTGTAGTCTGTGATAGCAGAATACCGCCCAAGCTCAAGGGACTGATATACAAGAGCATTATCCGACCGGTCCTTTTATACGGCAGCGAATGTTGGCCAACATTATCTCGGCACACTCAGGAGCTTCACGTCACGGAGATGAAGATGCTGAGATGGATGTGTGGCGTTACGCGGTCCGACCGCATACGCAACACATTCATTCGAGGTAGTCTTGGGGTCCGTGACGTAGCGGATAAGCTCCAAGAGCGTCGCCTGAGATGGTATGGCCATGTTATGCGCCGATCTGAGAACTATGTCGGAAGGAAGTGCCTTGACATGTCTGTCCCTGGAGTTAGACCACCCGGACGCCCAAGGAAGCGATGGCTGGATGTCGTGACACAAGACATGAGAGCCAATAGATTGTCCACTGAGGATGTTAAAGACCGTGCAAAGTGGAGTAGACTTAGTCGGAAGGCAGACCCTGGCAAAAGCCGGGACTAATGCCAAGAAGAAGAAGAAGACTAAGCGTAACATTATGTAATGCAATCACGGCGATTAGGTTCTCTTTATTACCCCACTCCAATTTAATATCACAAAATATTTTACAATATACTGGCGCGAAAATAAGATAACACAATGAACAAAAGTAAAATTTTGTTTATTTTTAAATGTAACAGTATTTATGGCCAGACAAATTTTATTGCAGTACTCAACAAACAACTTACTAGGTTGAAGCTAAAGGTAAGTTAGGTCAGTTCCTTTTGAGATTAACGCCCAGTGCTTGTACTTATTTTGCGTGACTGTAATGATAGTTTTTAATCATCGTTTATTTAGTTTAATAAGCTTAATTAAAATTGTTACACATTTTACGATCACTAAATGGTAAATATATATATATATATATATATATATATATATATATATATATATATATATATATATATATATATCTTTATTTCAGACCATTCGATCCATATAAGTTACAAACAAACAAAATATACAGCAATAAATATTATAATAATTATATGATGTTGAGCCAACCAATGCCTAAGAAATTCAACATCCTGGTACCGACCCACTACTTGGAGAATCTCATTCTTGCTTTCTCGCAATCTAGCCCAAAACAAAGCTATTCTGAATCGAGTTACCGCAAAGAAGTCCGGTATACCTGCTGAGGCGAACATATTTGACGCGCTACAGAATCTCGGCAACCTCATCAGAGTCCGGTACACATT
This sequence comes from Dione juno, assembly GCA_037127375.1. NCBI lineage: Eukaryota > Metazoa > Arthropoda > Insecta > Lepidoptera > Nymphalidae > Dione > Dione juno. The sequence goes on from JAXRJS010000004.1 coordinate 3,463,224, forward strand.
ATTATACTGCACTCTGATGGCGCTGTAGGCTCTTCGAGTATAATTAAACCAAAACTGACATGTTTATAAATTTTGACAATAAGTTTGAAATAATATTTTTTTAACCGCTACGTTACGAGAGAATCTGCGCGCAATCATGTTTCCTCGTACTGCAAGAGCATGGCGCTCTCTTTCAATGTCGCTGTCATCCACGAGATTCTGGGTACATTATCCGGCCCTCTACCAGTCTTAAAAATCATACATTTTGTTTTTAATACATTGTACTTAAGTCCATGTCTTAAAGCAAAATGTCACAAATATCCAACAATTTTCTTAGTCCTTTTATTGAGGGACTAAGCAGCACCATATCATCTGCGTAATTCAAGTTATTTATGCACACCCCCCCAATATGGCAACCTACTTTAGTGCTCCGTAATTCCTCTATCAGGTCATTTACATAAACATTAAAAAGATCCGGTGAAGTGAGCCCACCCTGACGAACACCACATTCCAACTTATACTCATTAGAGAGTGTATCACCCCATCTTACATAGTTAGTTTGTCTTTCATACCAATGCCTCATAATATCTATAATTTTGTATGGAACATTATGCTTGTTTAATTTTGACCAAAGAAGATTATAATTATTTTCAAATATTTTACCGATTATAGTACCAAGTGAAATATGCCTATAGTTACATAATTTTGTTAAATCACCTGTTTTATTTTTGGGAATGGGAACTATCATAGTCTTCATAAAGTACTTTTTAGGTAAGTACTTAAAATTTATACATAAATTAAACAGAACACATAACACATCTACTATTTCCGCGGATGCGTTCTGAATGTGTTCAATACTAAGCCCATTGCACCCTGGGGACTTACCGCGCTTCATACACCTTATAACCTTTGATATATCTTCTGGTACAAATTCAACAAACTTCTTATTAGGTGGTATAAGATTATTTTTGTAATTGCAATTCTCCATGTAAGGGCTCAGTATTGAAAAGATTTGCAAACATATTTGCTATCTCAGTAGCTTCATGTATACCTACTACATGCTGAGGAAGCTGTGAGTTCACTTTTGAATCTTTGGTGGACTGCCAAAACTATTTAATATATATATATATATATATATATATATATATATATATATATATATATATATATATATATATATATATATATATATATCTATATATATATATATATATATATATATATATATATATATATATATATATATATATATATATATATATATATAGGTATATAGGTTCAAGGATCCCAATTAATCCCATTTTCCACCTTTCGAGACATTGCGTGTTGAGTGGCGGAACCCAACGCCGCGCTTTGCTTTGTTGCCAGAGCGAAGAAGATGAAAATAATTCATTCTCTTCTCTTCATTAGTAATGAACTCTGATTCCCTTCATTAGTAATGAACTATCAAATTTTAATCTAATGAAGAAATGTACGTGAAATTTCAAGTCAAGCATATTTCATTGTGCCTCTGCTACCCTGTGCTAAATTTATTAAATTGCGTGAGCAAGCTATTTATTTGCTTCCTTAGTATGTTATATATTCCATGGATATTAATTTTTTTATTCTTTTGCTTTCCGTTACGTAGCTTAAAAGGGCAAAACTGAGACCTTAATTTTTCACCTTATTAAACTGTCTAGAACATTTTGTGAATATCGAGGGGAAGTATCTTCCTTTGGAGCACAAAAAAAAAAGTTCTTGCTCAAAGCATTTTCATTTTGAATGAAATTCGCCGCGTAATAGCAATTTATAGGGTACTTTCCGTTGACCAGAGACGTTGTTAAGAGTTGACAAGAGTTATAGAATTTGTCGTGAACTACAAACAAAGGAGAATATTCGAAAATTCAAAATTTATAGGTATATTACAGAAAAAACCATTACAAACATACATCTGTAGTTCATTTGACACAAAATGAGCACACTTAATGTGCCAGCTTTCATAAAGTTGATATACAATGATAAAATCAGTATGAGTACTCGGTGCGTGAGCACGACTTACACTTGACCAATATATTTTTTATTTAAATTATCATATAAATGTTTGCTGCCATAACATAACAGTACCAATTATTTATGATGTTTAGAGATTTTCCATTTGGCAAAATCAAAACATTTGACGCTTATAAGTTAGACAAGATATTCTTATTTTTGTATTCAAATTTTATTTCAAAGAGGTAAACTACATTTAGTTTATTGACCCATTTTCTTTATTGACCCATTGTTTTACTACAGTTTTCATTAATAAACTAAAATTGCAGGTTTCTTTTTAATTTAAGTACATTTACTTAAATTACAAAGAAACCTGCAATTTTAGATAATTAATGAAAACTGTAGTAAAACATGGGTCAATAAAGAATATTTATAACTATGTTATTCATTTTATATTTATTGATATAATTAATTATTAAAATTAAACACTTCGTTATAATAATAAAAGTAAAAATTTTTTTAATTAAAATACTTTATGATTTCTGTCTTATATAGATATACTAGATAGAATAGAATTTCTAAATAGTTTTACTAAAAGTATTAATATATTTTTACAAATTTAAGAACTTATTTATATAAGTTCAAATAAAGTTGTAAATAAATTTATTATGTTATTAATATATTATGAATAAACAAAAATAAAAAGTATACATCTAAAAAAATAAAAAATTACAGAGAGCCAAGATGATCTGATTTTGTAATATGTGTTATTTATAATCTTTAAATGTTATTAAGCCCCATTCTAAAAAGAAGATAAAGAGACACTTACACAAAAGCTAAAATCATTTGCCGTTACTCTATTTTATCACTCGCTTAAATTCCATAGGATCAAAACACAAAAGGTTGGGATTTAACTATTTTAAAATTCTTTACATTCAATGGTATATAAAATTGGTGACAAATTTTATATAGTTATATAGGTATTACAAGTCTTTCCATTTCCTTATGTATGGAGATATAATATACAAATTATAACCATGTAATAGGTCAAAGTAATTTTACTTAATATGGACAAATTATTTGCATTTATTCTCTTGCTAAAGAAAAAGTTGTTTATGCATATAACAAAAAATTTACAATAATTTTAACGAAAATCACATCAATTTCTTACAAGTGAGAAAACATTTATAAGTAATAAATTATAAAGATAAATAAATAATAAGTACTATAAATAGTATGCCAATTGATGATCAACATTTAGCAAGTCACTAATGAATAAGTGAAATCAAATCAACTTTCACTCATGTCAAATAACAGAATTTTATAATACAATAACTTATTAAAATAAAACAGAGAAAAACAAAATAAAGAAAAAGTAAATGTTAATATTTTACAGATCAACAACCATGTGTACTCCAATTAGAAGTTATGCATATAAACACAATGATTAGCTTGTATATTACACGACGCGGCCGGCCGATAAAACTATTATGAGAATTAGAAACAATAAAATATACGATGAACTCAGTAAAGTAACAATTACTTGAAAAAATTTAATAACAATCTTACCAGAGTGTCTTGATCGCCAAGCTCACGGTAGTAAGACTCACTGCTCCCTCTTCTACTGCTAATACACATCGCTTTTCTTAACATGCTCGAAAGCATCGTACAAAATCCACATTGTTGCATAGTTACTACCTTACGGAGCAAATAAACGATTAGGGTTCGAGTTAGAAACAGCGAAAACTCGCAGCGAGATATATATCGTAGTCTACTTCATTCACCACAGTAATCGCACTAGATTTTTAAAACTCTTCATTTTCAAACCATTGACCAAACTAAAATACCTTTTTTATTTAACAATATCTGTTGTCTGTCATAGTTTTCAAGGAAATTATGGTTTAGTTAAGATAAATCGGGACCGACAGCACGCGGCAAGCAGGATGATAGCTGGCGAATAACTACGACACTGTACGCAAAACGCAAGTCGCAACCAGCTGCCGTACGGCACTAGAACGAACGAGCTAAGTAGTAAGTAGCATGAGCGCGCGCTCCTCTCTTGCGACGGCGCATCAACACACTTGCGTTTGATAGTAATTATTAGTAATTATTAAATAATAAATTATTTCAAATAATAAGTTATGGTAATTCGGTGGAAAATAAAATACCCAAACATGTATCTATTTGTCAAAATTGTATTTACATTTAATATATTTTTTTTGCAGTTCCTAATAGTCATCATATTGTATTTTATTTAAACGAACATAAAACATATATACCAGAAATATACGTATTGTGTATAAATAAATGAATTGTAAAAATATACAATTTATTTTAAGATAATATTTTTTTATAATTCTATACATTTTGTACATACATTTTGTAAGAATTAAACGATTTGTGTTGCTATTTCAAAAGCTTTGTTTTTCATTACTGTTACATTTACTGTTTTTCATTAAATGTCATTTTTAATTTTTTCTAAATAATCACGATCAAAGAAATGTGGTAAAATAAAAATCAAAAACTATATTAGCTAAAGGTATATTAATGCCACTTTGGTATATGAAATAATCTATGGCTATATTTTTGAAAAAAAAAATGTATATTAATTATATATTTCATAATAAATAAATATATATTATTATTATTATATATTTTATATAAATTGTACAAAATATTTTTTTTATAACAGAAAAATTTACAAAATCGTTCAAAATTTACGTAAAATTGTTCTTGAAGTTGTAACACCGATGTTGTAAGGTTACGTTTAAGTTCAAAACCGTGAAAATAGATGGCGGTAGCCCGTAAAAGTTGACAGGGTACGCCAAGAGATGACACTGCTTCATCATGCTTTCTTAATCATGATTTTCTGAAATAGGTGTCACTAAGTGGTTTGTTTTTACTATTCAATAAACAATTTATCCTTATACAGTACAGTACCATCAAACATTTATTAAATATATATTTTATATGTATAGTTGATTAATTATTTTAAATAATTATATATTTGTTTGAGATAGTACATGGTGCTTTTACCAATTTAACAAAATAATATTTAGGTACATACTTACATATGTATTTAAAATATTTATTTAGATATCATGTTTATAAAAATATCGATCAAGTGCGACTCTCTGTGCACAAGTACTATGTGCACAGAGAGTTTCGTACCAATTTCATGATTGTAGGTTAGTGGAAGATAAAACTTTGTATGAAAGGAACTGCTGATATAACTTTGTTTGTTTTCTTTCTTTGTTAATCTTATAAATTTCCAATTTTCAGATTTTTCTTTTCTTCTTTTATGGCGTTATGGCGTATTGAGCGGGCCAGTCGAGCACGTCTTTTCTCTTTATTTATACTGTAAGTTCTGATTTCTTGTCAAATTTCATTAGTCTAGGTGAATAAAGTAAAACTTTTAAGAGTCGACAAACTTAAACGTGCGGTCGTATTATATGATATAAGCTATAAATAAGTTTGCTATGGTTTTTTTTTCGATGCATCTGAAAATTTCTATTATTTGGATATTATCCTTCGTTTATATTATACGTACTAACTTATTGCTAAATTTCATAACTCTAAGTCAACGGGACCCTGTAGGTTTTGATTTTCATACAACAAGCGAAAAAATGAGTCATACACGTTCGTATTTTTTCTGTACTCAAAGGGACTAGCAACCCGGAAATTTAAATTAATTTAAGATTGGAACTTACACGCAATTTTGAGAAAATGTTCACGGACATATGGATAGACAGACAGACATGAGTAGCGTAGAAAAATATGTTTATGTATTAGTAATTAATACGGATACTGATGATAAGTACATTTTTTTTAATTTTGTTGGCTGTAAGAACCTTATTACATTATTTACATGTCGATATTATTATAATAATTGATTTTGTTAAAACTCTGCCTAAAGTAACTAATTTTTTGTATCAAACTACTGTAGTTGAATTTATTATAGTCGACATTTCATTCAGTTAAATAAACTTAAGAAAAAAGACAGAACAAGAATCAACAAATTTTATTTCACATCAGAACAATTTATACAATAGAAATGAACTTTGCAAAATGCATATAACACTTGGTCATACATGTATATAACGGTTCATAAATTAACATTATAATAATATTATAATAAACAACATTTATAAAATTGGTTAACGACGTTACTAAATTGTTTTAGCCATATTTAATATTTTTGAGTTCTTATTGCTTTTATTTGTCATTAAATAACAAAATTTCGTTAACAATAATATTTAAGCCAACACAAGTAAGCGCGAGGTCAACTTAGGAGTAGATTTAATCTACATACATATACCTATATATAATAGGTAAAAATATGACAATTAGTGTATTTCTTATCTCTAGATTATGTACTTAACACAATGATAAATAGCAAAATTAATAAATACATACAGTTCAGACAGTACAAGTCAGAACCGCAATGAAATCGTAATAAATTATTATTTACTGGAAAGTGGGAGGAGAAATGCTTAGTGCGGTATTTTGAGTTATTCCGTATTTAAATTATTCCGTTCTGTATCTCAAAAAAATCATTGAATGACTTACTACTTTGTTGTCCGTATGTCTGTCTGTCTGTGCGCGGAGGTATCAATCTGTAATAAATATTAAATATCCATGTCTATAGTCCCTTAGAGCGGAGAAAAATCAAACTTCTATGTCAACAACGGATACAAAAAATACAATTATGTTCGTTTGACCGCAATTTGTATGAAATTTGAAACCTTTCAATTTACGAGTACTTTCCGTTAACATAAAATTATGAAATTGATATGGAACGCTCGATGTGCGAGTACAACTCGCACCTGTTCGATATATACATTTTTAAATAAATATTTTTTATTCATTTTGATTCATAATTCCATTATAACTGGAAATTCTACTAGGAATTCTTATGGTTTCCCATTTGGCGGGTTAAAGAACTCCCAATGATGGTGATGGATCGTCCGGCTATCGTTTAAGCCAAACATGATCAGACCTGCTATCAATACGAGAAAGATAACCATTGCCATTTGTACGTCTCTTTTATCTTCGGTTCCGTTGATGTAGGACATAAACGAATTAAGAATATACCTGAAAGTTCTACTTATAGAATTTTGGCAAACTCGAAGAAATTGTGCACCAGCTTCAGTAATTGATGGTTCGTGGGCTTTTACTGGGGGCAAACGTCTTGGGGAAGGCCTTAATTTTCCGTCATCGGAACTGGATTCACTATGTAAAATAGTAGGTTTTCTCTTTGTTCGCCTAGGGAGTGGAGGTGTCGGATGTTGTCCTTCTAACTCGGTAAAATATCGATCTCTGAATGATCGGGGTTGCGGTGTTGTCGTCGTAATGTCTTGCAAATATGAGTATAATAAAGGCGTTAAGTCTGGAGGAGGAGGTCTTTGTGGAGGAGCAGCTTCTTCAATGTTTTCCTGATCAGGTAAAGAAGGTGGTGACGGAGCTGGATGTAATATAACATCAGCACTAGTATCGGGCTTATTTTCAGATTGAGATATTTCTGTTTTAATTTCAGATTGAGTTATTTCTGTTTTAATTTCAATTTGAGATGTTTCTGTTTGAATCTCCTCGTCTCTGCTTTCTGGCCTCACAGGTTCACCAATTTCTGGAGTATGAAGTCCTGGATGTATAATGTTTGTGGATATTTCTGCAAATTTTTTTACAATCTCGTCTATTACTGTCTGGGAGAACTCAATTCCACTTACAGAAATATGACCAGATTTTGAATCTAATTCGTTTACGTTTAGTGTCATACCCTCAATATCAGACACGAGAATTTTAGTTGCTTGGAGTTCAGAAACGTTGAGCCGACTCACGTCTAAGTCTTTTACTTGAAGCCTTTGCGTTACCAAATTGTCTAACTGTGCGTCCTTCTGAATATGTACTGATCTTTCAAGTGCATACTGGCTATCTTGGGTTATACTCTTAGTACCTGTACTAGGAGTAATTTTGGGTTTTGGAAGTGGCGGGATATCAGGAACTTGAGAATCATCTATGTCTATGTGTTTAACCGTTAATGATGCTTCCGTTAAAATTTCTTGTTTTTCGTTTATTCTTGTTGGACTTGAAACTCTTTTTTCTACTAATATTACTGTTGGAGAAGATTTACCAATATTTGAAATTTTAGGATCTGATAGCTTTAATGACTTTTCAGATTTTGATGTTGCACGTGAAATTGATCGCGGTGTAGGGGGCTTTTCGTTAATCTTACCTAATATAGATTCTTCATCAATTATATCTCGCAATGAACTAGACATTGATATATCAAAGTTTTCATCCATTCCTAATTCAAAGTCTATATCATCTGGTAATGGATCAGTTTGTGTTGAGACTTCAATTTCGACTACTTCTTGCGAGTCAGTTTCCATATTTATACATTCTGAAGAAGATTCCACATGTGAATTACTTTTATATGGCATTGGTTCCTCAAAATCTTTTTTTCGTTTCGGCACCCTAGGAGGTCGTGGAGGAGGAGGTAAAGGTCTATCTTTCATCTTTTTTACTACTTCACCGGACTGTAATATTTTGTGAACTTCTCTGTTACGTGGCTCATCGATTTCTACATATTGCGTAGTATCTCCATTTATAGAACTTTTTGTGTAACTATTTAATGTCATAAGGCTTGTTGAAGATTTTTTCCTTGTTGGGCGACTAGGCACAAATGTTTTACATCCAGTAACAGTGTAATATTTTCTTTCTGAACTGTTACTTTTACGTGATCTAATAGGTGGCGATTTACTTTTCGAACGTCTGGAAATTTTGCTTGGTAAATATTGCCCTTTATCAACTGTAGCGTACCCTGGGCTCTCATGTCGTATACTGCTTTCAAATTCCACAATTCCCGCTTCGTGTGTAGCAGATACTTGAGCGTCAAGAATTAAAGATTCCGCACCGTGGGACGTTCTGTCATCGTCACATAAGGATGTTGCTCTGGAGCTTCTTGAACGTGTACGCCTTGGGGGTAATGGACTGTGTTCTGCTATCCCTTTCTCAGCTACAGGTATCATATATTCATGTTGAGTTCTGTAGACTATAATCTGCGAATTTTGTAGAAAATAAATATTGTAAATTATTTTATATGTACATCGTGGTATTTTTTACTAAATAATGCTTTTGTTCGATTGTATTCATATGGACATGGTACTGAAATAAATAAAGGGCTTTTAAAGTATTTTAAAACAATTATAATTACTAAGAACATTGAAACACACATTGAAACACTTAATATATAGATATATCTGTAAGTTACGATTTAAAAGATAGTATATATTAATTAGTATGCATTTTATAGTTAACTTGAATGTATTTAGCTTGCCGAGAAATTTATTTAGCTTGTATCGAATTTTGTTTTAAATATATTATAATACCAATTAAAGCATTTTATATTCTATACCTGAATTATATGCGAATTAAGCTATTCGTTATATAGCCCAGTCACATTAGGTAGACAAATCTATGGAAAAATTCTTGTCAGTTAAATTTTATATTATTTAAAATTTTATGCTAATACTTTTTTACGGTTACGATATTTAATTTGTCCTCGATATCTTACGCCCAATATTGCGTGAATGTCAATAAAGGTAATATTATAATAACAAATATCTCAAGAATCAAAAAAAATAATACGCCCTCTCTTTCAACCTGGTAAGTCCTAGTCTTACCAAAAAGATCTTGATTGTTTATTGTTTTAGATTGTTCTACTACATAAACGTCTAATGATGATAAATGTTGGTAATAAGTTATATGTTTGACTTATTGGTCCTATATATATAGGGTTATATATAGGTTTTCATAAATCAGTCTCGTACGCTATTGAGTACGAGACTGATTTATGAAAACCGAATAGCAACGATCTTAATATCGGTTTTTGATATACCTACTTAGAAAGACTCCGTTATTAAGGCAAAAATTCTGGTCATGAGCTCCTTCTGTATATCGCATAAAACTTTAAAAATATTTGTTTTAGGTTATTTTTGGATTTATTACATATTCAGTTGTGAATCAAACTAGGTCATCTCTAAGATGACAGCGAGAGTCTAAAAATATAATTCACGCTCCGTCCCGATATTTATATGTATCAGCTGGACAATTGCCAGTACGATTTACCCGCAATGATTTAAACTGTTGTCCTTACAGCAAATATGAATATTTAATTTCTAAAATGAGTTTAAAATATATTTTTCGTTTCCTTAGTATTATAAATACTATCTATAAATAAACGAACTAACTATTATAAATTATATTGTTGGCATTAGCAGATAATGTGTATGATTTTAAGAATATAATTTAAATTTAGCTGTACTATTTAATATTTCTATAAACCAATTAAAATTTAAGAGTTTAATTAATAAATTTAGAATCGCTAATATCGGTAATGGTTGGTAATGGTGTTGCATAATATAGTTTCATATATATGTATACATAATTTACACATAATTAATACATAATTTCAACTTATGTCACAAATTATAGCTTTTTAACTGTACATTTTTATTTAGGCAGAGAGAACCTAGTGTCAGGACACTCTGTTATTCGCTTTTAATACATTTTATCTGGTATAACTAGGGAAATAAAAATAATTCGTTCCTCCGAGTGGGGATTGAACCCACAACCGTCACCTATGTTTAATACTTACATCTTCAATTTGCTCTTGAGGCGCTTGCCATATTTCAGTTGAAGTTAAATTATTAAAATCGCTTAGAGACGAATTCTTCTGCGTATTTTTTTTCTTTCTCTTCGGGGGCATTGGAAGTGTTTGAGATTCAATTGGTATACTATTTGGATACTCTATGATATCGTCATTTGCATATTCATGTATAGAATGAAGATCATTAGGAGGCCTAATATCATGTATTGATTTATGCAAATCATTGTCACTGTAAGTACCATCTTCGTGACCTTGGTTGTCATTTAAAAGATCTTCCGATAACCTTAAGTCTACCTCGCTAAATTGCATACTTGCATTCACACTGTCATCTATAAATTTTATTGATTCACAATCTTTTTTCTTTCGTTTAGCTCGTGACGGCCTTACTGGAGGAAATGTGTAATACCCGTCATCTCTTTCGTTTATATCTTCGTTTGAATAGCCCATATCTTGTGTACCATCAATAATTACCCCTGGGTCTTCATCCTGATCATTCGAATACATATTTTCACTGCTTATTTTCGTATCGCTTCCCATATCAACGAGAATATTTTTTGGAATATTAAATGCTTGTCGTATTTCGTCACTTAAGTACTCTCGTACTTGAATATTTTCGTGAGAAATTCCTCTCGGTCGTACAAAAAATTCGTCATTGTTAATTTCGTTTATATGTGTGTATTCTTGTTTAGAAGGAGTTGTAGATAATTGTATATCTGCATTAGGTTCATTAACATCTTCATTATCATATTCTCCATCTAGCTTATCAAAATCGTACGTAGCACTAAATTCTTCTCTCACATCTATATTATCATTGTCGTAATTTGGTTCACTATCAATAGTTCCATATTCTCGAGGTTCTTCAGGACTGTCGGGTATATAAGAAGAAGGCTCGCCTTGCTTTTTGTCCCTTACTCTAGTAAACGTAAAACTTGGAGGTGGTGTATCCTCTCTGTTTAATGTAGGGGACGATGACGTTTTTTCTAATTGGGACTTTTTTTTCCGACCAAATAGCCTCGGATAAGTTTTTGTTTCAAATTCTACAATAGCAACATTTTGTAAATCAGATGTAGACTCGGATTTGCTACTTTCAATTTTGCTTTCTTTTTTTCTGCCAATGCTGGGAAAATTTATCTTAGGCCTGTCAGGCATTTTGAACTTTGGAAAATTAGGAACATTAAATTTTTTACGATCTTTCATAGAAAGTTTTCCAGTCAAATTGATCGATTTAAATTTAGGCCTTTCTGGTAAGCTAAATTTTCGTCTATCAGGTAATGTAAACTTCGGACGCTCTGGAAATGAAATTTTTGTTCGTTCTGGCATTTTAAATTTTGGACGTTCAGGAAAGTTAAATTTTGGGCGGTCAGGCAAACTAAACTGCTTATTCTTAAAGTTATCTAATTTTGTTTTAAGTTTGCCAGCTTGTGATTTTAATTTATCTGTCCCTTCTTTTATGCGTTGTTGTATTTTGTTGTCGTTGCTTTCTGTATTTTTAATTCGACTACTTCTCTGCAAAGGTAAATTTTCCAAAGCTGATGAGTCAACTTGACTTGTACTAATTTCACATTCAGTTCTCGAAGCTGAAGAAGGCGTGTTGACAAAAAAGCGATCCTCAATATCCTTTTGCAATATTTCAGCATTGATGAGTTCATCACTCTTATCAGTGTCAATATGTTTTGTTTCATTTATGTGTTCATCTTCGTCCGAAGTATTTTGTAAAAATTTGCGCTCTAAGGACGTTGTGCTAGACAATTCATCATCAGTTTTAACCATGGTCGCTTTTTCATCAATACTAGGTGCTGTATATATTATATTTGGAGGTGGTTTGTCTATTATTTCATATTCGTGATCACTGAAAATAGAAAACAGATAAATAAATTATAAAAACATTTATATGTACATTTTCAATAAATACTATCGCATTGACATTTTGACTACTTAAAATTTCGCAGGCAATAAAATCGATGAACATTGTAAGCGTAAATATAAAATCGCATTTTTTCGGTATGATCTTATAAGTATAGTAAGATAGATATATTATATATTCATATAATTACACCCACACATGTTTCTGAAGTCATAATTAGGCCAACGGTTGGCGCTCGTTTTAGCCGCAGCAGTCGCCGGGCGGAATACCAATAAGAACTATTTTCAAAATTATATTGCACATCATAACTATACTCATAAAATATCAATAAATATAAACAGCTATGATCGTTTATACTTTACCTGATATTTGAAATAATATTGCTAGTACGTGAAACTGGTCTCGTTCCGACGGGATTATTTCTCTCCGGTAATAACGAATCACACTGAAAAAATTGACACGCACAACGAACTTCTGGTGTATACAATTGAACACTGCCTTCTCTTGTTGGTCTTACAGGTTTCTCTAAAGGTGTCCCGCCTTCGGAAGTCCATCGACGCAATTTACTCATAACTTTTATCCGCCCAAAAATTGCTTATACCCGAGGCATGATTATTAAAACTAAATTATCAAGTGATTTGAAAAATATTGCAAAAAAAATTAAATAATTCATTAAAATTATTTTTTTTTGGACCGGTCAGTAAATTAACTAATTTCCTAGCATTTAAGCAACCGCGAGCGATGTACTCTGATGACAATTTTAAAGAGCCTACTCGATGTGCGGGAAGACGTGCCGGACAAATCTATATTTAACAGATATACATACTCGTAAGCAAGTGCGTTCGCTTTGCAGTTGAAACGCGATGGTTATGTCATTATTACGTAGGCTAGCGTAGCTACAATAGAGGGAGAAAAAAAATGTTTTAAAAAAACTTATATAATTTTACCTGTTAGGTCGAGACCAATCTTTATCGATTAATATGTCATCCGATTTTTTTCGTTCAATTTGATGAGGACTAGGACTCGGTGATGTTTCGATAGGTATTGTCGTTGAATGATCAATACTATTATCATCATCCATTATTTCAGTGATGGTTATATTTGGTGAATCATTGTTATGTCTAATATCATCTTTTTGATTTTGAAATATTTCTTCTACATTTGCTTCTTCAGAATCCATTTCTTCATCTAGAACTGTAGCTTCTTTATTTATATTGTTTTTATGTAGTGTTTCCATTATATATTCATCGGTTTTTAAGGATATATTATCATCCGCTACTAAACTTGGATCTTGTGAAGCAATTGATTTCCTTTCCACTATATTATCATTTTCATTGTAATCGATGTTTTGCAGAACTTTTACATTTAGTGATATTTTTTGTATATCAGGTGTTTCTACAATATCTTCATAAATATGTTCTTTTTTATTTCTAAGTGGTGGCGTATCTATACTCATTGTTTTGCTCATTTCATCAGAGTCACCCAATTTAATAGCACTAAATTTTTGCCTTCGAATCGAACCTGGTGAATTTTTTAACTGCCGTATTTCTTGAAGTTCTTCTTTTTTTTTCCTTTTAGACATTGGTGATTTTTCTTTGTCTATTTTTTCCAGCTTGTGCATTGTTTTGTCTGCTAAATGCTTTATTTTATTAACCAACGGATGACAACATTTAGTTTTTTCTCTTATTTCGGTGGCTCCTACGTATTGTGGTTCAGGTAAGCGCCTTTTCAAAATTCCCTTTGGTGAAACACTTTTTGATTTCTCTACTGGAGTTGTTAAATAGCCACTGGCAATATTGTCAGAATGTGATATTTCGATACTTGGTGCCTTAGTTATATCTTCATCAGAATCTAAGGATATTTCTTTAGAAAAATTTGGTATGTGTACTCCTTCATCTTTTCCTTCTTCACTATGTTTCCTACTACTGCCAGGAGATGAATTTAAGTTAAGTATTTTTTGTAAACCTTGATCAACCGGTGAATGTGTGCGAGATTTTGAAACGTCTCGTGACATGCTTCTTCGTGGTGTTGTTTCTCTAATTATATCCTCTGCAGTTATTTCGCCTTCTAACGGCGCCTTTAAGAGATGAGTCCAAGGGTAGCCACCGGCTTCACGATGTCTTCTCAAATCTTCCCATTGATATGTTTTTAAAGGCACTATTGGATTATTATTTTGAGTATCTGGTGACAATTCAGATTCCATATGTTTAGTTATAAATAATTAACTATATTATATAAAGAAATACGTTATGATGCCAATTAACTTTTATAGTATTTTACGTAATAATATTTCTCCTATATTCACCTAGACCCCGCAAAATATCACCATTAAACTAAAAACACAACATTTCGTTTCAAGCTGAACATCTGCTACTGAAAACACGCTGAGTTTGCGTGGGTTAGAGTGAAAATAGGTGTGAATAAGTTGTATATTATGATCACTGGCCTAGATAATTTTTAACTAGTAATATGAGTTTACCTTGGAGCGTATAGATAACATTAAATACATCCTTGTCTCACCATTCCTTATATTTATTTGTATTAACTGAGGCACCGAACATATATTCTTAGTAAAAAAACTGTCTGCAGTCGGTACAAAATCCCCGTTCAACTGGTCGCCCGTCGTGGTCCGAGCGAGCGAGCTAAATATAGAATTGAGCCTAAACTTATTTTTGGTAACTATTTCACGTCATCAACGAAAATTCAAGGTAGTGTGTTAGTGTTTTCACTGTAAGCTACAGTAAAATATATTTTGTTTTTGGGATTTAAGAGTTAGACAAAAATATAAACTTACTCTATATTATTATGAATATCCTTCAATGTAGATTACACATTACTCGTTGGCTTTGGGTTATTATGATATAGAGGTTTACATTAATTAAATATCCAAATGAGTATGTAGCCTGAAACCAGATGTTTATATTAAACTAAATTCAACTATGTATAAGTTTCCAAACTTTATTATAGATTTAACATAAAATCTTACCACAATTTTTATTTATAGGTATTCTAGGTTATCCATGTTTAAAAACAATTTTTTTATTATTCGTTTATTATATGTTTACAGTATTCCATAAAAAAAAACAAGTCATTGTGATTGGCTAAGAAATAAACACGTGCAGTATTAACAATTCCAAATAACCAAATTCAACGTACATTTTTTTTAATTCAAATAGACACACAAAGGAGTACTTAGTTAATTGAATTGCTCACCGAACTGTACAAGAGTATAATGTGAAAAAGACATTGGCGAACGTAATCATTGACTAAATTTAATTTCATTTTCGAATACGTACCGGTTTACAATTACATTTACAACATAACATGATCCAACCATGCTCATGACATACGAGTACATACAAAACACAATTTTCATTTTTATATTAAGTCCAGAAGTTTATTGTAAGAAGTGCTTATTTATTCATGTAAATTAAAGAAAAAAGTAAATTGTACTCAAGTGAAAATAATTCATCTTACTACTTTATAGCATCTCGACGACGACTCGTGGGCGGTGGGAGTCTTAAATTTTGTGTATCTTCGGAATTATCCAACAGAAATGAAATAAAGGAGGGTTAATAATATTCAAATAAACATTTTAATTCCATATTTTGACTATTTTTACAAAGACCCGACAAAAGCACTTACTTACATTAAACTTCTGTAGCGTGCACATTTAATTTCTTATAAAATAAATGGCAGTGATTCGTATATTTTACCAATTATTAATTTTTGTATTTATTATTTAACATTTGAATATAATGGCGATTATAATTAAATTTACATCCAAATATATCAATATTTTATAGTAATACATGCCAATGTTAGTTACCATTTAATTGTTGTCCAAATCCGTCAAAATATAACAATACAAGATAAAATGAATGTTAAAATGCAATTATCGTGCGCTTGATGTTGTCTTGTCTGGAATAGAAGCGTCACCCTAAGCCTGTTGTATATGACTTAAAGCTTAGTAAGTACTGAAATAGATCACATTAATTATCGACTGCAGCGCAATCTATCCGATTTAATTGTATTTTCAAACTTTCCAGAAACAAAAAAGGTCAAGTTGGTGAGTTACAAATACAAGTTCAAAATTCACCAATACCTCGCTTTGCGTCGTTTCGTTTTGCGTTTTTTCGAAGTCACATCAGGCATGCAAGCAGCGACGCTTAATTAGTACTAATTAGATTTTCGAGGTTGCCTTGTTATGGGTTCAAGTCATCAATTTCTATGAATTTTTTTCACTTTTGTTTTTAAATGCGCTATGCCTTCAAAACTCGGGGATTCCTAACTAAAAATCAAAGCATTTTAATATAGTTTTAATTTCAATTTGTTTTGCTTATTTTATAGTTTAGTTTCAATTACGTAGTGTGTTGTATTTTTTTTTATAAGAGAATAATAAATTTATATTCATTTTTACGTATTGTTTCTTTCTGGTTACAAAATAGTTAAATACTATTTCAATTTATTTATTGGCAGAGTTATATTATTTTTGTAAATTAAATGTTTACTTTGTTCAATTTTCCTTTTAAAAAGTAGGATTTTCGTAACCCTGGAACCTATCTTCGTTCTTAACATGGTTTTCTTTAGAATATTATAATTCACTTTGCGTCGTGTTTTTTATTGGAACGCAATCACGATGCAAAGTGAGGTATTGGTGTAATTACATATTTAAATATCAATTAAATATAAAAAAATGACTATAGAAATGTTTTATTTTTGAAGTTTTGGTCACAATAGACTGACTCTAACTCACACAAAAAAGGATGTATTCTTAATAATTACCTAAGGACTAAGAGTAAAATAGAATCTTAATATAACAATATTATTTTTTTAATATGAATTAGTAAATGCATATATAGTGAAGTCATTAAATATTTTTTTGAATCACATTTATTAGGTGTACGATTATTATTTGACTGTAACCAACAAACAGAGTAACTCTCATAGATTTATACGTACTGACGCATACACAAACGACAACAACAACAGGAAAACGCGACATAATTTAACTAATTTTCATATCTGATTTACGAGACGCGAGAATCTGCGACGATAATGAGATCAGCCACAAAGAATCTATTCGTTTACTGGTTTTTTTAATATATAAAGACTCTTGATGTGGAACTATCAATACTTCAAAAACTCTACTATTGACAAGATTAATATATTGGATTTTTTTTAAATTTTCATATACCTTATTTTTACAACATAGACATTTAACCATCTATTTTTTTAATGATAGGAGTAAATATTTTTTTTTAGCTTTATTTGATTTAGAGTATTTAGAGACAGACATACATACACCGGACTAAACTTACCATATTAATATTGGAAATGCACAAGATCTAATTTAAAATGCAGTAATAGCGAAGATAACTTGACACTTATTATTCTTAGTTTATATATGGAAAAGTATCTTAATATATTACGATTATAAGTCGAAGGATCAATAGCCTGTTAGATACTAGGTATACATATATATATATTATAGAGAACAAATTATATTATTGATCCGTTTGACTGGTTATAGTGAATATATTTATATATTTCCCCCCTGAGCTTGCAATAAAACTATACGCAAATTTTTAACGCTTATATAGATTTATAATCATTAAATATAATTTTCTAAACATAGTATTTTGATAAGCATATCTTATAGCTACTGACAATTTATTTAAGTTTTAAAGGAAAATATCACAAAATGAGTAGACATCTACATTTATTTTCCTTATTATAAATATACTCATGTACTACGTTAAACTTTATATATATATATATATATATATATATATATATATATATATATATATATATATATATATATATATATATATATATATATATATATATATATATATATATATATATATATATATATATATATATATATATATATATATATATATATATATATATAATAATTAAAAGTGATAAAAGCTCTGCCAGTTTATAACACAATCGTTGGTTTTTTAACATAACTGTTAAGTATGTAAATGTCGTTAATATTCAAGTGTAAAACGCCAGTTTTAAAATTATCAATTGTTTTGTACTTATGTGAAAACCAATTGAAATATATTTAATTGATAAAAACGCATGATTTCTTAGAGGAACACCACACCGCGAAAGAGAAAGTGAAGAAACATTTGCGTTACTACTACTATTTTTTTCTACAATAAATCTACTGTCTTACACATAATAAGGATCACACTTTATTCAACACAAGCAAACTAGAATTTTAATGAATATATAATTTAAAAAGATAATGATTACTGTAGTTATTTTACTGCGTTACTTACACCAATGAAGCAGAGCATATATTATTTAAACAACTTTTTAGTAACAGAGAGAAGATAAACTCAGCCCACTACGTAAGGTTTTATACTTTACATGTACATATACGGGGTTGGCCCTATGCTAACATTTATGTACTTATATGCATGTATTAATGTAGTATTCATGCATTCTTGCACAAGCTTTGAAAGTGCCTATTCTATCTAATTAAGTGTTGTCAAGTTTAATTTCTTTATTATATTTAAAGAATCCAACATACAAAAGGTATCAAGATGCCTTTTTGATATTTCATCATAGTGGAAGAATGATTATATCAAGGAACTCGCTTGCCGATAAGCTGAACGTACTATGCGAGAGATTACTAGTATTTATATTTGAGTTTCAACTGGCGTTTGCTATATTACTAAAAATTTTATACTGTGGTGTGAACTTCTTACCCCTCCTTAACGTCGCCGTTGAATTTAATGTTTATATAGGTAATGTCAACACACTTATTCTAAAATACTTAACTATAATGATATTACATAATAAATTTAGACAATTTCAAAGATATTCAATGTTTACAATATTTAGCAACAAACTTGCAAAAAATTTAAGTTGTTGAATAAGACTTTATGACCACATATACAAAAAAATGTTGTGAGATGAAATGTGAGATGAAATTAGTGTAGTGTAATGGTCATCATTTCATACTGTATACACTGCACTATCTGCATGCGTACTCTGACAACTAATCCCTCGGTGGAGGCCCGGGTGCAGAAGCGTCACAGAAATGGCTGCGAATCTGTAAATTTTATGTCTCTTTTGAGTAACCTCACCTTAACCTTAGGAGATGCTGTTTAAATATGAAAAAAAGATAACTATAGGTTAACTCATACGTAAGTATTTTTTGTGTAAATATTTAACTTGAAAATTATAAGGCTTATCAATATTGACTTAAATATATGAATGATAACAGGTAATTAATTTTGAACGATAATAGTAAAACTAACACCAATATAATCAGCCATCTGCAGAACTATAGCTACGAGGTCTCTATGCTCAAAGAGGTCGTCTGGTAATGGAGGGTAGGCTCGCGGAAGGTTAGTCCTCGCACGGAAACTTCGGTGCATTCTCAAAACACTTTCACAAAATACATATCTTAAAACCATAAGCCTTAAGAATTCATCTCCGAGAAAAGGGTAGTACATAGGATCTGAAAAATAAATTTATAATGCAATGTATTTGAATTAACTTATTTTTATATTTGTATAAAGTTATTAATGGGGAGAAAGAGGAGAACGGTATTTAACATCATACACTGGCCCAAATATCAATCTCACCTGCTCGCGCTGGAGGGCGGCGACAACCTGTAGTGTTCGTGAAGCTCCCTGCTAGAGTCAATGGTGTCCGAGCGTTGGTGGTATTACCATACCCCAATCAGTAAACTAATTGTAATAGGCATCAGTGATCTTATGGATAAAATAACCCCTTAAAATGTTAAAAAGGAAGGTCATGGGAAATTCTGTTTAATATCCCATGAAAATTGCTTAAGACGAAAATGCAAGTTGTAAATATAGTACGATCATCTGTCAACCCGCATAGCGACCGGTTCCCTGGGCAGTGCTCAGGTTGTGAAATGGGCTACCGGCTTTGGGGGTGCAGGCAATAAGCTCCACAAAGGAATATTCTTTTAGAAGAAGCATAAACTTAAGCATACAATTTTGCTTTGATCCATTGAACTTAAGAGGTCTTCTGCATGAAGGAAAACTCTGCCTCCTGGAAAATGAGCTTCAAAAACGCACCATCTATTTTTCCGGAAACGTAAGCTGTAGTTATGTTGGTGTAGCTATTGTAATACAAAAAAATTTTGCAGGTATCGTGCTATTTTTCAACCCACTTAGTGATAGGATATTAGAAATGAAACTAAGTCTCACCGACCTGACTCGATATAGTGCAAGTATATGCTCCGACAAGTGCAACCGAGAACAACGAAATTTAAGATTTCAAGGAAGATTACAACTTACTCGAAACTTGTATCTTAAAAATTCCCATTCGTGAAGCTTCGTCATTGGAGATTTTAACACAAAAGTAGGAGTCCCAGCTAACGACCTCGTCATTTGTTGAAAACTTATGATTAAAAATGAAAAACACTAAACCACTTAATAGTATCTAAATATTCAAATTGCATGATAAACGATCGTTTGCTCAATCATGCGAATTTAATGAAGGAACCTGGCAGCCTGAAACTAAAGGAAGGACTAGACTGATCATAATTATTATTTATTTCTGCGTATAAAATTGGTCAAGTAAGAGATGCACCAACTACCAACTGATTTCGTTCATGTCATGTGCTATTACTGTTTTACTTCATTATACTAGATTCCCCCTTATTTGACTCATCACCTATTGAAGCAGGATTCCTTAAAGGTCAGAAGGATAAATTCTAGTTTGTGCCAGATCATAGAGAAATCTTAAGAATTTAACACCCCATTCTACATTTGTTTCGTCGATTTTAAAAAAGCCTTCGACACAATTAAATTGCTGAAACTTCCATACTCTGTGACACGGGTACTTAAACGTCTCATACATCGTTCAAAAATTATATGAGGAGGGCACAGCAGATATTCAAGTGGATAATGTTAACTCTGCGAACTTTAAGACGGATGCTGTCGTCCAGCAGGGGTGTTTTTAATCTCCGTTGCTATTCAATATCTATATAGAATATAATATGTGGATAGTTCATGAAGGCTAGCAAAAAGGCGTGTCCATTGGTGATCGACTGATAATTACCAAAAAATATGCTGAAGGTACTTCGCTTCTTGCACAGACACAATAAGTAGATCTGTTATAACGACTGGAAGCCATGTCTAGTCTTGAATTTGGTGATTCCACCAAAAGGAAAATGACTAAAATGATGAGCGTTGAACTGTAATGTTTGTTCAGAGTCACAAATAGTTCGGATTGGAAAAGTAGGATTGGAGATGCAGAAGATCATAAGACATTACACGATCTGCGGTTGAGAAGCTCAATTTGATATGGATACATAGGCAGTTGGAAAAAAATACCAAGGTTTTCTTCAGAAATGTCTTGTTTCCTTTCACTCTCTATGGCCACCTCAAAATCAACACTAGAGACGTGACACACGTGATTACTATGCTTTCCGTACAAGCATTTACACACACACATAAAACACATATAATATAACCAGAAATTAACATTGAATGGAAAGACTGGTTGTGCAGGGCAAAATCGAAGGTCAGAAATCTAGAGGCCAATCATCTGCCCAATTATTACAACCCAAACTGATTAAAGCGGTAACGCACTCTACACTCACGGAGTACTCTCACTATGCAATCTGCATACGCAGTCTGCCTAGTGCCTAACCTGTTAATTAACGGCGAATGTGTAAAACTATAATTTTATTTTATATCAGATGTTAGAAGTTGATGAAAACACGTATAATTTATGTACATCAAATATATAAATATAAATATGAATAGAAAATTAGTAAACTTACCAAGTCGTATTCTCATTAATAATCTAGTGGCTTCTACCATGAAACGATCACGAAGATGTACACAGCTCTCCCAAATCGATATACTTACTGTAAAGACGTCACAAGCATTGCAAAGTCCAGCTATAGGATTATGCAAAAACAGTGTGAACAGATTTCCTTGATTCCTTCGATCTGTTAAAAAATCACTAAATTGTCAATATTATCCTTAATTTATTACACAACCAGTTTTTATACACTTAAAATATAAATAATCTATGCCCTTATACCTGAGCTTTTCTAACGATGAAATAAAACACCTGCGTTTCAGCATATAATAAAAGATAGTACATACCACCTAGAGACACAGGCAAAGACAATGGTGACATAAGAACAACTAGAGGTTGTCCAAAAATTTTTGGTATATGTTGGAAGGCATAAGAGTTATCTGAATCGACGATGATGAACAGCGGTCTTCTCGTAAAAGGATGTAAATCGCCAGGATATAAAATATGCTTATCTTTGTATTTACTTATATTGGATTTAGCTTCCCGGTTGTATTCTCTATATATATCAGATTTAGATGTAGTAATGAGGCCGCCTATATCATAACTATCTGAAATAGATTTTTTATGTAAAATAAAAAATAATAGCGTTTATATTCTATTAAAGTATCAATCTACATGATAAGTCTTATTTAATTATGTACTTACAATCTTCAGGGTGAGTGTTTTGTTGAGGGTGGTGACCATCGGCAGAGATATAAATAAGAAGAGCACAATTAGGAGGTAAATCGTTGCAACTACTGGCCAAGTATATTAGCACTTGACGAGCTGACGGCTTAAACAACAGGTATTTGTGAGGATTTAAACTCCTGGAATCGGTCTCTACACCACCTAAAAATGTATAACTATAACAGCTCTATTGCAAATGAATGAGACACAATTTGACAATTCATTCTTATTTATATAGTACATTTCGCTAGGCCTTAATATATTTAAAATTTTAAATATCGCTTTGAATGTTTTCGCGTTAGCTGCAAGTATACTAAACGATTTTATGACGCATATTATAGAATATAGTATAAATTAGGCATATTTTATTAGAGTACCGAAATGGAGTAAAAATCTATTACCTTGTCGACTTGTCGTACTTTTAGATGTATCACCTAAGCCTGGCCTATTTTGTGGAGAGTCACCAGAGGGATCTCTTATTGGGACCTCGATTTCCCATTCAAGGTTTTGTACCATTCTAAACATATCAATAGTTAGTTCTGAGAATTTCACAAGTTGTGTACCACTTCCTATAACCAATGCATCATGTAACACAAGACCCATTTGTACATTTCTTTCTATAGATGGTACAGACGATTGATTTAATCTTCCGCTTAAAAATATAAAAATATTAAACAATTCATAAAATCATATGCTTCCTTTTTTTATGTTTATGTAAAGATAATAAAGACTATTTATAGCTGGAGTAAGAAACTAACTTACCTCACGGTAACGACTCGGTTTTTATTGTCTGGATCTATAATAGTTACACCTGGCTCAGCAATTAAGAATGCCCTTACTTCTTCTAATACATTAATCCATTCCATTTGATCATTAGGATCGTAAGCGTTTCCATAAGCAATAATTTGTTGGTCCAGCTCCGAGAGTAGTTCCTCAATTGTTATTGGTTGTTGTAGAAGTATAGCAACAACTATAAATCTTGCATAGTATCGAAGTTTTTTAACCATTAGTTCACATTTCGCTTCCTTACTTGCTAATGTATAATATCGTCTTCCACGAATGGCCGAGTAAAATGAAAATGCCTCCACTAAGTACGTCGTGTCACTTGTACGCAAGCTACAAGCAATTAAAAAATTTTATTACACATACTCTTACATACAGATATATTTATTTGTTACCAGGGCGAAGTGTTTTATTTTCATGATAAACGGCATAAGGCAAACATGGAGCCACAAATACTATAATTTTTTTTACGTGACTTTACTTAAGTAATTCACCTTTACTATCGTACTTTAATAATTTAACTCTATTCTCTTATAATATTTTAACTTTGAGCAGTTTCAACAAAACTTCCGCATAACCTACGGAAAATCGTATCTCTATTGCATACGTATCACTGTCGTAAAACGGCATCGGTATAGTTAGCGCAACGTATTATGATGTCAACGTATTATACTGAAAACGACGATAAAAGAAATTTACAAAAAATAATAATGCTAAAAACAAAAAAGACGTGATACCTAACTCTTCTACTTTCCTGGAAATGAAACAAACAACAGCTGATGATTTAGTCGGCGACAACTCTCGGCCAGCCGGAACATAGATGAGAATCGATTTATATTAAAACTTCTTATGACCGGAAAACTGCAACTCTAATTACATCACAAACAAGGAAACCAGAACCGCCAAAAGTCTGTGGTGACAAGACATGTATAAAAAAAAATCTCTGCTGCTTCTACCTAACATTGTCCCGGCTTACTTGCCAGGGTCTGCGTTTTGAATAAACCTACTTCACTTGAGCACTGCACTCTAGAGCATCCTCAGTGTTTTAGTTCTTCATTGGCTCTCATGTCCTGCATCACGGAATCCAGCTATCGCTTCCTTGGGCGTCCGGGGGAGATATATCACTAAATATCGGAAGGGCACTTGGTAAGACCGTTGTTGATATGATACCTACAGACAAATCGAAAACTTTTTAAAACCGTACCGCCCGGCCGGAGTTGCTGGGAAGCTGTGTGATGCGGTGACCAGAAATGTTATTAGAACAAAATAGACCTACAACCTTAACAAAGACAACTAACAGGAATTTTCCTGTAAAAAAATTGATGACACTATTTTTATGTTCAATTTGTTATAATATTATCGCAATTTTATTTTATCACTATTATAGTTTAATTCGGCACGGTTGATTTGATTTTTTTTTTATTGATATAGCGATATAACGTATCCCAGCCATGGATTAAATATACTAAAAATATAATTATAAAAGTAAAAATTTTGGGAAGTTATACAAAATTCTTACTAAAAATGATAATAAAGTTGTCCTATTTTGGATGCGATTTCGCCGATTTGCCATCGTTTCAATCCATATCGAGTGTCAAGTGTTGAACGATGCTGTTGCTGGAACTTCCATAGTTTTGAATATATGTCGAAGGTCCGTCCAAAATGTGCTTGCCATTGTTTATGGCCATAAGAGGGAAGTTCTCTGTAAAATTAATCCAATGATTCCAACCAACATAAAATTTTGTATTTACTAATAAGATGATAGATTTTAGATAAATAGATCATTGTATAAATTGTACATAATATGCATACATATATATGTATACAACATAGAACAAGGTTTTTAATAATAATATATAATATTAATAATAATATTTACCTCAATCCATTAAACAACTGTTTTGACTTTTCCAGTAAGTGACAGAACTCTATGATTATTTTTCGTTCATTTTCAGTAACAGTGGTCATAATTGTAGTCAAGGAAAGTAAATCTTCAAAAGCTTGATCTTATTTAATAATTATGCCAATTAAAGACCAAGTTAAATATTTTTTTAACTTTCCTTATGATCTATAATCTTCTATATTAATTGGCACGGAATTTTCAAGATAGATAAGACAAGATACAGACAGACATTACTACTTCACTACTACAGTACTACAGCACTTAAAACTAGTCTTTCAACTCTTTGCATGTATACTTAAGACTTGCACTTGATAGCGGGAATCACGCACTTACGGAATTGATTTTCATGGACCTTTGGGTCTGAAAAATACTCCGGTGATTCTACTAAGTTTAAATCAGATACGCCTACTGATAGAAGCGGGTCACTCACACAAGCAGATATTTTTTTATTCATTTGATCATTTTTATCCTCATAAATATCGCTTGCGCTACGAGCTCGGATAGGTGACTGATCAATTTGTGAAAACACATGTAACTCGATAGATTCATCGGTTAGTAATATATTATTTTGCTTGTATAACTTGGGTCGCTCATTCTGTTTTCCATATATATCTTTGTTAATATATATGTCTCCTCTATATGGTGTTAATGGCAATTTTCTGCCATTTTTTCCCTTAGTGCTTTTATTTCCATTACTCTTTAGGAAGCCCTTAAATGTGAAGGGTATCAATGGCAAATTTCGCTTGCCATTGCCACTTTTACTCTGATTTTGCTCGTTGCTACTACTTTCTCCTTCATCATGATGGCTGTCAACTGTGCGTGTCACAAATTTGTTTGTTTTTTCATTTAATATAGTTATACTGGATGTAGGAGTAATTTGTTCTTGCAGCAGATCCTCCTTCAATCCATTTAATTTATATTTTTTGCAAAGCAAAAAATCTACACAAGTAGTTTTATTATCCTCTGTTTTACAAGGACTGGTGACGGATGACGGACTCAGAAGTGGTAGTATCTGTTGGCTTCTGAAGAATAAAGGTGTAGGGACATATTCGGAACCTGATGATGATTCTTTTGGACTTTGAAAGTTTAAGCAATCATCTGAGTCTGAGTCGAAGCTATCAGAGAAAGAGTCTGGAGGTGTAGGTGCTGAAAAAAAAAAATTGAGTTTATCCAAGGACTTATGATTTAATATATTCACAATTGTATATTTTATTTCAATTAAAAATACACGACATTATAACAAACAGTTATATAAAGCATAAGTTGTATAAAGCATATAAGAATTACAACGCAGCGTGAGGAAGAACGCATGGCTTAGTGGTCAAAGCGCTTGGACGGTTTCCATGAGGCGTGGGTTCAAATCCCGCTTCAAGTACATTATAAACTTATACTGTAGTTCATTTCTTACAAAATGAGTGCATATGGTCATATGCACGCAAATATAAGTTAATCGACTATTATTAATTGTACTTCATTGATCTAGACTTACAAAATTTGACGAGAAGCTAGAACTTACAGTATGAAGGAAATGTCTAAAAATTGATAATTCAAAAGTTTAACACAGAAATAAACCATTACAAACTTATATTTGTAGTTCATTTCATACAAAATTAGTGGATACGACCGCAAATTTAAGTTTGTAAATTTTTACAAAGTGTATTGTCCTCAGGGGAATACCTACAAACATGAAATAGGTACGGAACCCTCGGTGCGCGAATACTGCTCGCACTTGACCGATGATATATATTTTAATGTTAGTGATGATAATGTTATGTAACTTATGGACTTAATACAAAGGTACAAATTATCATTATATTATTATCAGAATAAAGGTATAATGAAGCGCATACTAAAATCAGGAATATGGTAGAAAGGTACCTTTTTACTAACATATGTTACTAGTAAGTACCAAAACTAGTTAGATAAAGTTAGTTCTGTTTATTTATTTACTTAATAGGAATAAAAATATTGTAATTTTAGAATAATTGGGGTGTAGAAGATGATTTTCTATCATAGTACTCTTCTTACGTTTGTCATTGCTTAAAGTTTCAAGCAATTATCATGACCACGGCAGTAATGCGAAATATTTGCAGAGATTTTAATCTAGAGGAAGTTCCTGTAAAAGTGAGTCTACATAATATGATATGATAAATAATAATATTAGAGAAAGAATTGGATTATTATTTGTATTTTATTAATTAAGCTACAGTGTAGACCTACTTCAATATATTGTCAAAATAGCGTAAAGATGCCGAAAGAAGAAGTCGTGCCATCTGTGTGGTTGGGTACGTGTAGTTTGTTCAAAATATTCGCTACTTGCCGATAGATGGAGCTACTTATTAGATGACAAAATATGGACATTACTTAAACATATTATTTACTACTATTTACTAGACTATTATTTACTAGAACAAAACAATATTAATGTTAGGTAACACTTATAAATATCATTGATAAAATAAAATAATATTTTTATTCGTCCAAAAAATTTTGTATAAGCAATTTTTGGGCGGCATTGCAATGATCTTTACTACAGATAAGATATTATCCCGATACCTGATCCTTAGTCATCTACTTCTTCTCTTTAGTTATGGCATTTTGAGCGTTCCAGTTGAGCGAAATTCACAAAAGCACAAGCACAATGAACTAAATTTAAACAGTGGAAACTAACGTTGAGTGGAGTATATAAACAAATCAAAATAAAAAAAATATGTCTACAATGTTGTAAAATACAAGTATTAAATTACTTTTTTAAGGAAATAAATAATAAAGTAAATTGGCATATTATCATTCATTATAATGAAATGTGTACCTACAAAGGTACCTAACTAAGAATCCAATTTATAAGTTTTGTTCATCACTTAAATATTAACCTACCTATAACAATTGTGATATTAGGTAACAACTTAAAAAAGTATTTAAGTTGTCTAATTTAAACAATAATTTATGTAAAGAAAAATATTAAAACTGTTTCAAAACATGATACTTGTAAGAAAATTTCGGTTTGGGTTTCATAATATTCATTCATCATCTCTGCATTAACAGGGTTACTCGCCACGGTTTTTAAACGCGTGACGTACTTAATTTACTTTAAATTAGGAAGGTTACGAAAGTCGTTTTAACGGAAACGAAGTAGTAGTCAGAGTTGGGTAAATTATTTTAGTTCAACGGAGTCGGAACCGGAATAGAAACCCGAGTCGGGGGCAGTAGACAAATGTGCTTGATTGTAAGGGGTTACTAACTGCTTGTAAAAATCACAGATATTCTAAGCTTAAAGGGATGCTAAAATAGAAACTAATGACCGTTCCCTGTACTTGAAAAATATCAAGTGCTAGTGATATATCCAAAGTGCCTAGAGAGGCATTCCCCGTGCCACAAGTTGTAACTTGTTTGTACACGCTGACCGCGCATATTGCGCAATCTCCATTTTTAGCTTCCGAGCTCCATTTTTAGAAAGTTTCGGAACTGAATCGCAGGTGTTACATCAATCGCAAGTTCCGACACATCAGAACCAAAACTTTGTAAAATGTACTACTTTCTACTTTAAATGCAATTCAAGGAGTCGGTTATAATCGCTTGCTACGTACACTAATTGTATTGCATTGCTCTCTACATACATACGATTGTAAAGTATAACAGTTTACGCTTATGTGTCAATTCCCATAATAATTTATTATTAATATTCTTTCGTTCTGTATGATTTGTGTGAGAAACAAGTTTAGACTATTGTGGGTTTTTGGGAGAATTTGTTGTCGCGTCGGTAGTCTTTATGATGAGATTGAAACTTTTTCATTTTAGTTTATTTTACTTAGCGGCATCATGGTTTCTTTACTTGTTAGTGTTTTAAAAAAGTTGCTACTTAGAAAACTCCATAAATGAAACGAAGAATATTAATATCTAGTAACATCTAGAACCGTCGTGGCGCAGAGGCACGGCGTCTGCCTGTAAAAGCGACGGTTGGTGAGTTCGATTCCCACTCGGGGAGAATGAAATATTTTGATCTCCTCGCTCTGGTAATAAGACAAAAACGCGGCGGTGAGTTCCACTACTCAACATGCAATGTCTGTCTTTGCATAGTTACAAAGTAAATACAATTGCATATATAAGGCGGAAAGCGGGGATCGGAGTGTCTTAACACTAGGTTCTTTGAGCCTAGGTTCTTTGAGCTATGAGTGGGATACATCGTGAAGCTAAAAAGAATAATCTAGAACTCTTTCGAAAGTATAGGTTACGAATTTACAAAATATTGAGAACAGAATATTACGCGAATGCTTCAAATAACAAAATGTTCACGTTCCTTTTCACATATATATACATATAGATTTTAAAATTCTTAAAATGAATTCAATGTTAATATCTTAGAAGTTTATTGTTTAATTCTAAACGAGTAGCACAGATTACCAGATTAGGTTTTTGTTTAAATAAATATTATTTGTAAAACAGAACTATCAAGAGGCTCTGCAAACTATCGTCTAACAAAAGTTGATATTGCTCTTTTCCGGAAGACTTAAGATAAAATGTATACTAATAAAAAAAATCTTTAAATTGTCACGCTTGATTTTATTTACACAAGTACACAAGTATGCAAAGGCGGCCTAATCGCGATTAGTCTTTTTTCCAGGCAACCTGTTAACAACTGACTAAATTTACAATAAAAATCTATTTACACATTCTACATTCACATCTTAAACATCTTCTTAATAAGATCCACGCCAGCATGTTATTATCACCTAAGGATAACCGTCGGTAACTTTTTTAATGCTTCACAAAAAATAAAACGTTGGTGCCGAAACAATTTCAAACAATAAATAGAATTATTGTTTATCCAATTAGGTCATAATAGGGCCTTTTAGTGTATGTGCTTTAGGTATAGTGATATATTAAAAAAATATCAACGATTTAAAATGTAAGGACACTGCCTACATCTGCGCACAACGAATTCAAATTAAATATTTATTAATTTAGGCTGTTTATGAAGAATTCCATTAAATAAATTACTCGAACCGGTACATTTACATAGAGTAACAGTTGTCGCTTTATATCAAATAGCTATAGCATTTAGTTGCTGTCTTTGCATAGTTACAAAGTAAATACAATTGCATATATAAGGCGGAAAGTGGGGAACTGAGTGTCTTAATAATAGGTTCCTTCTGCCGACGGTTCCGTCTGCCTACCCTGCTATGTGCGGGATACAGCGTGAAGCTAGCTAAATATAATTGCCCAAATATTTTTACAAAATACTTAAGGGTAATAATTTTAATCTTAATCACATTTTGAAATTTTAAAAGTACTCGATTTGAGTTTGGGAATCAATTTTACCGCGTACATTTTTACCTTTTATGCACACTGCCATTTAAATATACGAGCACGCTCCGAGTGTGACTACATTTTTATCGTGGTCGGTGTTTGAATAATATTGTATTACGCAAATAATCGAAGTAATTGTCCTGATAGGTTTTACAGCTTCTATTTATCGATGTATTAAGCGAATTGAATTATTGTTTATTGACTTATATATACAGATAGTATTGTAATTTACACATTAAATATAAATTATAATTAATTTTCATTCTTATACCTATTTTATAACGTCACATTTGTGTTACCTACCTAATGTAGGTGTGTTATTCAATATAACGCAACAGTTTGATATAAAGCGACAACTGTTACTCTATGTAAATGTACCGGTTCGAGTAATTTATTTAATGAAATTTTTCATAAACAGCCTAAATTAATAAATATTAATTTGAATTCGTTGTGCGCAGATGTAGGCAGTGGTCCTTACATTTTAAATCGTTGATATTTTTTAATATATCAATATACCTAAAGCACATACACTAAAAGGCCCTATTATGACCTAATTGGATAAACAATAATTCTATTTATTGTTTGAAATTGTTTCGGCACCAACGTTTTATTTTTTTGTGAAGCATTAAAAAAGTTACCGACGGTTATCCTTAGGTGATAATAACATGCTGGCGCGGATCTTATTCAGAACTTTTTAAAGCGAACAATTCAGTTTCCGCAGTGCACGCAACGGTATCTCTCAAGCTCTCCCGTTTTGCAACAGTTTTTATTCTTACTTCATTACTATTCACCATAGCATGTTGTAATATTATAATATTATGTCTATAGCAAGATTTCCTAACTATTCGTTTGTTCAGGCTCCGCAGACTATAAACGACATTTTAAAGTCGTTGTACTTTATTAATTGTAATTTTAATAAACATTATAATTCTTCAATAGATGCCCATCTATCCAATAAAAAAAATCGAACGAGTAACTCCTGAAATCAACGCGCTTTATAATATAGACTATAGATAGTAGGTAATCTATAGAGACACTCACCTCCCGACGCACTATGGCACCACAACTCCGCTCCCGTATTTTAAATTTCAAATATGCTATAAACGGCATTTTTTAATTTTTTAAAGCGCACAATGTACTTAACGTATTTTTTAAATAAGTTGTGCGCTTTTTAATTATAAATTTAATTGTGCTTTATTATTTAAAATAGTCTCGTTAATATCCATTGTTTAAATTTGTAAAATATAAAAATGTTTGCTGTGGGTTTATTCTTACGAGAATAGACATATGCCCTCGGAGATGTTTATTTCACTTTATATGTATTTCGATTTATGAGATGGCCAGTTCTCTCTTAAATTATTGTTACGTGACTTTAACCATTTACGCAGCGCCCGCACTTATTCTCTCAACCTCGTCGGTTTTATTAAATTAATCAAAGTTTTCATTAGGATCTCTAACGTTTTTGTGAATATTCTATCACTTTGTTTTCGGATTTCTTATAATAATATTATATGCAAGTATAAAAAAAATATATTGTTCTTATAAGTTACTTTTTCTTCTTTATTTATTCTCCTCTATCATCTAGTGAAAGTTCCGTAATAATGGGTTCAGCTATTCCAGAGATTAGCCCGGACAAACGGAAAGACGGACAGACAGACAAAAATTTTTAAAAATATTTTTTGCATGTTGTAGTAAAGTGTAATTTTTAATTGAAAAGGTGATTTTAAAATCACAAACAGATCTTCAATTTTATTTATATTATATAGATAATATATTAATATATATATATATATATAATCATATTATATATATATATATTATATATATATATATATATATATTATATAGTATATATATATATAATATATATATATATATATATATCTATATATATATATATATATATATATATATTATATATATATATATATATATATATATCTAATATATATATATATATATAATATATATATATATATATATAATATATATATATATATAATAGTATATATAGATATTATATATATATATTTATGATATATATATATATATATATAATATATATATATATATATAATATATATATATTTAGATATATATATATATATATATATATATATATATATATATTATATATATATATATATATATAATATATATATATAGATATATATATAGATATATCTATATATATATATATTATATATATATATATATAGATCTAGCTGCTGCGGGTCTGGATATCGGAAAGAATATTAATTTGACTAAATTGGTATTAAGAGTGGTATTAAGAGTGGTATTTTTAACCTATTATAATATAAGTTGAAATTAAAAAAAGATAAATGTGATTTATAGAGATAATTGCCAGTTAAATTTTTATATTAGTTATTTGATTTGACTTACGTCGGTGATCAATTTTGCAGTCTTCATTATGGCATGTAGTGCCATACACGTAGCAATTGAATAATCTGTGACTTAAAGTATTGAGCCGCATTGTCAATGTTTAATGTTCACTCAAGTCCTATTTTAACCAATTTGAACAAGTTTTCCGAGTCTTAGAAAGTTTTTTAATTTGCACTTTTCACTTCAAACAGTAGAATCGAAGCTTAAATATGATAAATGAAGCTAAAAGTTCCGTTTAATATTAATGCAATGCAATGCACATGAAATCCACTGATCGAAAATGTCACTTCAATTTTTTGTCCAGATACAAGCACAAATTCAACAAGTGATCTTTCGAAGTCGGTCGCAGCCGAACTGCCGCTGCAGAATTTCAGGCCGAATCTACCACCTTATTCATGTCCAGGGGTATATATACCCTCTGTCCCACTATGTAAGGTAGGTCAGGTGAACGATGGAACCAATCAGCGAGAGCCAGCAGTGCTAACCTAGATAAATTCTAAATGGAAAAAAAAATACTATTTTAAGCGCAAATAATATTTTTAAAATTTAGGCTTTCGTAAATAATAAAATTTTAGTAAAATCTATGATAAAATAAATTTTAAATCTATTTGATTTCACGAAAATGGCGTAAAATCACGAAATATGCTTTTGTGTGTCAATAGGTCACGCCACGCCTCCTAGCATCCAGTGGACTGGGAGAAATGCATAGGGGTTATTGTGCCCCCTTGCTAGGCATCATTTTATTATGTATTGACGTGGTACGTGTACTTGCGTAGTCTTTTCAATAATAAATTATGAACTTATGTGAGTTAATTTAATTACAATCAAATGTAATGATGATGTATATATGTTGATGTTTTATACATATTTTACGATGCTATAGAGCATAGTATAAAATAATGTAAAGATATTTAAATAAAAAAAATAATATGCATAAATATTACTTTCTTGTACCTTTTATATATTCTTCGCCTTCCGTATTATGTACAAAGGCGATTCCAACGATAGAGCAATTGCGTTCTCTCTAATATACACATATTGTGGATGGTGAAGATTTGGTTTTTACTTTTTAAAACGAACAAGATACTGTACAAGTCAAATTTGAGGATTATGAGTCAGATTACAATATCGATAGAAATCAATGTACGTAAAACAACTAACAAACCAATATCAATAACCTAATCAAAATCAATAATCCACAATCTCTCGCTAAGCTTCTTCAAAATCAATCGTGGACTATGTGTTTAGCTACCGAAGAAACCAATAAAAGAATGCAACAGGTCGTTGCCAGAATGTTAAACATTTGAGCGTATATATTATGTCTCCCTGACAGGAGCAAGTAAAATGCTTTGATGTTAGATGCCAATTGCAGGTCGCAGGCGTTATTATTTTCATACCTACGCACAATCCAACATCTCCCCATATGTAAGATAGTTCTCTGTTTAAAAAAAAGGTTTTTTAACAAAATCTGCTGTTCCAATAAGTACTTATATCGATTGTTACGTGATAATATTAATGTACATTACAAATCAAATTATACAGAACCTTGTACTAAAACACTTCTTTCCCCCTCTTTCTGTTGAGAGGCGGAACTCAACGCCGTGATTTGCCTCGTCACCAGAGCAAGGAAATGCAATAATTAATTCTCCTAATCGATGGAGATTGGGATTCGAACCCACCACCATCGCATTTACATTCAGACGTTGTGCCGCTGCGCCACAACGGCCTTCTTACAATGTTGTTTTTGTTTAATTTACTTTTAAGCTTTACTATCACTTTTATTGCCTTTAACAAAATATATGAATGCGAATATTATTATACAATATTGTTCCAATATCTGATTCGTACATTTTCTGTTTGTCTGTTAAGTAGTTACAATATTTATATATTAATTATGCTTAATCAAAACAACATTGCAAGATTTGTCTGCTAATATTTTACTACTTTGTACCTATATATTTTTTTAAATACCTCGAAATCTAATTATTTTTTAAACCGTTCTACGAGTACTACATTTTGTGGACTTCACCTTTTGCCGCTACAAAATACTGTTACAATGAAATAAGCCTAATATTACTTTCGAATTTGGCATCTGTCATTTTTATATGAGTGTTCATTGTGTTCTTATTTTACCGCCAATATATTGTAAAATATTTTGTGGTATTAAATTGGACTGGGGTGATAAATATAACCAAATGCGTGTTCCTGTAACCTGTTCTTGCGTTACATATAGTAGCCAAAATACATTAATGCTTCCATACGTTTAGTTAGTATTAGTCAATGTTTGTATACTGAGCTAATGATAGGTACAATGAAACCTCCTATGTGTAGATAAAAAATATCTGGCTGTTCGTGGAAAAGCAGTAAGGGAAAGACTTCGAGGAAATTATATCTATAAGCAAAAGATTATATTAAGATAGCACTCAGAACCATGTCGCGTATTTTTAAAGATGACTTAGAACTTGTAGCGTATAAGAGACTCACTGGTCATTTCTTCACAGGTAATTTGGGAAAAATCCGAAGATTGAAAATTTACAGATTAGATATACCAGAAAAAAAACCATTACAAGCTTACACTGTAATTTTCGTACAGAATAAGTGCATACGACCGCAAACTTAAGTTTGTCCAACCTTATTAGGTAGATTTCATTGACCTAGACTTATGAAATTTGACGGACCGAAAGAACTTACAGTTTAAAGAAACCACTACAAAATCATAATTTGATTAAAAAAAGAGTGGATACAACTGCAAATTTGAGTGTGTCAATTTTTATAAGTACCTATTATTTTCCGCAATGAAATACCTGCAATCTTGAAATAGGTACGAAACCCTTGGGGCGCGTACTACTCGCACTTGACCGACATTTTTAGCTAATATGATACGACTTTATAAACACATATTCTATAAATGTAATAAAATCACTGAATACATAAATTAGTAGCAGGTAAATATCATTTTGTTACCAATTAAATATATAATATATTTTAGTCCTTTTAATTTATTAAAATAAATATAAATGAAAGAGAATAGCGAAGAGGTTACCTGTGAATACATAACGAGTGCAAATCGCACGCCTTAGCACTGTTGTAGCCCTTTTTATCGTGCTTAATTTAGTTTAAAATGATATTGCTTGCACAAGTCGCCTCTGTCTAAGGGAGGCGTTTTAAACCGCCACAACATCACCCTATCTCCGGACCTACCGGAGTGAGTTAAATTGTAAACTTGACAATTCCAGTGCCAGGAGATAAAAGATGTCACAAGTCCCGCATATGATAGATAATGGTGCTCAAAAAGGAGGCTGAGCGAGCGCGGGAGATCTCCTCTCTTCACGACAAAAAGACCAAATTTACAATTTGTTGTCATTTGAATTGCTTTTGTTCACGTCATATTTTACATTCTCTATAAAAAAAAATTCATTATTTGAAACATGATTTGTTATAAAAGTTATATAGTTTACTCACTTCGTTGTAAAGTAACTGCTATGCTATCTACAATTTGAAGCTTATTTTGACTGTAGCTAAATTTCAAATTTGTCGTCTACAGATGTGTACAGACATTTAGCAGACAGACAGCGTGTCCACAAATATTCGTGTGTAATTACTTGCGGTACGGCAGGCAACTTACATAGAGGTACACAAACCATTTTAACGACTTTTAGGTACAAAGTCAGAAAATACCAAAAATTTCAAATTTAACTAGGAAACAGTTGGCAGATTTTAGCTATCAACGTTTAAAAATCATAAATTAGTACTATAAATCATTCATTCATAAATTGTTTTTTTTTTATTCTGTTAATTATATATATATATATATATATATATATAATATATATATATATCTATATATATATTATATAATATATATATATATATATATATATATATATATATATATATATATATATATATATATATATATATATATAATTGGTGTATATATTCATTGTCTCCTTATTATGTCATTGGGCGAATATCTAATAATAAGATCCTGGCGAAGTTAAAAGGACTAATTTGGAATCATTTTGTCTAAACTTAATATTTGTGTTAGAAACAAAACTTTACCGATTTTTAGGGTACCGTAACCCAAAAGAAAAAAACGAAACCCGTATAGGGTTTGTTTATGTAAAACAAACCCTATACGGGTCTGTCCGTCTGTCCGCCTGACAAGATTATTTTGTAAAAAATAACGTTGTCTCGGGAATCAATGCAAAGATCTATTACAAATTATACGTTTAGTTCGTTTCATTTAAGGTTCTCAACGTTTATAAGTGAAGAACAAACAAATAGCCAAGAACTAACTTAAACAGAGAGCTAAAAAGTAGAAAATAAATTAATTTATTACAAAAGAATTAAACCGTTTTCAAAATTGTACCAAGTTATATGTACAAATATCAGAACTGAAAAGTAGAAAATAATATTTTAATCACTTCAAACTTTAGAATAAAGAAATTTAAATAACAATAATTGAAATTACTGATACTTACCTATTTACTATGTAAAATCCGTCATTCGTGGAGTCGCTGCCAGCCAGAGGAAAAATAAAATCAATAGATTATTACTAAATATAATTAATATCGAAACCGAACTGAACAAGAGATAATAAAATTAATTAAAAAATTGCCATCGAATCCAAGAAGTTATAACGAATTTCAAATAGTAAACAGGTATATATGTAATTATCAGTAATTTAATTTATTGTTATTCAATTTTTTTTTATTCTAATGTAATTAAAATATTATTTTTTATATTTTTCAAATCATGTTTAAGTTTGTACATACAAGATATAGCTAGGTGCAATTTTAAAATCGGTTTAATATTTTTGCTAAAAACGATTTTATTATGTTCCATGGATTTTATTATAATATTAAATATTACTGTATTTAAAATGTCTACATGACCTATGTATGTATGTAAGCATAGATAGAAACACTATCGCCTGGACGTACCAATGATCAGTAAGGTAATCAACACTCGATCAAAGAGGTTGATTATGTTCATCCTTCCGTTAACCTCAAACTGTTAGCGTCGTCAAAAGTACTAAATTATACGAATCTAAACAGTTTTATATTTAAGCTAATCTAACCATGATCAGTACAAACAATAATTAAATAGTAAGCGAATATGGGATATAAATCTCCAACTAAATGATAGATGATTCATATTCAAAAATACTAAATAGTGATGTGTTCTGAAAGTTGATATTAAAATCTCCATTAAAAATTCGATCTATCATACATCTCTTTAATAACGAGGACGGACACTAAAGGATTTGATTTTAAATATTTCTGTTTCCAATAGGTATCCAGGCGGATACGTAGGACTCATCAATAACTTTTCCACATGTCGCCCAACAGGAAAACGTCATTATATTTTAAAACATTATGTCTGGATTGTACTTTTCTAGTATGCGATACGAGCAGTAAAACACTCTTATTCCATTTTTAATTAAATGCAAATGTCGTAAAACAAAAAAATCATCACATGCTACATTGTGGAATACATTCAGTA
This sequence comes from Dione juno, assembly GCA_037127375.1. Taxonomy (NCBI): domain Eukaryota; kingdom Metazoa; phylum Arthropoda; class Insecta; order Lepidoptera; family Nymphalidae; genus Dione; species Dione juno. Next base: position 3,502,110 of record JAXRJS010000004.1, read on the forward strand.
GAAGGAAGCCTAATATGTTCCGACACGCTGAATTGATGAATCGGTCTCAAACTGTCTGTTGCATGTGGATAGGTTTAAAAAAATGCATACGCATTTGTACAATGAAACTCTTCAACAACAGTTATATTTGAAACACATTTATCATCTTATATTTTTCTATAGGATTTTTTGACAAAATACTAGTAAAGGAACTTAAAATAAATATAATATGTCACGTTGTCATATATTTTCAATGCAGTTTAATCAACGATCACATGCGTGTGTAATTTTCTACGATCGGTTTAAAGCTTTCGTAATATTTATCAACAATGGAGTTTGGATACATTTAGCGTTGCATGGGACAGTAATAATTAAATTGACCGACGGGCATGTGCGTGGTTAAAATTGAGATGCACAACGCTTCGTAATAATTATGTTAACACACTTTATGATTTTATAGTCGGGTAACTGTTGTAGATTATAAACAATATAACAATAATAAATGTGATAGTCTTGTTTTGTGGAATAATTAAATTGGAATTGCGTGTTGAACGCTCCTACGATTCCGGTTTTCAATGATATAGAAATGTTTGTCAATTTAAAACTAGCCTACCATACTGAAAAATTCTTGCTAATGTTGCTTGCTTGTAATGTTCTTATTACTTGAGGTACGACTGTTATGGCTGTTCTTTTTTTCTTTATATACTAATGTAGTCACGCAGCCCTGCAATTATATGTTGAGGGTTAAGGCACCGCAGCTTCTTGGGATTTCATCTTCGATCCTCATTGGTACTCAGTTGCTTATCTTCGTCTTATAAATGAGAGCAATATTCTATACTCGATCTTAATTGCGCTTTACAAAATATGAGAACATGTTAATGTGCAAACTACAAAATACTCTTTAAATTGTGCTCCAACTGTATCAATTTATATTGTTAAAGAATTATTGTTAATTATTTATATTGGTTTATTTATCTATACTAAATCTTCATAACTTTCTCCTTTTTTTTCTTGCATTGCTTGTTATTTATTGATTATTTTTATTTTTATCCCCTAACAAAAAATATTAAATGTTTACTTAAACTTATTAAAATAATAAATTTATTTTGAGGTATCAGGTAGATCGACATCAAGCCGATAGTGTACATCCCGTCTCGTAAAGGGGGAATAGGGATGTGCCGTAGAGGCCAGTAACATTAATTTATATACGTCTCAATCTATTTTATATTAATGAAGGAAATGGCAGATGACGCACGCTGAATAATTTCATCGATATATGTTTTCTCTTTGTAAGTTCCCGATGTACGTTTTCATCAAACATAAAATAAAAATACTTATGTTTAAAGCTTTAAACGTGTTTAAGCGAAAACCTTAACTAAGATTTGAACAAAATTTTGATGCCTAATTTAACCAAAGTTATGATGTTTAAGTAGCCAAATAAATATTTTTAAAGCCTTCAAAGTCAAATTTAATTTAAAAGCTCTTATCAAGAAATTAAGACTATGGTAATTTATTTATTGATTCTTACAAATATATTTATCAAATGTTATTCCCGATATAGACGCTGAGTGAGCTAAGTGTCGCCTACTTTTGTCACTTCGTTCTGTTACAATAATTTTATATTAGTTAATATAATTTTATATTAGTTAATATATATTAGAGGCGTTCTTTTAAATTTTCCGAGTGTAATAGTTTTATGAAGGCTGTGTCATAGTTCCGAGGTGCTTGACTCTATCATACGAGTCACCCTTCTAAAATTTTGAAGCTGTGCAATGTGCAGTGCATTTAAGGACATTATTCTGCGTATTACATTTTAGCAATTATTCGTTTTTACAGACAGGCAGTGTGAGTTATTATATGTACTAATATGGAAAATAAAATGAATATGGATATAGATTCATAATAATCGAGCTTAAGAAAATAATATACGACATAGTGTTGAAACATAAAGGAACAATTGTTAATTCATATTTGGAACTTTACTCTTATAGTTAATATTTTATTTATATAAAAGGAAAACACCCATTAAAATAAATGAGGCGTTATTATGGAAGTGTGTTACAAGGATCAGATCAGAGGATCAGATTCTCTGTCGGTCCTAGTTAAAATAGTAGTTACGACTATATCAGTCAAACGCAAAGTAATTAAATGATTATGGGACTGCATGATTTCATAAAACAGTTGTTCTTCGAATGTTCGGTATTGTTATAACATATCTCACAGTAGGTAGGTAATATGTTTATATGAACATTGCAGAGAAATAAATAATATTTTGAAAATTTACATTTTATTTATTTTTTTTTATTTTCACGAGTCTTGTTTTTACTTAACCTTGTATCAAACTTGTGTCATCCAAAATCATTAGACAATAAAGAAACTTTGTTCTTGTACTATACTAGACGGTGTAGATAAAAAAAAATCAGTGTTAAATATTTCATTTATCAAGGACGGCTATTGGATACATTTTTAGAGGATAATGCCCAACTCCTAGTGTTTCTCTTTTTGACCAAGCGGGCGTAGCTGCAAGTAAACCTAGTGTATAAATAATAGGGATTATTCCGAATCAAGTTGGTATAATTATTTCATAATAATTCAATAATTATTAATAATCATTTGCTAAGAAAACACGTTTGAAAAAATGATCACAAGTTTTACAGGGTGTATTTAACTATAAAAAAATGCTGTAATATTTTTTATAGTAAAGTCAACAAATATGAACTATTTGAGACCTTATTAAAAAAAGTCAAGTAGCTTATTGACTACGATTTTCAAAACATGACTAAAGTATTTAAATTAATAAGCATTAACTTCTATCCATACTAATACTATACATATGACAGCGACAGGCTCCGAAATAAGTGGACCGATTTGAACTATAAATGCACCATTAGAATCCTTCATTACTTGTGATGGACATAAGCGAATTGAATGATGACATTAAGGATCCATATGAAAACTTGAATAATTATAAAAAATAACGGACGACCTTGAGAGCATCCATGCGAGCGCTGCGTTATTGATTAAAGCTACGTAAAATTGATACATGACCGAATCGTACTTTTTTAAAAGTTCCCAATAAAAGTCCGCGAGAGCATACTCGTATCTACCTCCTAAGAATAGCCCACAGTAACCATTACGTTTTATGTTGTGCGTGTTCAATACATAAAAATTGCCGTTTATTGTTGTGTATATATCATGCAAAAACCATGTAGGGCCGGAATTGTTCCCTTAAGTTTTTTAATATTTCAGAAAAAATATAATGATGTTAATAAAATTAGTTTAACAATAAACAGAATAATTTTTATCCAACTAAATACAAGAGATGCTTGTACATTTACTGTGGGTCATAATTGCATCGTTAAAATTTTTAATAATAACATTTACTAGAGCACCCATTGACGCGTGAAATACGCGTTGCCATAGCAACGTATATGTCACTTTATACAAAAGTTATGTTGCTAAACTTATGATAGTGTGTGTAAAGTTTTATTTATTGATTTAATATACTTTTTAAATATTATTAAGGAAAAATATTAGCGTTCTGCACTTCTCCTATACATAAACTATAAGTGTGCCAAATTTCATTATCCTCCATCCGCCCAATTTTCGTAATAAGGGATCCAAAGTTTTCGCTTCACGTATTAATATAGATAAAGTACATTGAATGAATAAATAACATATTCCACACACTACCATATGTTTAACAATATAACTTTTGTATAATACACGTACTTTTGTATGACATACACGTTGCTATGGCAACGCTTACTTCACGCGTCAACAGGTCCTCTAGTACTTATAAAAATGGCTTAAAAAGTTTGAACGCGTAGATACTCGTAGTAAAAATTGGTAAAGTAATCTAAAAAATTACACAAACATTAGACATATACTATTATTATATTACAATTACAACTAAAATATGAAAGTAAAAATTATTATAATATTCCATATACTAAACCTAATAAATTCTTATCCAAATTTAATATTTATTTTTTAAGGCTGTTTATGAAGAATCTAAGCTATCTAAACTAACACATCTCACCCCTCGGGGGAAAACATTGCCGTTCCTGCTTGATAGCTTCCTTACATATATTTCTCTCTCTCATCCCTTATCTCGTGATTCATCAAATCTATTATTCCGTAGACCTTATAATGCCCCAGTTCATACTCCTTGTATCATCATAAATCTTGGCCTAACCTAAGGAGATCCTAGCACCGACACAAAATTTCATGAGTTGCTTCATCAAAATTAGTCAACTGATGTCGTCATCGTCACAGGTGCTGCAAAGCTTTCAAAATAAGCTTCCCAAAATTCAAAATTATTTTACAATTTAAATGCACTCCCGAACCATTAGTGTTCACAAGCGAGGCTATTGCTTCATTAGAAGTAATCCTGCTTACACTCTACTACGACTTTAAACAAACGTTTAGTTTCAAAGACTCATTAACCAAGCTCAAGCTTTTCAATTCATATGTTTTAAGGATTCGTGAAGAGTTGTACTCATGTCATTTCTAGGGTGTAGACGTAAATTTGGTGTAGATTCCAGATCATTCAGGTTTGAATTTGAAATTTGAATTAGTGGCAATGAATTTGAAGACTTTCGCTAAATTAGCTACCCAGTGTGGTCAATCACTTACATAAGTCCTGGAATAATTTTTGAGATCAGTCTTATTCGGTTTAAGGTAAGTACTACGCTTTCGTCCAATCTAAATTCACACGGCGACCTTGCTTTTTTTCTTAATAACATATCAAACGAAATATTATATTCACTATCTGCCGCTTGCGACTTGGTATGCATGTACGAATACGTATATCTTGCCAAGATCAGGGTCAGGGACGACTCACTGTGTAAATGTAGCTTGGACGACGGTTCCCCCTTCCACATCTATTCTATTCTTCTGCCCTAAATTAATCCGTTCCTTATATGATGTCCTGTCTCTAAAAGACCCTCGTCCTCTAAATATTCAGTGCTTGTTAATGTTTATGTTTAGGGACTTATGTAAATTTTTATATAAATATATTTAGCATGACAAGATTAGAATATAAGTTAGTTTATACCATGTAAAATATTATTTATTACTAACCTACTATATTGTAGTTATCTATTTAATTTGTCATAGGTGAAGGGCGTAGTTTTACTAGATCTATTTCTTACATACATTCTATAATTGTGTAAAGTTTTTTTACCGCACAATATCCTTCGTGTTTTCTCCATACATCGTGTCTCTGGCCAAGTGAGTTTTATTCTTTATTTATTTTTTTAAGGGAAACAAACAGTACAGTAAATAATTGAAACATAGAACATAGGAAAGAGTACAAATACCAATTAAGTTTCCACAGATCACAAATTCAATAGTGATCAACTGACACGTTCGAGTCGCCATTATGTAAGAATAACAACAACTCAAGATTTATTAATATTCGAGTTTTAACAGTAACATACTACCATTTGCAGAACGATATTTTTTACCAAAATATTGAAACTTCGCGTAGTGTAAAAGTACTTTTAATAATATAAAAAAAGTGTCAAAGTACTTTCAATAATAATAACTTTTAATAATAATTACGTTTGTCTAATACCATATTACTTTAACTAAGCTTTACTTGTTGTTGTATTTATGTATCAAAAAAGGCTTTAAAAAACAAAACAGTAACATATTATATATTTAAATAATTATTTAAATTATGAGCTCTTGTTAGTAAACGCTAAGACGAAGGATCTGCATCTATTAGCCTTCTTAGCAATGCCCTTCAATTTCAAGAGCTGCCTAATATTTTAATCGGAAAGAATATAAAATTTTTATAAATAAAGAAATATTAGAAACAATAAATTACATGAATTTACATCACTTTTCAAGTTTTTCAGAGGAACCTTGAATATCAATCTACTTTTATATAATTTGTACATATAATGTCTTATTATCACATTAGATAAACTGATATCTATATTAATATTTTATATAACTAATATCTAAAAATATGATTAAAGATTCAGTTGATTAAAGATTAGCTCGCGTCTTCGGCCACGTGCATTACACGGTCATTGTTAACTAAAACTATTTTGATTTCCCAGTTTGGCAGGCTCCTCATTAAAATTGCAACAGCTCGCGTCAGCTCGTCGGCCGCAAGCCGAGTCTCAAGTCCCGCAGGGGACGCCCTTGCCGTCAACGTTTCCTCCCAAGCCAGAGTACCCTTTTCCCTCCTCAACTGGTGTCGTTGTCAAGGCCAATAGGGCTAACAGCATTAAACTCACAACAAAATAAAAAAAAAAAAAGCTCGCGTCAGATACGCTAAGGCACTTGAGCCAAAACCTGTTCAAATTTATTGTTTGACTACCAAAACAATGCAATCTAAGCCGTAATTTGATTATAAAACATAAAAAGTTATCATTAGCTAATTAAAATCTCTAGCTCTACCTCGTGTATCACATTAACCCATTCCGTCTGTTCAGTTTTAAAGTCTACAGGCTATTAAAACTGAAAATGTGTTTAAAAGATCAAATATTGTAGAAATACCTTTGCTTTTTGATCATTATAAAGAAAATTGTTAAGAAAGAATGAATCTAAAAAGCATGAGTCAATTTATAAAGTATGGCTGGTTCAGAGTAGGAAACGACAAAGCCCACAAAATAGCGCTCGCCGTCTCATTATATTTCATAATATGTAAAAGATAAAAATGTTTCGTGTAGGTTATCCCTGGGAGATAAATGTAGACAATTTCTTTGTTAGAATTTCCAACAAATAATGTCTTATTATGATATTGTGTTTAGTAAGTTTCGAAACAGCGCTTGCTTTTATATGACATGACATTACAATTTTTATTCAAAATGTGATTGATACCTCTTCTCGTTGATTTAAGCCATCGATTTAAATGTCCCAGTCTATTAGTGAAGCATTACATTTTTGACGCTATATAAAGAAAGTAATAATTTATCATGTATAAGAAATATAAAACACTATGCGTAACCGGGAAAACTCAAAGTAATTTAACTATTTTAAATTTAATTTTAAATTTAATTATTTTATTATTATTTAATTATTATTTAACTTTTTAAATTTAATTATTTGTTTGGAAATCGGCAGATTAGCAACGTTTACGTATACAAGCTCGATGTCACTAATATTACTTTTTTAAAGTACTGATAACACAATGATACATCACTTGCTTTCAAGCATCATAAATATTCAACAACCATTTCAATAGAAATTTAGTACTAAATGAAATTAAAAAAGTTATGAAGACAACTCATTGTTGTCGCCGCCTTTATTAGTGATTGCATGACATGCTTTTGTGTTAGAAAAGCGTTTGAGTTGAACACGGGTAGCATTCCTCGTGCATTATTACGTGTCTGTCGAAGAACACTGGAAAAGGTTAATATTATCCGTTTGGATCATCTGGAAGTGGTTTGGGTTTTTCATTTATATTTCAGTATACATTTTAATTTTATTGATAAAAGTCCAATTTTTCGACGTTCATATATACAACAATAACCGTTTAACCTCTGTAGGTTATTATCAAATTATTTATCAAATTTCAGATTCTGTTATTTAACAGATAATCAAAAATTCCTAGTTGTAAGTTAGATATATTTTAAATTATGAAGATTTCAAAAATAGGTAAAATTTATAATAGGTATAATATGTGCTGCTGCGTCTCCAGTATGTGCTGCCGCAGATATCTACAGTGGAAAATATTTTTAACATAACAATGAATGCTATTTATTTCTTAAATAGGAAGGAACATAAAGATTTAAATGCTAAGATTATTTTTACTTATATTAAATTTATTGTTAACAAATTATATTTGTTATTAAACACTTTGCGTCAAAGAGAGCACCTATGGCAAAAGTTGTTCAGGTGTGTCTACGTTCATATATCGTCATAGCGTTAAACATTATACCTCCAATCACTAGCCGATTCTATTTATACTACCAGTACAACGAGATCCATGCTACCTTTATTTATTGCATCGCGTCTGTACGTAAGAGAAAGTTCAATTTAAAATGGGAATTAAACGAAATGTATCCGATATGTCTCACCAATACAAATTGCTTCTGAGCTCAAGAGCAAATGGGGGAATAAAATGAAATTTTAGTCAGTTATAGGACAGTTTCCTATCGCGTTTATTTATTTGTTCTATGATTAGTTAATTAGAAAACATTTTCTCATTTTTTCAGATGCGAAGGTAATATAAAATATTTAAATCATGTTAAAAGTAAGTCTTTTAATATATGTGTCAAACTTCACCCAAAAATATTTGTAAATGCATAAAAGTATGATTATTCAGATATACGTCTGATATAAAGAACCTACGTTAAACCATTTCTTACTTTATAATTCATCGAATTCTAGACATTGCGTATTTATTGGCTAAACTAAGGTAACTTAGGTAAATATAATCTTTCCATCTACCTACGGATTCGATCCACAATCATCGTGATTGTAGTCCCACTGCGCCACTGGTAAGTTAGTTATTGTAATAAATGAAATACTTATTGTCCATAACAGCGTATGTAGGTACTACGTCACTACAAAAAGTTTTCGATCAGAAATGTGTATTTTTCATATGTGTGTATTTGTTTGGGCTTTGTTGACCAGAACACTTTGACACTGCTTTGTGCGTTGAGAGCGCACAAAGCAGCGTCAAAGTCATTTCCACGTGTTCTTACTTTTATGTCACTATATTTGGTGGCTGGCGTATTAAAAACTAGCTGCGCCCGGAACTTCATCTACGTGAGAAAGTAGACAAAGTTACTTTGTAGCAATTTTGTCATACCAAATACTTTAAATTTAGTATCGAGAATTCCCGAGGCGAGAATTTTCGAGAATTTGTCTTGAATCAAGACGGGAAAAAATACCTAGATGCCCCGAAGAGTCGAGAAATTTAAAATTAATATTACTAAATCATAAGAAAACAAATATAGACTTAGAAACGTGCCTTAAAGTTCACCTCAACTGTCTGAGCGCCTCTCTACCTAACCAAAATCTAAACGATTCTACAAGTATCGTCTACGAAGTATATTCTAAACCGATACCGTCTGCGAAGAAAATGACCACAACTTAAATAATAAAAAATTATAACATTATTTCTTATTAAAAAATAGTCTAATCTTGTTTACAACATATACGAGTATAATGTATGTTTTGGAAAGTAGTTTGAGATAAATATTACATTGACACGATATGAAACCTTTGTTTGTATTTTTATCCACGATTTTACCAGATTTTATCAATGAGCCGTGTCGGATTTCGTTAAGGTGAATCAAAATATGCCGCCAACTAAATGACTTCTGTCGAATTTTAAAATGTAACATGTATGGATATGTTGCAATTGGTCCCCTCGATGGGAGGTGTTGCTGTCGTCGACCAGTAGAGACTCCGTTTCCATATAAAATCCATTATGAGCAACTCATATTGTATTTATTTCTATTATTCTTATATTTTTATATTCTTTATAGTTTGTATATTCAATAACTTAATAGTAAGTAATACTCTGCTGTTTTCTAAATCTGATAAACACTAAAATCATAGACACAAAAATTAACGATACTATTTCAAGCAATACTGTATAATTCATTATCTAATTAAATACATTAGATACGTTGTGTATTCAATTTAGATATAATTGCCCCTTACAGCAAAAAAAATTAATTCAATAACATCTTGGAAGTTACAAACAGAATATTGAGACATCGCCGCCATCGTTTTAAAGTGGTGATGACATAACAAATAAGAGTTGGGGCTATTTATTTTTATTTGTGAGGTTAATGCTTTTAGTCACATTGGCCTTGGTTTGGGAGGGTAGAGGGTACTCTATCCCTGAGAAGTAGCAAGCACTATCGTGTCTGCTTCAGAGGAAATGTCGGCGGCAAGGGCGTCCCCTGCGGGACTCGAGCCTCGGCTTGTGGCCGACAGTTCGGGCAATACTACAAAACTTGTGAATTGTTGTGCAGTTGAAGTAGCACGCCGGTCACTAGCTAGTAATGCTGCACTAGTTAATAAAGTATGTTTGTAAATTAAACATTTTTTTATTTAAACAGGTTGTATATGTATCAATATAATTTACTGTCACACATAAAAAAGAATAGTACTACTAAATGACGTTATTTTATAAAGCTACGAAACATAAATAAAAACAACCTGCCTTTTTCAAATTCATCATTTGTACTTTAAACAATTAGCATATAATTTTTATGAGCGAGCATATAAAAGATTAAATATCAAATTGAAAGCTCATAAGGGAGATAAAATGTATTCTCAAATGTTGGTAAAAATAATTCTAAAGGAAAATATAAATCTCTTCAGATACAATAGGTAAGTTACTACATTGTAATGCACTTGATATTCTAGAAGATGCCAATTAGGCCCAATCGTCTTACATATACTTGATACTCTCAAGGAGGGCAATGAATACAGGCAGCCGTTACGAGAGGATTTAACGTACGTATTAAGTAAGAGAAGACTGTATAATATTGTGTGTATATATATACATACACATACATATATATATATATATATATATATATATATATATATATATATAATATATATATATATATATATATATATATATATATATATATATTTATAGTATATAATAGTGTTCGTGTTCGATTTATTTATGTTGCTACGGGTTGCTAGTACCTAATATAATGTAATTGTTGAACAAACTGCGCTCTTAGTAGTTGGTAGTGATGTAAAAGGAGTAGATATGAGGCAAAAATATTGTTTCGTGCTTTTTTTTTGCTCTTAAACTATTGTATAATGAAAATTACTAAAGTTAAAAAACGATAAGTTTGTCATGCATGTGCATTGAACACCCGTAGGTGACCTCTAAGAGATAGACAGACAACTTGTTAAAGTTTAAAATGTTTACGAGACGATTTCACAGAGATCCGGCCACAACCGCATAAGCGGGAAAACGTATCCGGCTAGAAACAGAAAATGCAACGTCATATGTTTTAATTCAGTTTAAAATTCCGAAAAGTTACGACATTAAATAATAGTACATTTATAATTACTTTATTTAGAGTGAAAAAGACGCACCAAACGAAAATAAATGTATTTAGTTTTGTGTTTTTCTTTTCTAATAAAAAAACTTTTGACAAAGTCACATTTCACTCAAGTACTTAAAACCTATTTTTACATATTAGTCACATTTAATAATAGATTGAATTTCGTACAGTACTACATTGTTATCAATGAAATAATATCCAACTTAAGACCGTACATTGCAACGAATTTACGGAGACTTAATACGGCGTGTTCTGTGGGAAATTGTATTAAGCGCTATCGTATTCTATTGTATCTACGTGGAAACTACTACTTCTTTTTAATATTATAATCTTTATAATATTTTGTGATATAAAGAAAACAGCTGCCCTTTTTTCTGAACGTAAACCGGCTTACTCTTGCAATGCCGAAATGCAAAAGTGTATTTATACAAACGCATAGCCATAGCATACTCTGAAACTTGGGTGATAATTTTTGTAGACTTGAGTGTTACAAATTTAAATAAGTATATAAATTAATTGGACCAAATATGATATTATATATTTTATTTTTGAAGAAATAACTAAGTATAGCCAACTGTCGTTTATGTTGCTGTCTATAGTTGAGAGTCCGAGATCTTCTATGTTTCTATTTAATCATACGTATTTATATTATATATATATATATATATATATATATATATATATATATATATATATATATATATATATATATATATATATATATATATATATATATATATATATATATATATATATATATATATATATATATATGTATATACAATTATGATAGGTATATATTATTTAATATAATTATAAATTTAGCTCTTTAAATTTGCAGGCAGCCTATATATTTTCATAGAGTGACGTGTAATTATAACATGCCAAGCTGTGGATGTGGTTCCTCAGGAGGTGGCCAACGTAAAATTGTATTCACGCCTTACGTTCCTCCCCCGAAAAAGACACATGACGACAAAAACATGAGTCTAAACCGCCCCATGTCGCCACATTTAACGATATACGCACCTACACTGCCAGCTATGACGTCCATCATGCAGCGTATCACAGGTAACTTCATTTTACCTACACGTCTCATATAAGCATCAAGCTTGGACGGTTTCCAGGAGGCGCGGGTTCAAGCCCCGCTACGTTCCAATTGTTATACATTTCTATGCACTTTGTGTTGCACGTTAAACTATTTATTATTTATAAGTATTTGGTAATACAAACAAAGTGTTCTAGTACTAATTCATTTCCTGTTAACATTACGGAATATAATAATGAAGAAAGCTTTTTCATTTTCTCCTTTCATATTGCAATAGTTAGACCAATTTACAATAAATGATAATAATTAATTGACTGCAATGTAACAATTCGTCGGCAATGTTGCGGGAATTTCCGACAATAAGAGGACAGATACTATTATTATGAGCTCTTTTATACTAAATACTTTTATATATTTCTAGTAAGTAATACATTTTGAGTCCATCGTGGTGCAGTGACATACATCTGACGGTAAGTACCATGGTTAGAGATTCGATTTCCACCTGACGGAATGAATTATTTTCATATAAAGTAATATCTCGAATTCATACTGAAAATTCAGAGTGGAGTGGTTAATTAGGTTCTCAGCTTATGTGTGATAGTTAAAATCAACGTAACTATAAAAAAAATATAATTATGGCAATATTTATTTTCAGGTGTCATCGTGACTTCCTACGCCTTATTATTGTCCGGCGGCAGTTTATTTCTGTCCAATGGAGTTGAAACATACGTGTCGATGATTCAAAGCTTAGATCTCTCTAGGCCATTAATTTTTATCATAAAGTTGGTGTTGGGAGCGCCGTTTGTCTACCATTATTTTAATGGAATTCGCTTTTGCATGTGGAATGCGGGACGATGGCTTGCAATGAAAGATGTTTATGAAACGGCGCGAAAAAGTTTCATTGCAACTGCAGTCCTGACAGTGTTGTTTGCTTTCTTGTAACATTTAGACTCTTTACATTAAATAATTTTTTTAAAATCTTTAATGATGAAATTTTAATTGAGTAAAATAAATCTCTTTTAAAATGTAAATAACACTATTAATTTCTCACATTTGGAAATTATATTTTAAGTCATTTTCCAATTATCAGATTATAATAATAATCTCAAGTATAAGAGATAAGAGGGCGTTCCCTCCATTTATCGTTACAAATGTTGAATAGTTGTTCAGCCTGATGAGTTTACTAATTATATACTAATAATATTATCATATATACATAATATACAAATACTTGGTTATCCATAAATATATAGAGGATATATCCTCTAGACAGTCCAATCATTTACACCATACTTAATTATGTTGAGAGATGACGATAGAGCTCGGTAATTCGTAAACCATAATTTTACGTCCTTAGGAGTTAAAAACTTAGAAGTAGTAATATTCAAATATTGAACGAAGATTGAAATACTAAGAATGGAAACTCAAGATATAGATCATCTAACCATCTATGTACTAATAGAATTTAACTTATACATATGTTTATTATTTATTTGTTAAGTTTAGTTTTCAAAAATTTAATTCTGTTAAAAACTGTTTTAAAAAAGTAATGATGCAAAATGTTCTTACCATAGCGGCCCGTGGTATAAAATTAACGAGCAGACAGTCCTCGTCAGTTTTGGTAAAAATCACTGTGTAATTATTTCATGTTTACCATAGCTCTATTAAACGTCGTGTGAAATGACGCTTCGCGGAACACCCCTTTATTGCTTTTATGTATTTTACTTTGAATGTTTTACATTTTAATTTACGTTTGCTTTACTACATGAAAATTTCAGAGTTCATTTAACTTGACTATCAATTAAAATTATCAAATTGATTTAACTTTTGACATGTGTACAAATAGTCAGTAAAATAGTAGTCCGAAATGGTCATAAGCACGATGAAACAATAAATGTAATCTATAGTATTAAATGCTAAGGTGTGAAACATAAAGGTGTACAACGTCCTCTAGTGGGCATGCATTGTTATCTATTACTTTGCTATTTAATTTTAATATTTTATTGATATATAAAAAATACATATCATTTGATAAGAAGCTAGACTTCACCTAAAAAAATTGGTCTCTCACTTTTTGTCGCACTTCTATTAATTTCCGAACATTTTTAAAAGTGAAATTGAAGTCTTAAAACTGAAAGAATAGAATACAATATAAATATAATAAGTTATTATATTCTAGATTTATATACGCACTATGTCCCCACAATTTAATATTCTGATGTCTTCTAAGATTCGTTTTAATATTAAGATATAAAGGACTTTTTAAGATCTAGAAATTTTTGTAAAACTTAAAGGCTTTAAAGTCATAAGTGCAACTTGATTTTTCATAACTACAATTTGATTAAATTATTTTTGATGGAAAACTATTTTCATCATTGTTGTTGCTTTTGTTACTTTGTCAGGCATACTTCCGGCGGATGGATATATATCCTGTTATGACTAGAGTGTATAAGGAGGGAGTCGTGCGTAGCTTGTGCGTAATCGATGAGAGTAATCCTATAAAGTGATTGGTCATTTAAAGCTTTGGTTTGGACAGCGCTCTTTTTGACTTGTAATAAACCATGACAATCACTTAAGCTTAAAAACTAGAGTATAGTTCCCTAGCACACAATCCTTCAATCGTATTTAAAAGCTCCATCAATAAATAAAAATATAAATAGTGACTAAAGGTTATGTTTGAGAGATATACATGGACAAAAGGTCCATCGACCTGAGTGCTCTTAAAATATTTCAATCTTTTAACCTACCTATCTATAATCTTCTCGAATAATGGAAAAGTTATCCATGTACATATACGAATTAATAATGTGAACATATGATTTAGGTAGATACATCATTACAAGTTCGAAACGCGACGGTGTCAGCGACTAAAAGCATCATAGAATATAATTTAATGGCCTTGAAAGACAGAAACGCAACGGTCACGACTTCTACCACTGCGGTCTTGCCTATTTGCCCAGAACTTACTTCCTCATACCCAATCCTACTTTGAGTTTGTATATTAATAATAAAAATATCAATGTCATAATTGAAATACATCATGAAAAAAATAACCATGTCATAATTGTATAGAAAAAAAATATACATGTCATAACTGTATAGAAAAAAATACACATGTCATAATTGTATAGGTATATATAGTGTAATAATATAAAGTATGATAAGGAAAACTCGCTTAAATATAGCCCTAGTTCTAAGTAACAATTAATATGAAAAATGTAAAGATAGAGATAATAGTTTCTAATTAACAGTATTCGTTCTATATATAATATTATAAAAATATTATGTTGTAAAATTCAAAATATAAAAAATAGAAAAGCAATTTATGATTTGTTATTATTAGAAGCTACGGCTGCGGTCGGCGGTGTCTTGGCTTGAACGGACCATCCACTTTTTGTGCTATATTGGCTGACTGACATTTTCATATAAATCAGCAACTTTAAAATAAAATAAGCTACAACAGATGCCTCATTAGCTTGTTTTATTTTTTAATTTATTGGGTATAGATTTAGGTCCCCGATGTCTGGAGTACCAGTATAAGCGAAACGTGAAAAATACTTTTAAATCTCACGTCCAAGAATGACCTAAAAATGATTCATCGTCTTTTTGGGTTGGTTTACTAAAATAAACAATTTTTTTTTAACTTTACGCTTTACGCTGGCGAAACTCAACGCTACGCTTTTGCTTTGTTACCAGAGCGAAAAAAATGAAAATAATTCATTCTCCCTAAGTGGGAATCGATCGAAAACTCAGAAGCCGTCGCGTTTACGATATATTTTTATACGATACGATATATTTTTATAGCATAATAAAAATATATCATCATGTCGCAGATATGTTTAATTTGCGTACCTCTTATACTTTCGATTTTATTGATAGCTAAAAAATCCCGATTTTATCACTAATCGTCGATCAGTGATAGACTAATCGTTTGTAAACTAGTATAAGTACACTAACAACATCTTATATGAATATATTTTTTAATAAAAGCATTACATTTATTATCTCAAAAAAATCCAGGGTTTATTTTTTCTATGCGTCTGATCAATTAGAGATAGGAAACATGGGGCCTACCCCTTAGAGGGTTGTAAACGTTTAATCCTAAGCTCCTCGTACCTATATCGTATGGACATATAAATGTTGCATATTTATCCCCACAAGTTCTTCCTAAAAGATGCCGGATACATATTAAAATACAAGCCTATTTTCGAAAATTATACCAATTTTCAAATTCTATTATATACGTAATTATAGATTCATAATTTATTTAAAATTACGCTACCGCCCGAGCCAGTGGTAGCTTGCTGTAGAACTAACAAAAGTGATATCTTTAAGTTAATTAAGCATTGAAATGGTGTGTGATAGACAATTTAAATATTTTAATTTTAATGTGCATTTGTTTTTCTTGTTCCCAAAAGAAAAATAACGATCGAAAAAAAAATAGTAATGTATATAAAATAAGGATACAAAAAGCAATTATCAGACTAAATTAAATAATCATGAAATATTCATAGAGCATTTTAAAAAATAAAAACATTTTGTGTCGCCTAATGAATTAAGTTGATTCGAGACATTATTAAAAAACAGAAAATTAAATTAGCGTTTGATAAAAAATATATGAAAATGATCGAGTTGGACAAGCAAAGACTTCTTCCATTGCCAAGGATTGGTAAATAAGATAGAAAACAGTTTGGAACCTTTTACATAAGGCTGGTCTATAAGACGAAGGTTCTTAGTGAATTCACATCTTTAAAATATTGTTTTATAACGATGAAATTGTGTTGAACAATAACACAATACATTTTATTTTAAATGTATGCTTCAATAATTATGTTTCTGTGAATGAAGTCATGTATAATTTTTGTTCATACCATTAATATTGAAACAGTAGACACCAGCGAATCAAAATATGAGTTGTAGGATACTTCGCCGTCACCCTTCTGTGAATTGTAGAGTTATTTGACTGGAAATCAATTAGGGTCGCTTTATTATTTGTCCAGTTGTGAATGTTTGGACTTTAATTGTAGATTTATAATTGTTTCAAAATGTTACACCGAGAATCTGATACTTTGTTCCATACACTCGCTTTTCTATTTATTCATATCAAATAAGATTAGATCGCTATATAAATATTCGTAAGGCTAAATCACGCTATTAACGAAGCGATAAAGTAAAGACTTTCCTTTATTTATATATGTAAGTATATATAACCCCGCTGTCACTATATAATGAGATTCGCCATATAATTTATGGTAAATATATAAAAAAAAATATAAGTTTATGGAAAATGGTTTTTTTAAGAAATTTAATTTAGACTGTAACCATCTATTAGATATATAAGTATTATTGAGATGAATATCTTAAAAGAAAAAGATATCAAATTCTGCAAAATATTTTCAAGTCAACTAATTAAGTATAAAGTACTATTTTCATATAAAAAAGTATATTTAAAAAAATAATAAGTAAGGATTCCTATATAATATTATTACATGGGATCAAATCTATTCAATTGACTCAACGCGCTCCTTTGTTAGCAATAGGACGGGCAAGTTGGTATATGTGAATGTGAAATTCATTTTAGAGCCGGTATATTAAAAATTCCTTAATCAAATGTTAACGCTATATAATTATACCTAATGATATTTATTTGAATACATTCCTTTTTGATATATAACAAAACGCGATCGTTCGATTTTGTTTTATTGTTATGAAATACTTTTAAATTATTAAATTAAAAAAAATGAGTCCTATCTGCTTTCACAAATATACCAAAGCTTGATACTGACATATGACTTTATCTTTTAGGTCAGCAAAAGCTTTTTTTTTAATTATTATAATATACGCTAAATTTAGTTATAAGATGGAAGTAACTAATTTCTCTGTTAATGACATAAAATATAAAAGTAATATGATTGTTATAACACAGTGTTCTCCGTACACAATTCATTTACTACTAGATAAGCAACAAGTGGATGCTGGCGATGGCTGGGAATGGCGATGCCAACGTGAAGGAAAACATATCGAAATTAAACAAAAATATTTATTGGCACGTCCTAACTGAATCCGAGTTTTGACAGCACTTTCCACTTCTTTGTAGAATGCCTTAGTGAATATATTACATCTATTGGACTGATAAATAAAAGAAATAGGATAAACATCTAATGTCGCTTAAATTGTAATCATGGATTTTGGACATTCTATTTCTAAATTGAATACCTGTAATACACGTAGCTTAGGACAACGCTAAACAGTAATACAAAATATCAAAAGTGCTTTATTACGCGTTCTGGAATCAACTCATATGCAAAAGTTTTCACGTATAATTTCTATTTACATTCACTTTGTAAATCGCGCAGTGAACTTTATTGCGAAATTGTTTTATGTCAAAGCTGGTTATATTCTCGTAGCTGTATTTCATTGAGGATATGTTTCGTGTGTTCAAATCGTTACATTCTATGCTCAGCACCTTTCTGTTAACACTGCTGTAGTTTATATGAACACGTTTCACTACCATAGCATGTTTTGGATAATATTTGGAATTTACCAATTTCAATTATTTACCTTTTTGTAATAATGCCATTAAAAAGGAGTATGTGCAATTAAATCGAGTAGCACATGTAATTGAATCAGTGGCTAATTTACAACCCTCATGGCAACATGGAGGAAAATTAATTTTTGGCTATACCGCGTTCGTTACAATGGTGCTGCAATTACATACCAACGTCCTTGCCGTAGTATTAATTAACGACGCATTGTTTTCCTAAATTATAGCGCATGCACAAATTATTATTTGAAATGCACCCATATTCAATATTCAAGTGACGATGTCACCGTTGATGCTTGGTTCATAATAAGACACTTTCATGAAATGTGTTTTATAATTATACTTTATTATTGAAATTTCAAATAAAGACAAAAAAGATTTGCCGTTCTTATGATCGTCTACAGACGTTGCTTGGTGACCGACGAAAATTATACTTTGCGTAATCAGCCTGAAGAAAATAAAACCTGTATCTCAATATGTATACCTATTTTCACATTTCAAAAATGTTACAATATATGTATTTAAAATATTTATTGTAATATGACTGTAAGCACGGCGGTTGTCGGTTCGATTCCCAGTGGGAGTCAGAATATAAATTATATTTATTTTCTTCGTTCTGATATCAAGAGAAAGTTGAGTTCCGCCACTCAATTTATTTTAATTTTTTAGTTTAGTAAATATTGATAAGTACTTAAATCTCGCGACTCGCATTAAGCAAGCATAACTTGCTAGTTATCGGTTCAATTTCCAATTGGTTTTTATATACCTCGCTCTGATATCAAGAGAAAGCGCCGCGTTCAGTTCCGCCGCTCAATATGCAATGTCAAAAAATCTGCAATGGCGGAAAGCGAACGTGGTAACGGATTGACTAAATACGGGTTCTCTGCCTATCCTACCATATGCAAGATATATATATATATATATATATATATATATATATATATATATATATATATATATATATATATATATAATATATATATATATATATAATATATATATAGTATATATATATATATAGATATATATATATATATATATATATATATATATTATTTTTACTTTATTTTTTTCATGTTCACTTTTTACTCATGTAAGAAATCAATATAAAAACGACGTGTCAAATAATAACTACAAGTGAAAAATATATTTTCAAGAATATTCACACCTTTTCTATTCAAGCCGGTCAAAAATATTTCGGCAAGCGTTGCGGTGAAGAGGTGTCCAGTGCAATGAAAGCTACAGGTCGCTAGTACGCAGGTCAGGGTGGGTCAGGGTTCTTTTGTGAGCATACGCAATTTACCCGCCAAAGTTTTTGGGCACAACTCCGTCGGTGCCCAGAAGTGCACTCGGCGTGCGCGCGAACGTACGCTCCGCGCGTGAAAATTTACGTACTTTGTTTTTCGTGTTAGTTTTATTGAAACATAGTTTTCATTTAACCTTTTATAACTGAAAATGGTGTTTTGACACGTTACATTATATTATTAATATTAGTGAAGTGAAGTGAAATGAAGTGAAGTGAAGTGAAATGAAGTGAAGTGAAGTGAAATTAATGAAATAATGAAAAGAAAAGTTTTTATGGTCAGTATTCTTATATTTTTTATAAATGTGCTCCGCGATATTAAAATCATGTTTTCATTGCAATTAGCGACGGTATCGATGGACTTGTTATAGTGTTTGCTGTGAATTTGATCCTTTTCGCTTGCGATGGCCGTCATTATTTTTCATTTTCATTGGCTATAGTTTATTATTACAGTTTTATTTACTATACTTTATTACTTTTTGTTTATTAAATTAACTACAAGTATAATTTAATATTTAACGTATTTGCTTCACATTCGCTTAACGTTAAATTAATGTGTATATTAAATTTTTTAAAATTTTTTTAAGGCATCACAAAATAATTAGTTTTTAAAATTATCTTTACCAGATCGTGAAAAGTAATTTTATATAATATTGTACTACTGTTCCGGTTCCGCACGTTTGGACTATTGAATATAATGATACCTTTATAACTAGTAAGTGCTTTAGATCCACAAACTTTGCTCAAGTTTAAATAAGAAATATAAAAATTAAATGTCAATTGATAAAGGAAGTACAAATAGTGAAAAACCACGGGCGTTCAATTTCTGAATTTTACTACAAAATGGTTAGTCAGTAACTAATAAAATTAATATGACGTGAAGCGAGGTCTCCGAATTTTATATTTTTTATATTTTAAAGATAAATATGTATATGGCGAAAGCAATGTTAATATCTAATTAATTAAATTATTAAAACATAACACTGTATTGTTATTTTAACTCTGTAAATTACTTATAGTTATAAATACTGCATGTATATACCATTGCAAAGATTTTATATGTGCTTTTATAGGTTAGGATACGTATATAAATATCTAGTACATTTAAGTTATTTAAAAATGACATAAAAAATCTATTTTATCATCAATCAAATCCAATTTATTATATAAGTAACGTTGAAGCTTGATTGAAGATCAAATTGCCATGTAAAGAATATCATCAAAGTGAATATTTTAGAAGGTTTCACGTATTTAAATGCGGATGCGGGGCGGTCGTCGCCGTCAATAGCGGGTCGAGGGAGCGAGGGCCCGGCGCGTACTTATTCGTTTATGCTTCATATTATAAAATTATGAAAAGTTTCCTTAATTTAACGCGCTTATCTTTAAACTTGTAATCCTAATGTAAAAAAATATATATGTATTAGATATTTCACTTATTAAGGAAGGCTATACTTAAGGCTATGGAACGGAAATCTAATTAAGGAAGAACGGAAATCTAAAAAATTAAGATTTTACAGTAATAAGGGAGACGCTGCGAATTTTGTATAAACGTTTAAAAAACACAAGTTTAAGCTTTGTAATAAAATTCCTAGACAGCATATAACTTTAAATCACTATAACCTATATTTTTCTAGTAAAATTAGACCTGTCAATTGCATTATTCTAACGTAAACGTTAAGGTTTTAAGATGTTCTTTATAAACATGATTTAATTTATCCAAATTAATTCGGCATTCCAAATCAATATTTCAATAAGTAAACAAATAAATAGCTTTGTTTCACATACAGAAAGATAAGCAGAGGATAATGTTAAGATACTACGTGCCCGACTTCTATTTAATTTTTGATTCATTGCTTAGTGAGTGGTGAATCTCAACGCCGAGCTTTGTTTTGTCACCAGAGTGGTAAATTTTAAATTATTAATTTCCTCCAGTGGCAATCGAACCTACAGCCGTCGCGTTAACAGTCAGATGCTGTTCCGCGCGCGTTCAAAGCCTCTTAATAACAATAAAAATTTTAAGAGATATCATTATTTTAAAATAACTCCGCATTACATAATAATCAAGTTTAATTTTATTTTAGAAGTGTTTGGGCTCCGTATAAAATTATTTCACTGTTCAATGTCCAAATGTTATCCGATAGCCGACCGCTGCACTAGCGGCGGTCGGTAAGCTATCAGCGGGAACATGTGTGGGGAGATACTTGCGATTCAAAAACCAACGATGATGTAAAACGTTTATTATATTTAATCAAAAGATTTTAACGCTCGCCCGCTTCCCTATTTATTGATCCCTGATTTAACCTGACCACTTAATGTTTGCCTTCTCAACGAATATTTTGATATACAATTAATTCGTTAGAGAAATTTAAATATTTAGATATTTTTATTCAATTAAATATTTTTTCTATATTGGTAAGCAAAATAATAAGCAGTAAATTAAGTAAAGAGTAAAAGTAAATTTGTATAGCTATCTTAAAAAGATCACATCCATACGAAAGACAAACATGTCGACTATTTGTCTGTCATATAATAGATTTATTTAGGTAGATACAACTAGGCGAGAATAAACTTTTAGACATTACTTTCGACACTGACGATAGTTTACTGTCAAAGACGAGTATGTTAAGCGTATCTTTTCGTTGTAACCTACTGTACCTACATTCGTAGTACCCGGGAACTAAGTATATGACAAGTATGAGACAAAACTCGTTAATTACATTACTCGACTCGACTCGATTACTCGACAATTAATTACCATTTGACTAGGCGGGTGAAGCCACAAATAAAAGCCAGTATAAAAAATTGAGGAAAAGTAAATGTTCACAATAATACATTTAAAATATGCTGTTGTTTCTTAGGGTAGTGGTAAGTAAATAAAAAATAAATTTACTATTCATACTTATCATATTAACTTATTTTATAAAAGTCCAATATATTATTCATTCATGATACGGCTTACGATGTTTATTTTTTTAAATTTCATGCTATATCTCACATATAGTGTAGTAGTACCGGGGTAGTAGACAGAGTGAACTTAGTGTGGAGGCACACTGTTCCCGCTTTAAATATGGTTAACGCCAGTAAAGTGGAGAAATAAAAATTAACAACTTCCTCGAGTAGGAATAGAAACTACGGTCTTTGCATTTCCAGGCACTGTTCCACTACGCTATTGGTATTTACAGTAAATTTAAATTCTAACATATTTTAATATACCTTAGTTTGCATTTATTAACAAAATATTTGAACTTTTACAAGACTTGTTGACATAATATGAAAACTGAAAAATTGTAGAGAGTTTATTCTCGCGAAAGAAGTCTTCCAAGGAAATTGTGTTCAATAAATAGCGCTGGTAAGCAGAACTGAAATTGAAAAGATGGCCTCAGGTTGGATCTGAGGACGAAATCTCGTGAGTCGAATTCCGAGAGCTAAACAAAAAATAAGTAAAAGCAGTCGTCACTGCGTTGAATGTTACTTAAAAATATGTTATAGATGTAATTTATGGATATATAATAACCTATGTGTGGGAGAGAGAATATTTTATTAAAAATATATGCATTTGATTTACCAACACAAAGAATTTTCAATTCAAACTAGTGGTTATCTGAAACTAGCTGGTACACCAAAATAAATTCTAGCTTTATAAATACCTTTTCTGTTTTGTCACGGTATTTTTATATATAATGTAAATAATTAATATACAATGTATAATTCAGGAATATTTAAATAAAATATGTCCTTACATATTGTAGGTGTAGAGTACTCCAAATTTAAACTTCACTTCACTTATAAGGTGAAAGTTTAAATCTAAATTTAGTTTAAAAGGTTTAAATCTCATTTTAAAACATAAGTGTAATACATTTTAGTAGGTATTAAGAATGTAAACTGTTTCGAATCTTTGCTGACAAAATAATTGACATCTTAATGGATTCCAACGCCTGAAATGTTTCTAAAAGTAAAAAAAAAAATAATTGTGACTTAACGTTCGGCTGAGCTATTTTTAAACGATTTTATGTTAACTAGAGTTACCTGTCGTACTTGCCTATGTCGTATAAAAAGAAATTCAATTTCGTGGCAAAGTTTTTTGTATTTCACATATAAATATGAGTTATCAGAACCTTGGGCCTAGTAAGTGAACTCACTTCAGCCTGCCGACATTGGTCTTAAATTGTTTTTGTAAAAGAAACTACTAGCGGATATCCGAAACACCGCTCGTTCCCTATACTACCCTCACAAATTGAATAAAGAAACTAAATTAATATGAGCATACCCACCTATTAGGGTGTGTGGGGTCGCATCCCTCACCTTCCACAATTCTTATTTCATACAAATCTTTTAATCTTAATAAAATTACGTAAGGCTTGTTACAAACGAAAAAAACCATACACCCTATTGTAGCCACGAAAAAACCCTTATACTCAAATTTACGTAAAAAAAATACTAAAATGATAACAATAATAAAAACAGTATTTGTCCAAGTCACAAAATAATATGCATACCTCACTTAATTTAAATCAATTAAGTGAGGTATGCATATTAATCAATATCTTAATTTATGAATGTATTTTGAAATTATACAAATAATAATGTAGAAGTGAAAAATTCAACTTATGCAACCGCAAACAAAAGAACTTTATACACACGAAATTATATAAGCGAGCATAAAACCTATCCAAACAGTATTAATAAAAGATTACAAAAACACAATTTCTATGTACTAATAAATACATAAAACCTATTATTTACTAAGATTTTAATAATAATGATTTATAAAAAGGACACCTGATTAAATAACATGTAAAACAAACAAAACATCCATTACCATATTATATATCGCAAGTATTGCGGGTAAGCGAAGAAATAAAACGCTGCGATTATCACAACGAAAAAAAACACATAAAATAAATTCTTAAAGTAAAATAAACAAGAAGAACCCTTATTTTTTAACGTTGGGCGTCATTTTGTTACGGGTTCTTCCGAAATAAAGAAAATAAAATGATAAGAAACTTATATTAAAATTAAACTTATATTAAAATAATGCTAAAATACATTTATACATTTTATATATATATATATATATATATATATATATATATATATATATATATATATATATATATATATATATATATATATATATATATATATATATATATATATATATATATATTTATATAAACTAACTAACTAACTAATTAAAACTAAATAACTAATCTAGATCCTTAATTCTACTTGGACGCCAGGAGTACACGGAATATATATGTACACGGAACTCTGCCAAAACCAGGCCACGACTATTCCAGGGCTTTCTTTCAAAATCTGGCGGCTGCATAAAATAGCAGACAGCCACTGAGCATAAAGGGCGTTGCAATAGGCCCTTCTGCACAAGAATAAAAACCAAAACTAAAAAGTAAACCGCTACCCTTAATAAACAAATTTAATTTCCAAAACTTAATATATTTCTTTGTACATTAAGCGGTCAGTTTAACGGTCCTTTCTCTCGGCATGACACCCGTTATCTCCGTTCAACTTCATTTTCGTCAAAATCTCCCTACCCGCTCGTTACACATGTAATTTAAACAATCGATAAATATTATTAATAACAAACAAAAAAACAGCTACGCGGAAAGGAAGATTTGAACTCGGGTCGCCCGTACAATATGTGCTTATAGCCACTGCGCTAACAAACGTCGCTGATGGTTTTTTAAAATTACTTGTCTCATAATAGTGTAAACCCCATTTTATCTTTGCATGCATTTTGCAATAAATGAAAAGGTTAAGGTTAATGTCAGAGTCTCAGAAGAAAGTGATGAAATTTTAATTAACTTTTATATAAAACTTTTATATAAATTTCCCCTCTCATCTCATTTTAATGAGGATAAAAAGGATCTTATTTCGTAAAATCCTTTTTTATCTGATGTGCAGGATTTTTTTTATCTATCTATAAGCAATCTACTGCCAATTTTCATGTTTCATAGGTCAAACAGTATTTTCGATTTTTAATTTTTTTAACTGTATATAGGCGTTTCAAATTAAGTTTTTGTGCGAGTTTCATGGATTGGTGAATTTGACGGTATGGGTATACGACGATATATACAGTGTATATACAATTGTTATATATATTTCCATGTATTTTTTGGTCTATACTATTAAGAGCTAATAAAAATGGTTGTTTTCTAAATACTCTATGTCTATTACTATGAAGATGACATGTCTGTCATCTACATGAAAAGAATATAAATGAGTAGAATATTTTTATTGATACAAATTGAAAAAGTAAAAAAGAAAGTATAAGATTGAATTACAACAAATTTGTAATTTACATGTTATACAATAAGTATTATTTAATACAAGCGCTTGAAATACAAGATTATTCATTTAATAAACTGAAGTTCGTCCATGTTCTTATACACCTACATATGTTTACAGCGCATTTTTAGTGACTTATTATTAGAAAAATTTTACCTTGAGTAATATCATCACTATTTCCATAGAAATTATTGTTTGTTTTGATAATAAAATATTAGACCTATATCAATATTTAATATTACTAACCGTAGCTGTAATTATATAAAATCAGGTTAAGAGCTTTTGTGTTATATTTACCGAAATATTTTTTTTGAATATATTTTATTTTATATTACATGTGTGTTGTTCTATAGAGTTGTTTGCAATTTATAATTAATTAATATCGGTCGAGTGCAAGTGATGATCGCGCAGCGACGGTTTCGTGGCAATATGGTGTCTACGAAAAATACAACTTATAAAAGATCAAAAACTTTAATTATGGTTGTATGCATACATTTTAAATAAAACAAAGTACGCAAATAAGTTTGTAACAGTATTTTATCTTGTTTACCAAGTGAATTAGAGATTCATTTTTTTATACAATATAGAATATTTAGGTTTCATTTTGAATTTATCAAAATAATAATTATTTGAACTATTTTCATAACTTTTAATTCCTTTATTTTTAGAAATTGTTAATTTTATCAGCTTAAATCTGTATTGTAAGGAATTTTCAATTATTTTTATGTGTGTTCGTTTAAGTTATTGCACATATTACAATTATTTATTTTAGAATGTAACGAATTTTGGTATTGTAATTAAAACACTCGCATTCTTTCTCCGATTTATTACTGTAAGTAAAGGCAGTATGTCAAGCTTAGTTAAAGACACAGCAGTGTGGCGGCACTGGCGACGCAGCAGTCTATTGTAATATTACATTTAGGAATTATAGTGTTTGTACTCGTATAACGCTAAATCTATAATAAATAGTACACAGACAAATACAATCTCGGGCTAAGGGGTGCGTGGCGCGCGACGTCATTACCGCGCAAGCCACGGGCGAGAGCGGACGCAGCGCTTACGCACAACTTCGGATGGCGAGCCAGTGCATCATAGAGACACAATAAGTGGCGACGAGGACAAAGGTCAGTCAAATTTTTATAACAAAAATGTTAGTCAAATTATTATTATTTAATAATAAATAAAGAAGACAAAAGTAGTTTAGCATTTTATTCAGTGAATAGCAAGTTTTATTCTCAATGTAATAAGATTAATTAAATCTTTTACCTGTACATACCATAGTAGGTAATATTACAGTTATCATTAGTTACATGATGGTACAATAGACTTTTGATAAGTTTTATTATTAGAAATGAGGGTAGAATCTACCTGAATTTAAAATAAGTATGATTACGAAATGATATTATTATACCAGGATAAATTCGAATCAAGTCACATCTATTATTAATTATTGATCAATGTAATTATTTATTATTTGCGTATTATGCATTATACTGTTACATAAACAATATAAAAATAAAAAATATACAAATTAGTATAGTATACTTAAATATTAATCGGAAGCAGCGTGATTAGCACACATATATTTATTTCTTGAGAATATATCACAATTATATTTATATATTTGTTTTGTTTACAATATGATTAAAAAAACAGTAAATGTAAAAATTATATTTCTTTTTAAATATGTATGTTAATTTATCAAAACTTATCTACACATCTATCGTTGGTGATTTCCTTATAAAGAAACACAATTAGCCTCTTTAATATATTATGTAAATCATTTATCCTAGTATCATGGAGTTATTTCTATTGGTAATCCTAATAACCAAATATATTAACAATCAACAAATAAAAGCTATTATATTATTAAAGGTATACAATTAAAATAAAAAAATAAAATGTATAAAATAATTACAATTAAAATTTATTACATTATTTTAAACAAAAAAAAGAAAAAAAAAAAGTTGTTTAAGAAGTTATTGTGATTGATTATATTGAATTATTTATTGGAGTAGTACCCGAATTTAATAGTAATTGCTTGGTACAAATGTACCCCCATTAAAATGGAAATATTTGGTACAAATGTACCCCCATTAAATTGGAAATATTTGGTACAAATGTACCCCCATTAAATTGGAAATATTTGGTACAAATGTACCCCCATTAAATTGCAAATATTTGGTACAAATGTACCCCCATTAAATTGGAAATATTTGGTACAAATGTACCCCCATTAAATTGGAAATATTTGGTACAAATGTACCCTCATTAAATTGGAAATATTTGGTACAAATGTACCCCCATTAAATTGGAAATATTTGGTACGAATATACCCCCATTAAATTGGAAATATTTGGTACGAATGTACCCCCATTAAATTGGAAATATTTGGTACAAATGTACCCCCATTAAATTGGAAATATTTGGTGCAAATGTACCTCCATTAAATTGGAAATATTTGGTACGAATGTACCCCCATTAAATACAAAATAGTTAGTACAAATATTCGTCCATTTGATTAGAAGCTTTTAATTTCAGGTCACCCCACACTCTCATTACGTTGTCTGGAAACTTACCGCTATTTGAAATCTATTTTTAGAAGGTGATAATGCATCATTAGGACAGCGATGGGAAAAGTGTAAACGGTCCTTAAGTATATACTTAGAGGCAACGGATATTTCAACACCAGTAAAGAGAAGGGCAACATTGCTATTGCTTGGTGGATCAAACCTACAAGAAATATTCTATAATTTACCAGGGGCTAATATGGAACCTACAAATGATAACAATGTCTTTGAAATAGCGATACAGAAGCTGGATGATTATTTTACTCCTAAACATAGCAATGTTTACGAAAGGCATGTCTTCCGCCTAATATGACAAGTAGAGGGAGAGAAATTTGAAAAACTTGTTGTGAGGTTAAGGAATCCAGCGGAGAAATGTCAATTTGATAAACCCGAAGGTTATTTGATAGATCAAGTAACAAAGAAATGTCTATCAACTTAAGAAAGAAAATATTGACAATTGGTGACAGTATAACATTAGACGAAATAATAAGGGAAGCCAATACGCTAGAAACGGTTAACAGACAGTTAGAAGAATATGGACAGCAATACAAGAACTACGACATTAACGCTATTATACCCGCTAAAGGAAATAGAAGTACTTTGAGATCTGACACCACAAAATTCAGGAATTTTCCAGATAAAGCGTGCTTCAGGTGTGGTAGTTTTAAGCACACATCAGAAGGAAAGAATTGCCCAGCCATAGAAAAACTTTTCATTTTTGCGGCAAGTTAGGTCATTTTCGGCAATACTGCAAGACACAATTACAAGGGAAGAAGAAAATATATGAACACGATACATAAAAAGAAGGAAAACTATCGAAACAATGGAAAAGATGGAAAGAAATTAATAATGTTACAGAAGAAGAAGTCGATTACGTTTTTAATATTAACAACGATGCAAATATAGTACGTGATATTGGAGGTATAAAAACAAAGATGTTAATCGATTTTGGGTCAAAGTACAATTTAATTACAGATCAGACGTGGACAAGTTTGAAAAAGAAAGGAGTGACATACTTAAGTCATAACAAAAATCCTGAAAGAACTCTTTTGGCATATGGCAGTAAAACTCTGCTGGACATTTTAGGGTCATTTGTGACAAATATTAAGGTAAATAGCCGAGAAGAGACTGCTGATCTATACGTTATCGCAAATGGATCTAAAAAATTACTAGGTAAAGATAGCGCCATAAACCTCGGTGTCCTGAAGCTAGGTGTCGACGTAAATCAAGTTAAAAAATGAGCCGTTCCCGAAATTTAAAGATCGATACTAATCGATGACTCGCAAAAACTCGTTTCTCAACCGTATCGACGAATACCTATACCAATTGAAGGAACGATTGAAATGATGATCAAGGAATTATTAGAAAATGACATAATAGAAGAAGTTCATCATGAATCATCAAAATGGATATCTTCTATAGAGCTAATATTAAAAGATCATAGAGAATTACATCTATGTGTAGACATGAGACGTGCCATTACGGCCATTATGTGTGAGAACTATCTACTTCCTTCGATAAAACACCTCTTACCAAAGATTAGAAAAGCCAAGTACTTTACTAAGCTGGATACTAAGAACGCTTTTCACCAATTGGAACTCCATCCAGACTCAAGGCACATTACAACTTTTATCAGTCCCAAGGGTCCGGTATAAGCGCCTTATGTTCGGTATTTCCTGTGCTCCTGAAATATTTCAAAACTCTCGAAAAAATTCTTCTGAAATGTGAGGGTGCTTTAAATTTCATCGACGATATTCTGATGTATGGACGAACAGAAGAAGAACATGATTTGCATCTTCAAAAAGTATTGCAAGTATTAAAGGAAAGGAAAATAATGTTCTGCTTAACAACGACAAATGTTTATATAAAGTCAAACAAGTCAGTTTTCTTGGACATGAACTGACCTTGGAGGGCGCCAAGTCTTTAAACAAATATATAGAGAGTGTAGCCCATTTTAGAACTCCAAAAACCGTAGAAGAATTACAAAGCTTTTTAGGGCCTTGTAAATTACATTAACAAATGGACTCCTAATATGGCCACGATGACTGTACCATTAAAGTAGCTATTGAGACAGATATTTAGTAAAAATGCAGACAGAAGATTTTTAGACAACTAAACAAGACCATACTTTCACCTCATTTAAAGATACGTTATCACAGATCACTTGGTTATTACGATATTAATGACAAAACTCAAGTCATATCTGACGCTAGACCGATCGGATTAGGTGCAGTCTTGGTACAAATTGATGCTAAAGATCCTAGAAATCGCACGTTAACAGACTGAACGAAGATATACTTAAACGGAAAAAAAGCTCTTGCTTTGGTTTGGGCCATAGAACACTTTAATGTGTTCACGGACCATAAGCCTTTAGAAATTTTGTTTTGAACAAAATCAAAACCATGCGCTAGAGTCGAACGATGGGATTTAAAACTTCAGGCTTATCGGTATAATATTAAATATAAGCCTGGTAAGTCTAATATATCAGTCCCGTTGTCTCGTTTGTGCACGTATGCAATTTATCTACAGCATACTTTTAAGAGGTATAATTCGACACCTCTTTCTGTGATTGGGATAACCCCTACAGAATTATTCTTCAAAAGACTAAACAGAGATAATATTCTAACATTTCAAGACATTGGGAATGGAATTGATGACACAGAGATAAGGGACAAGGACAGAAAAGAAAAACAAAAAGGAAAAGATTACAGCGATAAAAGAAGGAGTGCTTAGGATTGAGATTTAAATGAAGGAGACAAAGTGTACGTAAATGAAATCAACAAAACAAATAAGCTTAATTCAAATTACAATCCTTGTACTCTCCACAACGTGTGGTGTACACCATAACAATGTCTTGAAATGTTAGAATCTTATCTCTGTTTAGTCTTTTGAAGAATAATTCTGTAGGGGTATCCCAATCACAGAAAGAGGTGAGTATGCTACCAAAGAAACACAACTCGTTTTCAAAAATTTTATTTTCTTTGATACTCTCGTCCCACTCATTATATTAAATGCCTCCACCTTGAGTATTTCCATATGTCCTTCGGAGTGTATCTTTATCTCATTCATAGAAATTGCATGAGGTCTTGCATTCACCACGATTTGATGTACATGTCCGTCACTTTTTGTCTTTGGATAAATTGCATACGTGCACAAACGAGACAACGGGACTGCTATATTAGACTTACCAGGCTTATATTTAATATTATACCGATAAGCCTGAAGTTTTAAATCCAATCGTTCGACTCTAGCGCATGGTTTTGATTTTGTTCAAAACAAAATTTCTAAAGGCTTATGGTCCGTGAACACATTAAAGTGTTCTATGGCCCAAACCAAAGCAAGAGCTTCTTTTTCCGTTTAAGTATATCTTCGTTCAGTCTGTTAACGTGCGATTTCTAGGATCTTTAGCAACAATTTGTACCAAGACTGCACCTAATCCGATCGGTCTAGCGTCAGCTATGACTTGAGTTTTGTCATTAATATCGTAATAACCAAGTGATCTGTGATAACGTATCTTTAAATGAGGTGAAAGTATGGTCTTGTTTAGTTGTCTAAAAATCTTCTGTCTGCATTTTTACTAAATATCTGTCTGGATCTGGCCATATTAGGAATCCATTTGTTAATGTAATTTACAAGGCCCAAAAAAGCTTTGTAATTCTTCTACGGTTTTTGGAGTTCTAAAATGGGCTACACTCTCTATATATTTGTTTAAAGACTTGGCGCCCTCCAAGGTCAGTTCATGTCCCAGAAAACTGACTTGTTTGACTTTATATAAACATTTGTCGTTGTTAAGCAGAACATTATTTTCCTTTCCTTTAATACTTGCAATACTTTTTGAAGATGCAAATCATGTTCTTCTTCTGTTCGTCCATACATCAGAATATCGTCAATGTAATTTAACATTTCAAGACATTGGGAATGGAATTGATGACACAGAGATAAGGGACAAGGACAGAAAAGAAAAACAAAAAGGAAAAGATTACAGCGATAAAAGAAGGAGTGCTTAGGATTGAGATTTAAATGAAGGAGACAAAGTGTACGTAAATGAAATCAACAAAACAAATAAGCTTAATTCAAATTATAATCCTTGTACTCTCCACAACGTGTGGTGTACACCATACGTTGTGGAGAGTACAAGGAATGGAGACATAAGAATAAGGAATAAAGAAACCGGACAAACCCTAAGGAGGAACATATTACATTTAAAAAGAGTAGAAGGGCAATGGAAAGCTATAGGGTAAAACCAAGAAGAAGAAATTGCTAACCCTGGAGAAAATGGAAGACAATAAATTACTGAAGTTGAAAACGATCTAAGTGTTGTGATATAGCTTTATTAATTTAATTATTATATGACTACAACATGTAAACTTTCGAAGTTCATATTAAAGTTTTGATAAGGAATTGATGTAGTGTTAGTACTCGTATAATGCTAGATCTATAATAAATAGTACACAGACAAACACTGTCTCGGGCTAAGGGGTGCGGGGCGCGCGACGTCATTACCGCGCAAGCCACGGGCGAGAGCAAACGCGGCGCTTACGCACATCCTTGGTTGGCGAGCCAGTGCATCATAGGGACACAACAGGAATCACAACTTTAAGGCTCTTCGTAGCTCAAAGTTTATTTAACTTCACTTTAAATATGGCCTAAATAAGTTAGTTTAAACCACTTACCTTTGTTTGACTAGACTAACAAATAGTCTATATTTATATACGTTTAGTTAAAAATTACCTGCAAATATAACCTTTATAGAAATCTCATCTTACAAATGTCGGTACTTTTTTTTATCCCAGCCTGAAAAATCAAAGTCACTTGCAAGACTTTCAACAAGAGGACAAGAAAAAAGAAAATGATATATGCTAACTAAAAAATGCTTATAAACAAATAAAATATCTTATATTCTTAATTGATTTATTATTTTTTCATCGTGGAATTGAAGATTTTGGTATTGGAATTCATCCAAATTTATACTTTTTAGGCAAACCTAAATATAGCTTTTCGCTTTAATATGCTGTAAGTTAAGGTAACTCAATACTCAAAATAAAAAAAAGATTAAGAAAGCCTTATCCCTTTGTTGCCCATCTATCTATCTATATTTCTATATAATTGTCCGTTTGTCAAGGTTATTAAGCTGAAATAAATATCAAATATCCTGATCTAGTTCCATGGAACACACATAATATATATTTTTTAAAGTCCCTTGCTATATTTCATGTAGCAGGGTAGGCAGAGGGGACCTAGTATTAACACACCGCTGTTCTGTTCGCCGCTTTACTCCTTTCGAGTGCGTGCGACATTGCGTGTTGAGTGGCGGAAATTAACGCCGCGTAATGTCTTGTTACCATAGCGAGGAAAACGAAAATGACTATCTCCGTCGGGTTTATTATCAGACGCTGTGCCGGTCCGCTATGATAGTCCTATAGAAAAATATTACTTCCACATATATATATATATATATATATATATATATATATATATATATATATATATATATATATATATATATATATATATATATATATATATATATATATATATTATATATATATATATATATATATATATATATATATATATATATATATATATATATATATATATATATATATATGTTTGAATTTCGCCGCGTACCAAATTTTAACCTATAAGGCTTCCCGAAATTGCGAAGAAGTGAGATAAATAATTATCTCACATCTATCTCTCTATATACTTCTTCCCAATTTCGGGAAATATACGAAATAAATAAACGAAATAATCTATAAATTGATCTATATACGTATCTATAATAGAATAATATATATATATATATATATATATATATATATATATATATATATATATATATATATATATATATATATATATATATATATATATATATATATATATATATATATAATAGAAGAAAAAAACATAACAAAATGTATAAATCTATATGTCCGCAATTTTAATTTTGTCAACATTAAAGTGACAAACAAACAAATAGGTTTAATTTTATTTACAGTTACAATTTAATGGTTAAATTACGTAATGGTAACATGTACATTTGCTTACTTTGGCTACTGTCTATTTTATAATTTTCTTTGTTACAAGCAATCACTTGAAAGATCAAATTACACATCCCATTTATTTTACTATAAGAAGAAATTAAATTTTATTCATAAAAGTTTCTTACTGTGGTAGCCCTTAGTCCTAATAAAATTATCACTTTGGAAAAAAATCATACGAGGATGATAAGAAAAAATTCAATAAGCGAATTTATTGAAATCTTAAAGCGCCTCTAAATTCCTTACCCTAGTGCTTTATTGGATTTCGATTTTATATTTATTTCAGTTTCTAGTATAAAATCAATCATAATTTATTATAAGATAATATATCCTTTAATTTTAAGCATTAAACACGTTATTGCTATGTAGATGTATTCTATTTAAGCACTTTGGTCCTAAGTTTGAATTCCGCTCTTGAAATAATCTTATATATAATACTCTAATGTCGTAATGTCTCTCTCTAATGTCGTATGTCTTGTTTCTCTTATTATCTTTCTATATAAGAAGTCAAACATTTTTCATGTTTTTTTTATTTAAATAAGGAGAGAAAATCTAGCGTCCAGACATTTCACACTCAAATTCGACATACATATAGCTTGCAGGGAGGGACGCAAAATATAATAAGTTTTCTCAGCGGGGTTCGAATGTTTAATTTTAAATGTTATCATTTTATATTTTTAAGTTTACTTAGAAATTCATTTGCCATGGTCTGCACAATCTATTCTTCCCTGACAACAATGTTGATTGACATCCGATAAATCGAAGGTTATTGTTTATCAGCATTTGTTAATGTAAGTATGAAATGGCAACAAATTAGCAAATAAGCCGTTGATGGCTTATTAAATATCACGCGACATGAACCATATAGTTAAGCGAGTTCTTTTTTCTTGCCTAATATGTATTTAATTATGTTATAATAAAGTATATTGGTATTTGAGAGCTTTCACAAAATTGTATCCAGCCAGGAAAAGAGATCACATAATTATTGTGTGTGTATCTGTAACACGTTGTGTTTATATAAATTATTAGAGCATCTAATATTAGAACTACCTACGTTAACCTACGTTATATATATATATATATATATATATATATATATATATATATATATATATATATATATATATATATATATATATATATATATATATATATATATATATATATATATATATATATATATATAGATACTAGAGGAATCATCATTTGATGCCCTAGGCAACGTAGGGTGTGTTAGTGTCCTTGCGGATGTGAGTTAATTTTTAACTTGATTGCGGAAGGTGACCGACCGTACGTAGACAGGGCATACAAAAAAAGTCACAATCAACAAGAGTGTTGAAATATTTCATCATTACTTTCGAATAATACGGTAAACATTGAATTACAAAATCAAATTCTTAGAATTGAAGCAGTCTTTAGGACAGTAAGGTCAAATTTAAAATAGGAAATGGATTCATTGTCTTTTCTCGCACTTACACGTTTGTTTTTTATTTTTAGTTTCAGTTTAGTATTTTGAGGATTGATACACAAATTGAAACAGGTTTTATTTCATGTTATTGTATTTCAGATAAGTTTGATCATTTTCAACTATTTTTAAAGAGCAAATGGCATCGTCCAATTTTTTACCGTTTTTAAGATATTTTAATATACATTTAAATTTAATCCTAAATGCAGTATCCCTCAAAGTCTTAGCAAAATAATAGATGTACATGTTTAAAAATTTATTGCTTTTGTAGTCTTTGTAACTAGTTTGCGAAAATTAATATTTGTGATAAACTAACTTCAAGATAAAAAATCTTTATTTAAATACGAAGTACACCGTGCAATTACATTAAGCTAACTGACCCTCAGGAACAGAATTTCCTAATGTTTGAATATCACGATATTCAGATTATATTAGTTAGAACACTTTTGGTTGGCTTAGATTTTTTAGTATTGTAACGGTACGGTAACGGTAGTAAGTACCTAGAGACCGCATACAAATCTTTGTAATTAAAAATATTTATAAAGATAACTGGATGGAAGATGAGGCCATAAAAAATTTAACTAGATTTCTAGGCTGAGTAAAAGATTGTAGAACGACGTGCAATAAGATAGATAATGATCTTACCAGCCCGTTGGTCCGAATGGATAAGAAGGGCAGGAAACCGCATCGATTGGATGTCTGAATTGTCTTGAATGAAAATTAATTATTTTTAAACATAATAAAATAATCATTATTAAAAAAAAGACCTGTGATCTGTCACCTGAAGCATTAGGTAGGTGAATAAGGATTGAGAAATCGACAAGAGAAGCAAAGCTAGGCATGGAGTTTATAAATTCAGGTGGATACTTGGTGAAATCGTCTACGCTTGTTTGTGTAAGAAGTAGTAGTAGTAGTAGTAAATTTGCATAAATACAGAGGATTTGAATCTGAATTATGAAGGAAGTCACAAACATCTTACCCACAAAATATTTCTCGCGTACTCAACGTATCAACGAGGTTTAGTAGGTAATTTTCGATGAAACCAAATTGCTAATATTGCGTGGTTGATAATCAACTTGGGGAAATCTTCTACAGAAGGGTCGTTCAACAAAGCAATGTCACTTTGCTCATATTTATTTATGCCCGTTCCAATGTATTACGCCATCTTTATTTACTTACGCCGTAACACAAACTATGATCATTTTAGATGTTAAAAAACTTTGGTCGTTTCACACTTTTGAAAATTTCGTATAATTGATGAGAACTCAAATCGACATATTTATAAAAAAATTGACAACCTTTTTTTTAATAATCTGTCTGTCTATTATTAATATTTTTATATTGAAAATTATAAAACAAATACAATTATTAAAAAACCAGCCCGCAATTATTTATTTAATAATTTAATCTTTGCTTTCGGATTTTAATATATTTTAGCAGTGTATTTATAGGGACGTCGTATATGATAAAAATTAACATCTAATAAGGATTAGTATTGTTCAGCAAAATTACTGCGGAGCGTTTTTTTTTAACTTTAAGCATTTTCCCGCACAGCAGGGTAGGCAGATTGATTTTTGAGATTTTGCATGTGGATAGACGGCGAAACTCAATTCTACACTTTGTCCTTTGCAAGCAATAATTCATTTTCCGAATAAAAATGTCACCTGTCGCCTTTCATTTTAAAATTCCTCTTTATATATACTGTAAGTTCTCACTTCTCGTCAAATTTCGTAAGCCTGTATGAATCAAGTAAGTAACTACAGTATAAGTTTGTAATGGTTGATTTTCTGAGATTTGTTAAATTTCTAATTTTCGATATTTCCTGTGTTGGTACTAACTAAGTTCTACCTTAAGTTCTAACGTCAACGGGACAGACGGAAAACAAAGTGATCCTAAGGGTTTCGTTTTTTCCTTTTGAGATATGGAACCCTAAAAATAAGCATAAATAATAAAATTCAGAATCAAGAAAATGGCTGCGTAATATGCCAATTTTTAATAGTTTTAAAGAACATTTAAACTATTGCGAGTCAAGCCAGATGCGTACATAATGTGACAATGTTCCCTTGTGAAATGTAAAAAAACGGACTTTCGAGACACAACACGTAAACTTTTTAACCACCATACCGTGCTGGCGCCAATAATAGGCACCTTAAGGAAATTACATAGTTTCAACTTTAATTGAAGATACTTAAAAAAAATATTATAACAAACCTTATGAGAAAACCAATAAATAGCTTTATATTAAAATATATTAACTTTTGATCATCCGAAATCATTTTATGTGCGTAGAATGTGTATTCACCAAAAATTTTAAATTACTAGTAAAAAATTTACTAGTTAACGACACCTACTTAGTGACACCTAATAATCGACTGAAAACAGAATGTACGGAAATCGATTTCAAGTTTTCTTGAAACGAAACAAAAGTATATATAATCTTAGTGTAATTATTGCTGATATAATTAGAAAAAGTTGACTTTGTATTTTAGGAAAATAAAATAAAAAAGTTAGTAAATAAAAACTATATATTGGCAATTTTATCCAGTAATCGACAACTTGCGCATTACTAAATATACATTGTTTGATTTTTTTTAATGTAAAGTTAATCAACAAAGCAGGAGCTAGATT
This sequence comes from Dione juno, assembly GCA_037127375.1. Taxonomy (NCBI): domain Eukaryota; kingdom Metazoa; phylum Arthropoda; class Insecta; order Lepidoptera; family Nymphalidae; genus Dione; species Dione juno. The sequence continues at coordinate 3,541,012 of JAXRJS010000004.1, forward strand.
CAATTAAAAAAAAATGTATTCATATAAATAATTGTTATCCATATCTATAACTACAAAAAAATTAAAACTTAAATAACTGTCGTGGTTAAGAAAATAGTGAGAAATATCATTAACTTAATATATAAACAAATTGTTTAATAGATGCGGAGATTGCGGAGAGATTGTTTAATAGATTTTCATTAAAACACTCACTACGTAAGGTTACGTTTCAGTTCTCCATCTACAAAGAAACTTGTGGATGTAAATGATATGATGCTAATAGCAGTAAGAAGTACATAAGCATACTGTTTAGTATTGACATTTTATAAAAAAAATAATTTTTTACTTTATTTTCGGTTGTTAAAAAACTCTTGTTTAATATTGATACGATACTTATATTGCAGCTAGCTACTAGGCAAGCTTGTAAAGTATTAAAAATGTGCTTATTTAGCTTATTAGCTATTTATTCAATTAGTAAACAAATTTTTAGTGTTATTATTGTTTTAGATTTTTTTAAAATAAATAATAAAGAAAGATAAAATAATCCTAATAAAACCTTCACGTTTCTTTGTAATCTGTAATGTAAAAATTTTTCTTGTTTCCCTGTTCAAAAATAATACAAACAAAAATAATAAAGTGAAATATAATAACGGAAAACTAGCGTGAAAGATAATTTGATGATATGACTGAACACTGAGGGAAGGGGCGCTACTATATCACGTGGATTTTTATTTAAGTCTATGTATTTTTTTCCCATACCTATATTAGAAGTTTGATATACAATTCGTTTTACCTTTTATTTTTATTTATTTATTATATATAGCTATAATTGTTTAAAAAAACTCGAGTGCATCATTAAAAATAAAAGATTTATTATTTTTATTTACTATAGAATAACTGAAATATTATAAGTTATCTCAAAGAAAAAAGGAAAGGACCGTGGCCCCCCTATACTCGTAAGTCGTAAGTTTATGTGAAGAATAAAAGTACAATAAATCAAAAGTTTAACTTTATTTTGTCAATTAACATCAATGAAAACGTAGACACCATAATTAATTAGATTATGTGTTATATAAACATATCGCTATCGATCCCAGCTACCCTTGCAATGTCGCGTTTACAATGTGCATTCAAATCAAACACAATAATATTTATCTTGTTAATAATTCAACGATGTACTGCTGTAGTATATTTGTAATATCACTGAACCTAGATGCCTGAAAATTTGCATGTAGGTTTTTTATATAACGTAAGTGCGCACTAAGAATTGAATTTTGGAAATTCCACCCCTAAGGAGGTAAATTAATTTCGTAAAAATATAGTGGAGCTTAGTTATGAAATACGTATTTTGCTATAAAACGGAATAAATAGAAATAAAAGTAATTAAATTTAATTATTGTAATTACGGCGTTCCAATAAATAAAAATAAATAATATAAGTAAGTGGATAATGTGTTTTTTACGCTATAAATAGAAAAGCTGGAACATAATCTGCTTACAGGTTATAGGTTAATTACATTTACGTTTACGTTTTAATACATACATACAAAACAATCAAATAGATACATTGATCTCGATTTTTAACAATAGAGAGTATTTCAAAAAAGACGACGACAAAGTCAAAGACTTGCATTGTGATATAGGTATAAAATTTTAAAACGAACGCGATCTAGCTACCTTAAGTAGGTGAAGCCGCGACCGGGACACTTTATTAAATATTGTTAATAATAACAATAATAATACAACAATAGTAATAACTTACTTAGATCCTATATCAGGCTAAATTCTGTACGATTTTTTAGTAATTGGACACTGTTAAGGGGTGGTTTCACAAGTTTGTCCATTTAAACGCAACGCAAACATGTTGTTTAGGGTCTACATCATACTGCGCCGTAAATAAATATGAAAATTCTTAATTGTCAATTTTAAATATCTGTTCAAAGCGACTTTGTGAAGCGAATGTTTGCTATGACTGAATGTTTGTTTCACTCACATCACGGACATCCTAAATAAAGTAAATGTTTATATTTTAAAGCTAAACTAATATTTATTTTGTATAACCCTTTAACGTTTTGTTTACATATAAATTTATAACTAAATATTTTCCTAGTGTAAGTGGTTAAATAGATAATAATGGTAATGTATATTTGTTTTGAATAACTAGACGTATTTTTTTGATATTTAGATATTTAAAGATAACATAGCGGAATTTTATAAGTTTTCTTTAAGTATTTTTCTATCTTTAATAATAAAAATAATAAAGTATTTATTGGACACAAAACAATAAAGACATAAAACAGAACAATAAGAAATGTAATAAATGTATGTACATCAGGCGACCTTATCGCTAGCTATAAGCGATCTCTGCCAAGCAACCTAAAGCTGTAGGAATAGCTAAAACGGTAGGCGGTGTACTTGTGTCATTTAATAACATAGACATACATATACTCATACCTAAATAGATACGTAAATAAATTCATAATTGAAAATTTAAAAATCTATGAAAAATAACATATATATATATATATATATATATATATATATATATATATATATATATATATATATATATATATATATATATATATATATATATATATATATATATATATATATATATGTATATATATATGTATATATATATAAATATATCATGGAAATGGATATATCATGGAAATTCTAGTACTTCGCTACCTACTATATAAAATACAAAAAAAAGTCTCGCTGAGTTTCTTGCGCCCGTTCTTCTGAGGTCTGAGGCATTAACTTGAGTGAACCGATAGTAATGACGTTCAAAAAATGAATCATGTATTCTTACTTTGAATAAAATTATTTAAATTTACTAAGTAAAGTTTTATAGTACAATTCATTGCATCTGTTTCCCCACTAAGCTAGAATAAAGAAATTTAACGCGTGACAGTGTTACCAGTGAATGCAAGGTGTCTTTTAGGCCTCTTGTTACCGGCGCATAGTGATTAATCTGTAATCATAATATAATCGGGATGAATCTGTATTAGTGATTTCCACACTACCACTCAATAACCGAGCAAAGTTTTCCTTGTACTCAGGAAATCTATAGAAACGTATCTCAGCTTCAAAAATAATAATGAATAATATAACCAGTAAAATTAATTTATTCTGTTGGATAAAACTACTTTTAAAACTAAACTAATATTTTTATCAAATATACTATTGCAAACTTTTGAAAAGCTTTAAAGAAAAATCTTTTTCTTACATCTATCCTTTTAAAGATGAAGCGTGAACGTAATAATTTACAGTTAAATTGAAATCCTTTAAACATAATCTTTCATGTATTTTAACTTTAATAAATAAATAGTACTTGTGAAAATTATTTACTAAAAAACGGAACGTTCAAATCGTTTTACTCAAAGATTTGATTTGGAAATTTTTATTTAGCTGCATATAAAAAATCATATATAACACTTAAGCTTACTTTTATAATTAAATTAAAATAGACTAGTAATTATAAAATTCGACTGCAGTAACACTGACATATTAACAAGTCAATATTACCATGTAATTAATTATAACAATACTGTAGACTGTAGTTCCTGGATGTATTTTTAGTTCACCCATGAACGACTGATTATAGAATACTGTGTGTGTATTTTATTAAAACTCATTAATTATACAACTGAAGTACTCCATCTGTCTTCTTTTCTTTATCGCTCAAAAGTGACTGCTGCTTGCAACATGGCGAAGGAGATACCGTTGATAAGGTACTATAAAAAACATACATTTAAATATTTAGAGAAAATAGAGTTTTAAATATTTCTTTAAAATTATCCCTAAGACTGTTTTTCCTAATTTTTAAGGTGATCGAGGTTTATGAATTTTGTGCGACCTTAATTTCGTTGAAAAAGGAAAAAAACATTTATGGAATTTATAATGGTTTTCCCGAGTATACCTTTATAATCATTCATTCATCATTCGTATTCTACACATGGATAAAACAGCTGAAAACATTTTACTGATCGATATCCTACGAAAAGATCGTATTTTACACCGATCCATGGAAGAATAGAATGAAAAGATTCTGTTCTTCCTTAATTTTTTAAAATACCAAAATCTTAGTTTTTTTTTCATATTTAGGCTTAAGGCTTTGTAGCTATAGAAGAAGATAAGCAATGCGTGGTATTAATACCATGCATTTTTTCGTAAATATGCAGATGGAAATAATTTGATCTCAAATCCCCTAGAGCTTTTATAACAGCCTGTCCGGATACAAAGTGATTACCAAGATTATTGCCTAAGGCACTAGCAAGCATAAACTTTATATTTTTATAATAGTTGTTCATTAGTCTTTTATCTTTTTCATTCTCTTACTTTGTCTTTATCAGTGATTTCCTCTTACGTTCTTACATTCCATATAGCTATTACAAGCTCCGTTCCCCAATTTCCACCGTCTCAGCCATCTACGACACCAACGGGGACCCTCTGGTTTGCGTCGCTTCGGAGGGACGCTGAACGCTTGTGTTTGCTTATTTTAAGATTATGCGTCCTCGTATGGTGCTTATAGCTGACGGATAGATGGGGCTGGTGGGATTCATACATATAAGCTTTTCACCATGAACCCTGAACATGATAGCATGAAATGTTATTTCGGTCTTAATCTACAATGTGACGCGAAGAAAATATTTATGGTTTGTTTAATTTATATACTAAAACTACTTTTTATTACTAGAATTCTCAATTCTATCCATAAAAGCTAATCGGTTATTGAGATTTTACAATTTATTTATCAGTCTTGTAATCCTCTGGTGTATAGGTGAAAATCTGATGATCTAGATTTTATTTAATAAAGAGCTACGTTTTAACAAGAGATTTTACGACAAGTTAGATATTTGCGTATAACATAAATATAAGATAGTGAACGAAATATGAAATATTTACAAATACAAGACAATTATTTTGGGGTCGAATATAAAGCGCATCACACCATTTTTTGCCAATACCTTTGTAGAAACACAACCACAGTTTTAAGCAATAACAGCTCATAAACGTTAACAAGCGTATGACGTTGACGCAAACCCACGTGCTATATTGAACGAATTTTTCATTCTATCACGCGAAGGATGAAGGGTTAGCTACTAAATATTTACAATAAATATATAAAATTAGAACCGCGTTTGGAAACAATATATATTTTTCGAAATTATAATTTTGATTTGATTGAATCGATACGTTTGTGTTATTATTATTATCTCATTTTATTATTATTATAATTGTATAAATAGTATTAATTTAAATTTAATACTTCGATAACAGAGGTACAAATTATATAAGTAGTTGTTGAACGGATGAGGTTGGCTTAAGATAACCTGCTAAATCAATGGACAGTTCAAGTTAAAATATTAAATACATATATAACTTTTAACATAAAGCATACCAGAAAGATTAAAATGTTAAAGATACTTTACTACTTGTGCGGAGGACGGTTAAAGCGTGTCGTAAGATTATGCCGCATTGTGATCGATCAAGTTTACGCTAGAGACTACGTTTTAGGTTATAAACATACCTCAGATATGATTCCAGTATAGAGTAAATCCAATCCACTTTGAGCACATTTCTTATATTTAAATCACTGTTTAAGGCACTGAATATGAAAAAATTTGATACATAGCTTTTTTTTTATCAATTACTTTTATATTTAGCCACTTCACGACTTATATAAGAATATTTCTAATGAAAAACACAAGAATACACTTTTTTTATAACATTGAATAATCACTTGTTTTTATGTACGGTACTTATAGAGAAAACATTTGTACATAAGTATTCCACGTACGTCACGTTAAAAAACGGTTTATTTATGTAATAAAAAAAATTAGAAAAAAATCAAAAAAAATCAAAAAATATCCTAGGGATCCAGATTAATTTTTTAAGCGTTTTCTTAAGAAGATCGATCAATTATAAAGGTTACTTTGTCGGCTGCCAAAAATGTTCTACTTCACAAATTTCTTAGAAATTCTACCCTAATCACAAATGGCACGCAAAACGCATGCGCCTGTTTTATCGACGGAGCTCAATGTCGCGGTTACTCAATGGGGTGACGTCACTTTTATAATATCTCATAGTAAACGTGAACTTCGTGGTCGGAGAGAAACAATAAAGGCAAAATGAAAGCCCAACAAACTTGAGATTTTAATTTAAATGTAATGTGATAACTGGTTTCCATTTGCGCTAACGCTTTATCCCCGTTCTGAATCTTATCAATATAGGAACGGCAAAATTAATTTATTTATTACTTTATGCTTATTGAAATATTTCTATTTACTAGTACATTATATTTATTATTAAATAGTTGTTGTATCTTTACCCAAAAAATTGCACATATATGTTATGGATCAAGTGATAAATTGATCATATTTTATAATTTATATATAATAATAACTATCAAATTATTAATACTGTTCGTGCATTACATATGGTATTCATCCTGTATGAGGCAGAGTAATAAAAAACATGTTTTAATAGTATTATTTTTATTTGTAAATTAAAATGAATATTAAAATTTATAATATTAAAATTAAGAAATACATATAACATAAACTTATTTCAATTAAATAAATAAAAAAATCTACATTTGTAAATACCAACTTCAATAACTAAAAAGCAAAAAATAACTATGCGATTTTCATATTACAATAATATTATTAGTATTTGCTACCAACAGAGGTTTGAAGTGTAAGTAAGAAGTATAAGTAACACAAAATAAAAATATTACAATTTTTATTTTATTAAAACTTTGAGCTATGACATTTGACAAGATGCGGGGAGGAAAAAAATAGTTTGTGATCTTTTTTATAACCAGCGATTAGTCCGAACTCATTTAAAAACCTGAATTTTTTGGATGCCAAACTGCATCCAAATTGTGCGGATGGTATCCGCTCCTTAGGCGGGAGGTGCGATGGTAAAAAGAAGACGGTGGCACCAATTCAAATAATTCCTGTGAACATTCTCCATTGTGCTGGCTGTAACATACTTCCAGAGAACTAACGTCTCTCCGTAGACATACTTCATTAAGTATTTAGAATTTACATTACGAGACTGAGCTACTGAAAGAAAAAAAATATATTATGTTTATTACAACTTGTGGACTGTGCGTACTATGATTTACATAGGTATATATTTTATTTGTAACAAACCTTGATTTTGTAGTACAAATCAGTATTATGCATGGGAAAGAAGCCGTAAGCGCCATTGCGGAAAGTAGACAACACCATGAATCAGTCAGTCATTATTTCACTGCTAAAAATATGCAGACAACTATATACATCTGAAACATCAATATAAGAAAATTGTGACGATGAGTATTTATTTGTCGATCAAAAGAAGACGTCACGATCTCGGCGGGGAACTACCGACGTGGTAGAGAAAAATGTGCTCCTGCTTATTCGTTTTGTGTGTGTGTGTGTTTGTGTTTTCGTTTCTTATACATGTTCTAATACGTTGTTCACATATAATAAACTTGATACAAAATCCCATTGAAGATTTTCACAAAACATTCAATAACAGCATTATGATTTGATCCTAAAATAATAAAAATAGGTTTGATTGGACTATTTTCATTGGCCAATACTACACGTACATCAAACTCTTCATATCCGCACAGCTTGATCAGTAGGTTCAATGGGTTCACCATTCAGTAAATAGATAGTATGCATTGCACTATCACCTGGGTGTAATATAGCTATGGCTGGGTGTAATATATGTTGAGACGTGCGACAAGTGCATAAAAACACTTTTAATAAGTGAAAATTGTTTTGCACATTATCACTCACAATCGCCCACTGTAGTGTAAAAAGAAAAAGAACTGTTCTTGATCAAGTCAAGTATGAGCTCACAGGATATATGCTTTATATGGGTGTCTCTTGGCTCTGTAGAATAAAATTAAAGGTATTGGTATTTTTATGGTCGAAGAGTACGGTTAGATATCAGGCATTAAGTAAGCATAACCGTTAATGAGAAAACATGATACGAATTCATTATGTAGAAATGAAATGAAGCTTCGATATGTTTGAGTTTGTCTTTTAATTTCGTACAGGTAAGAGTTTTGTTGGCAATCAATTGGCATTTTGTGCATATTATCATATAATATCATTAAATGGCGACAGTAACGTATCGGTATTAGTAGAGGATAATAATTTAATTTTTTTTGGGACTTTAATAAAAGTAAATAAGCAAATAATATATAGTAGTTATATTACTAAAATAAACTAGTAAAATTTTATTGCAATCTTATGCAAGCGTTGCGTTGTACAATATTGTAAACCAAACGAATTTTACATATGTCTAAGCACCTAACAACAATTAAAGTCGCCTACAAAGAGTTCGTTTATACGAGAAGTCTTTGGCTATCAATTATTCTAGAAAATCTAGTTTAGCAAATTAATGTAAATCGCAGTGATAATTGTGGATAGGGGTAACTCCTTTAACGTTAGAAGATAGATATTTTAAGAGTGTCGTAAGTGAACGCCTCCGAGTAAATATTAAATTAGATTTTGTAAACCTCACTTACAAAATATAACGAAATGCTGATTAGTTAAATGGAAATGAAATATATAATACTTAATTAATTATTTTGGTGTAAAATTTTAAAATAACGTAATATCATAGATAAAGATGTTATTATTTATTAGGTATTGGTAATAATAAGTTGACGTTTAACAATACACCTTATTGAACTATAGTACAGTTAAAACGTCATTAAAATTTATGTCTGGCTCACACCGAGGTGAATTATTTCAACTTTCAAACAAATATCAAGGTTGAGATAATGGTTATGAATTAATAATTGAATTGCTAGATAGTGAACTTGTTTTTGAAACTGACAAATAATTGCTAACAAAGTTTTGCACAAATGAATAGGTTTTATTTGCGAAAATACACTTATGAAAGCACAGCTCTGCTAGTGATTAAGAAGAAATGAAAGGAAACCATATTTTTTATCAGATAAATATGTAACGAAACGCTGGCCTTGATTTCCAAAATTCTGGTATGTTATGTTATAATCAATGTAGATCTTAAAGGGGCTTTTATTAAATAAACTTGCTAAATAATAGATTATTGGCAGCTTCATTGTATATAGATATATATTTATATTGATATACAATACCACTTATAACAGAGGACCGGCATTTCTTTCACAACTTTCAAAAAATACCGGACAAATTTTATAGATCAAATCTCGGAATAATAAAAATTAGAAAAAAAGTTATAGTACATACATTTTATATCAAGACAGGTAGAAATTCCGAGTGTACGTTAGGTTATAAAGGTCATACCAAGGGAAAATCAAATCAATAAAGGAATACCCTACCCTAGGAGCTATTTCATAGTAGCCTTTTCTATTAGTGATAATCTTATTACTTTTTAAACCCTATACTTATTACTTTTTATTACATTCATGTTTGTCAAAGAGCCAGTTAAGTTAGTTAGTTAAGTTAAGTTATTAAGTTTAGTTATTAGTTAAGTTGAATTAAGGCAATGATTAGGGTCGATAGGTCGACTAGGCGCTAAGGTTGGTAGACGCAGAAGTCGAAGTCGTCGTTGAGACTTGTTTATGGAAATTTAATATTTGTAGTGTCACCACGATGTGCCAGTAATTTCTTAATAGATTAAACTGCAGAAAGGTCTCTTGAGGTATATTGTAAAGGACTAAATGAGTTTTTCAAAGTGTTTAAATTGTATTTATTGTAACAAGCTAAATGGGTCTAATGAAAGTGAACTAAACTTTACCCGCTTTCTCAGTATCCCGTAACCGTTCACTGCAATCACTTGAACGAAGGAACCCCCTTTATGGAAAATTAAAATGTAATAAATATTGTGGGTGTGAATATGAGAGTCAAAGTTCTAACTTATTTCCAAAGTGAGTTTTCATGAAAGAACTATTGCGTTAAAAAAAAATGGTAAACATAAGAAATACAGTGTCGGCAGTCACGTTAAAGGTTAAAAAATCATATACTATGTGTATCGTATTAATATTAGCAAATAAAAGATGCCATACGACTACATTCGCCAGTTATACGAGTTCAAATGCCGCCAGAGATACGAGTTCAAATGCCACCAGAGATAAAAATGCCGATGAAATTTTAGATGAAAATTGTTAGAATAATTATATCACAGTATTCTACAATAAGCAGTTCACGTTCTGTGTAAAGTGTAATGTATAGACGGTTATTTCGATATAGATCACGCAGATTAAGTTAATAGAAAATTAATAGTTTAAGTTAGTAGTTCAAAATCTACATGGATGAATGATGAATCTAAGGAACATGAAGAAAATACGATTTTTATGTTATAACAATTTAGGCATATGACAAATAACGCAAACATAAAATCAAATGTATTAATAAAAAGTGCTTAAATGGGAGCATATCGAGATACTCGGTAAGAGCATATGTGTAACGCACTCGTAAGTAGCACTTTAGTTGAACACTCGGGTTCAACAAAAGTACTATAAGTTAAAACATAAATTTGAGTGCATACGTCCGTATGCACTCAATTTGTATAAAATTAAAAAAATACTGTTAAATTCCTACAAATTACCAACTTATCCCTATATTTGTACTGTTAATTCTCAATTTTGCGTATTTCTACGGGAAATATACAATATTCAGCAATAGCAAAGCAATACCGTTCTTATTTTTGATTGCGTTGACTTGGGGGTCTTGTAGAACTGGATATTTGATGTTAATTTCACCTTGTTACTTCTACTTGTTCTTGAGCTGACACGTTTGACGAACGGATAATAAAGCAAACGGACAGACAGACAGACGGACAACGAAATAATCAATCTAAAATTTATTATTGCTCTAAAATACAAGTATTAAATATGCTACAAAGTATAAAGCAAAGGTGGCCTAACCACTTTCAGTGATCTCTTAGCAACATGGTGTTACAACTTAAAGTATATAAATGAATACATTGCATGTACATATTATTATGAAACTATAAAAACTAAAATAAACGATATTTTAGTCAAAGATATGGCAACCCAATAATCACAAATCTCAAAAAAAAAAAGATTGACCGCTACCATACTAAAGTAGAAATAATATTGTGAAGAAGATTTAGTTGTCATTAAAACATAAACACAGTACACAAGTACATGACGAAGTAGAAAACTACTAATTATTTACAAAGGGGTACTTCGAAATATTAATATCGTTAAGGGAGATAGACATATGTAAATGTCAGTATGAGATCGATGAGTATGACAGGTAGCGAGGGGATATTAGATGATTTAGGGGTTATAGGGCTTTCCTACACTTTAGGTAGGTAAAAGGCTAAGCATAGTGTAAAAAGCTATGGGTTAAAACTAATAATGACTGGCGAGTTTATTAGAGAATTCGTGTTGGCAAGGTTAAATACTTTTTAATTATCATCTTTAATTAAATAATAGTTCTTGTGTAATCGTTTACGGGATTATTTTGTGCCATTTCATTATTGAATTGCCTCGAAAGATCAATCACTGATCAGAATCGATGTTATGAGCTGACACAATCATTATCTAAATTTAATGGAATGAATAATGAATAACAGGCATAACCTCAAATTAAGGCATGGGCTGGAGTAAATTAGTCGTCAGGATTATCTGAGAGAAGATGGAATCGATGGAAACCTTATCCTGAAAAGATACTGAGACTAAAGGAACGAGATTGGTTCGCCATGGAAGGTTCCTAAGACGGACTAAAGAACTTAAAAATATTTAATATATGGTTTTGTGTATGAAAGACATGATTGGCTGAGTTAACGTTTTATTTTCAAAAAGGCTATGTCATTTAGAAGTATTATGCGGTATATCTGATTACAAAGGAAAGGTCGTGCCTGAGGACATGCACGGTGCAGGAGGGCCGTGTTGGCAACATTTTAATATTAAAGCGATAGACGGACAACTCTATGATCATTACTTCTGGCACAAACCTTTGAATACAAAGACAGTTGTCAATTTAGGATATTATAGGAAATGGATGCCTTTATCAAGCATATAATATAAATAATTGTATTTTATCCTGGATTTTACAGTAAATTGTTTCTGGAAACCTATCTTTATTTGATTCAACTTAAATCGAATCTTACACTAGCTGGTAGTCCTGCGATCTTTGATTCTCTTAACAGTCAATGAATAAATAGATATAGGATTTTAAAATGAATATGCTATATGTGTAATAATTCATCGAGCTTAACCTTATTGGCAGTGTTCTCACCTAAAGCTAAATTAGTGTAGTATCTACATTAAATATTATCAACATTTTACTTTTTTATTATAAACGCGCGACCTGCTCGCGGCTTGTTTACAATAAAAAAGCTGTTATTATTTCAATGCAGGTAAGCAAACAACACAATATTCTACAACCATAAACAATAACCGGACAAATTCCCAAATTCCAATACTTCGATGATTGTATTTTTTGGTACTTGTTATAGAACCAACTTGTCATAGTCACCTTTTGCATTTCTGTGTAAACATACTATAAAAATGTATAGAGTACTATATACACATAGTTCATAATCCTATAATTCACAGATCATAACAGCTAGACAGTTAAAATTTTCACAGATGATGTATTTCTATTGCCGCTATAATATCCAATACAGTAGAACCTAGTTAAATCGAACCTCAATAAATTGAAAACTTCTAAATCTCTTTCAAAAATCAAATCTCCATAACTCAAAAATTTAATTCGACCTCTGTATCTTTAACATAACAATATTATTTATCACAACCTTTACAAGTCGAATATTTGATATAAGTTATCTCTACAGTTTGAAGAAAATATAATTTTGCGACTTTAATAATTTACAGACAGTGTAAGTACACTATTATTACTTACAAAAAGAAGAGGTATACAATAAATAGAATTGCCACGAATTTATGTCTCACGTTAACGTATGTATGGTTGTTCAATGTCAGGTGTTTCATTTTATTATTTAAGATTTCTGTTGAACTTTAGCGAAGCAAGTCATTTGTGTAACGCCAAATTTATGAGAGTTAATCTCAATCTTTGTATTGAATCAAAATCCGTCTAAAGATAAGCGAATCACCTCGGGACTCGGCCGTGAGGTGCGGTGCGCCGTCCACTTACTACACTACACTCACAGTACGCTAGCTTACGATAGTTAGTGGGAATGTTGATATTTTATGAAATATTGGATTCTTGATATATCGGTATTACTTATAAAAAGTTGTAAGTAATTTATACAACAACAAATTTATAACAAAGTTAGTTATAACTGTTTGGTTTTTGCTGTTGTATTAAACTGGAAGTTGACTGAACATACATTGTATCTGCCATTATCTTATAAAACAAATTGCTACTTTAGAAGCATATAAATTTAATAAATATAGACATTTCCACTTCTAGTTTATATGAGATAAAAATACATAGCAAATTCAATATTTTAATATACATAAAGTGGCAAAGAATTAGAACTGGTACTATTTAAAAAAAAACAGTATACATTCAATTTGCATTACTGAGCACTGGATGACAAATTTGTTAGGATAATAAATTATAAGGATATTGTCTGTAAGCCTCGCCATCTTATTGTGGCTCTCTCCGTCGAACGTTCTATTGAATTGAGTGTACTGTGCTTCAACAGTATGTTATAGAATGCTTTTACCGTCCACTCTTGGGTAAATATGAAATATTCGAAGACACAATGGGGGTCATATGGACATACTACAAAACCCAGTGTAAAGTGGTCACTTTGCCCTTTTTAAATTTATACAAATCATTTAATTTATAGTATTCTTTATTGCAATCCAAAAAAAAAATATATGTTAAGTACAAACATAGTTACATAATTACAAAAGGTCTCTAGAAGAGATTTCTTCCAGCCAACCTGTGAAAGTGAGTGACACCAGTAAGTAGCGAGATGACAGAAATGATGTTAAATGTATTAATACATACCCAGTCGTATCACGAGCAAACTTGTATTGATAACGTGTTCTGTTGCTGTGACATTGAGAACAAGCTCATTACGATTAATCTGAGCTAACTGACTAAAATTTTCAGTGGCTGGCAATGCAAAAAAATAGTAAGCGAAAGACTACATGTAGGCCAGTCACTCGCAATAGATTAAATTTATTTAGAACAAATCTGGAAAGGAAAAGTGAGACAACTTACGGATGTTGATACTGCTCGACTCGTTCACTTTAGTTATTTTCGTAGAAATTTATCCTATGGAATATTGTTTTGGGGCAACGGTGCTGATATTGAGTCAATAATTATAATTAAATAAACAGCTATATAAAGCATGAGCGCTCGGGATTCTCTGCGATTGAAATTTTTTGATAAAACAGGTATTCCGACGATTGCACCACAGTACAGATACATTGTAATAACATTTTGCTTGTCCGTAAAATTATTCAAATTTTTTGTATAAAATATTCAAAATATTAAACAACAGTGATAGACACGGCATAAATACAACAAAATGAAAATTAACTGGTTACTCCTAGTTTTCGACTTCAAAAGGTTTATAAAACATATATGGCGCAAAGTCCACAAACAAAAATCCACAAGGCATATCAGATCTTCTAATCGAACAATTTCAAGTAAAAGTAAAAGATGTATTATAAAATAAAGCGTGTTATTCTATTAAATAATATAATAATGCTAGTTGTGCGTGGAATTAAATACTGTTGATGCTTCGGAAACCTTGTGATTATAATAAAACATTTGAAAGTTATATTTAAAAGGAGTTCTGTTGAGTTTCTAACCAGCCTTCTGAGCTTGTGGTAGCTTGGAAGGACTGACACTATGGATATTTCAATGGAAATTGACAATTCAAAAGTCCTTATATTTTTAATGGCCTAGTTCATTAAATAATATTTTGATTTCGATTCCATTTTGATACAATACATGTGTCCTGTATTGTACAGGACATAATGTAACATAATGTAATATAATTAAATATTTGAATATTTTATATTTACAATTATTACATAGTTTATACATATTTCTTATTATTTAACAACCATGTAAAATTTTCATAACTCTATCGTAAACTATTATTAGGATATCAGAAATAAATATCAACTATATAAATATGGCCGTTAGTGAAATAAAGTAACTCCAACATAATAATTATAATAATAAATATTCTCCTCCGGACCTTTGAGTTTATAGCACGTATGTTCATGTTCCGCCTTATGTTAAAATTCAATACATTTTAAAACCAATAAGTGTACTCTCAAAATTAGGACTGCAGAACTGTCGAAACGAGTATTGCTAGTGTGGTGTATGTTTGTGTACACACACTCACACACGTGAATCATGTGAACTATTTCTATCACAGCTACGCAGCTTACAATAACGTTTACTAGCAAAGGACGACGTATCACGATCGTTGCGCGACGCAACGATTATTTCCGAGCTCCTCTAACTTATAAGCTCCTGGTATTTAATCGTTGCCGTGAAGCCTAGAATAATGCCGATAACCGCTCCTCGATAAATATTGCTGGGTTGAGCGTGGTAAAATATTCTTACGCGAAACCAATGGAGCATCCTTGTCAGATAAAAAGCAAAAGCGATCTATCCAGATTTAAAAAAAAAAAAACTAGTAAATGTATTTATATTATTTTAATCAAGTATTATTGTGCTTATTATATAATATCATAAACGTGTTTGTTCTATGTATGCTGAGCTTATATTTGTTTTTGATTGTTTATATTATTATGTTCTTTTATACATTGTTTGTTTACAACCATTATTATAGATAAGCTATTGTCAGTCACTTATGTATGCATTATAATTGTAAAAACTGTTCTAAACTTTACACAATATACAAATGTACACATAAAAAAATGGAAAGCCTTTTCAGCTTCATTATTAGAGTAAAACAGTTTGAATTATCTCATGATGGTGATGACCTACATGGTGTAACTCGCAATATCATGCATACAGTTGAAATATTGGAACTCCTTGATGCAAATGATCTTGTCATAAAATTTTTCAATACAACGGCTGTAGTAGTATAAAGTATTTTTATATCCATAGTGGGGATTAACGCTTTAAAAAAACCATAAAATATTTTATAAAAATAGCGTTCCCTATATGCGTATGTTTGATGTTTGCGTATGTTTTTGAATTTAAATTTGTAAAAATCTCCCTACACGGATGCTAACAATGTAATCTGGGGCGGTACAGGTAAAACTTAAACTTTAAACTCTCCAAGATTATAAGCGTATTGTTTCGAATTGGCACATGAGGAAGCTAAAAATCTCGTGATGTAATATGTAAATAAGCGCACATACGCTCGCACACACAAATACTTACACTCACATTCACACACTTTCTTAATTCCAATATGTAAAGAATAATTATTAATTTAATAATATAATTAAGTTTTAATAAGTACTTAAACCTCGTGACAAGGAAAATATATTTTTTTCTTTTTAGATTTAAATAAAAGCTTTTTTAAAAAGCCTTTTTTTAAAATTTATTTATACATATTTTATATTATTTAACAACCATTTAAAATAATCATAATTCTATAATAATCTATTACCCACAAGACGTTTGCATTCTTAATATTTGCTTTTTGATGCGAGGGTTGGTGCATGGGTTTCACTGAAATTCTGGTTTTGAATTTTTTGAACACGTTGTGATATAACAGCATTGTACTTGAGCATTTTGTCGAATCATCAAACTATATACGTCACAATTTATCAAGCTAATATTTGTATTTTATTAGTAAGAAACTCGCATTCATATTTTTACCATCTCCTAAGGAGGTTAAGAGAAATGATTTAAAACCAGTTGCCAGCTCTATGTCCATTTTTTCCACGCAGGTAAAATTTAGGTCACGATGAAATCAATATTATATGATGTTCATATTGAAATAATATCCATTAGTATTTTCCAAAGCATCAACGGGAATTGTTATGTGACGTGCAAATCATGTGTTTCTGACAGTTGAGTAGTTACTAGCTAAAGAAGATCATTATGGTTTCAAATCTCGTTGGAGAAATATTTATAGCACATATTGACCCCCTGTCACAGTAAATATTTAAAAACCCGTGTAACAAGCCATGTCTCGTTTGTCGCCGTTGTCTGTCACAGTTTTAAAATACGGGTGCGGAGTTGTCATGGCATCGTGCAACGCGGGGCGCGTATCTTCAATATCTACCGTCTTTATAAAGCGCATTGATTTCAGGAGTTACTGGTTTGAATTCTTACCATACTGTATAGTCCATATAAAAGAATTACAACGTTTCTTATAATTATTAAAATAATAATCAGTTTAAATAATATTCGTTTTTTTTTTTTTTTGTATATATTAAAAAGTATAGCAGTATATGAAAATATTATCTATAGTCCGGAGAGCCTCAACAAATGATAGCCTAGGAAATCCAGCTATAGGCTATAATGTTTCAAATATTTTTTTTCACTTTACACGTAAAAGCTAACTTTAACACTGAAGCACTTTAGCACTATTGCTTTCGATTTGGTGATGGTCTTACAACGTCACAAAGACTGCCTAACATTCTGTCTTTTCGAGCTTATATACGTTTTTTTTAAAAGACTAAATGCTGTTAATTGTAAATTATCCTGACAGCAATACCGGGCAGGGCTTAATATATATACGAACGTACTTCAAGCAAACTTTGGATTCCTTTTTACGGATATTGCGCGGACGGCGGAGTATGAAATTGGGGTTGATAGTTTATGTATAGAAGAAGTGCAGAACGCTTATATTTTTTAATAGTAATGCTTACAAAGTACATTAAATCAATAAGTAAAGCCTAACACACACTACCATATGCTTAACAATATAACTTTTATACAGGTTGGTATGGCAACGCTTATTTCACGCAATGGATCCTCTACTAACATTTAATAAACAATTATAACAACTTTCTTAATTTAAACAATTCCTGCTAAGTGTTACATTTCATTTTGAATATTCATAATTACATTACTTTTATTTTAATAATACTATTACTTCTACGGCTAACTCTAAGTATGGTGAATAATAATGGAGTAACAATAAAAAATGTCGTGATAACGGAATCCAGTCGCGACATCGTCGAGAGTAAAATACACCATGTCTTTTTATCTCAAGAATAAAATGCTTTTAACATTGTATATAAAGATATCCTGTGTTTTAGTTACGATTGATAATATACTCCGACTTTGCAACTG
The DNA here is from genome assembly GCA_037127375.1 of Dione juno. Lineage (NCBI taxonomy): Eukaryota > Metazoa > Arthropoda > Insecta > Lepidoptera > Nymphalidae > Dione > Dione juno. Next base: position 3,559,169 of record JAXRJS010000004.1, read on the forward strand.
TGCATATGTTGGTTATACTAATGTGGAGTTACGCCCGATGTTAATAATTAATCTCTAACCTTTGATTATTATATATCTTTTGATCGATCTCTAATCTGCATGCCAATAACCAATTCTAGCAATGTCAACTTTGGTTCGACGATAGATCCGATGCGATCCGTGCCCTCCCGATAGTTCCGCTATACATAGAATTTTTATTTATACAAATCCCTAATATGTGCCTTACAATTATCCTCCTACTATTCTAATAATAATAATAATAATAATAAATCATTTCTTTAAACATTTCAAACATTTAAACATATTCTACACTCAGAAAATTCCATTTAAAATTAATTTGAATAAAATAATATTCTATAGTTCATAATATTTACAATAAATTTTAAAAATATTATAACTTTAAATCAATATGCATAGGTATGTGAAATGGAATGCGACAATATTTTCATTTGTAATAATAAGCATTTAACTAGAAATATTGTTTTTCTTGTAACATTTAAGATTAAAATATACTTACTATATAGTAAGTAAGCATATAGTAAATAAGTATATAGTATATAAGTATATAGTTAGTAAGTATAAGTAAATTGAAAGTGTGATTTATAAACAATCTTATTAGTTCATTAATATAAAAAAAATAATAATCCATCTTAAAAACTAGCTATTTTTGAGAGATATCCTTTCTCTGATATATTGTATTACATTATCATTAATAACATTAAAAATATTATTCACATTTATAAATGTTAAATATCAATGCAGAATTGTAATCCGCAAATATGACATAGTAAGCCCTGAAACTTCACGGATTGCATTTTGAGATCATTTGCGCTATCGAACCAAATGTCAAAATCGACATATCGTTAATTGACAAGCAATAGCTCACATTTCCATACAAAATTCTATCCGTCCTTCCGAAGATAGATACATTTTAAAGATTGAGAATACAATCCTCAAATTGGTTATTGGCGAGCGTTACCAATAAATGGATTGAATAGCAATATATGTTTGCAATCTGTAGATAAGCATTGTTTATTAATAACATCAGGCAAGTCAGTTAGTGTGCAGTCTTCTATCATATTCATCTACCTTTATAATGTCCATATTGAACTCCGAAATGAATTTCTAAACACATTTAATATATAATTATTTAGGCTGCTTTTATAATGAAGCATTGAGTTAAATCAATTATTCAAACTAATGCATTTAAGTTTTGAATAACATACTCGTATAACGGTCATTAATTAAATTAATATGGAATAGTTCCTTAAGTAGACTCTTTATCTCTTTATTTATGTATCTCATTATGAAAGTTTCATACGGATGTCTAAAGTTGTTTGTAAATACTCTATTGTCTAAGTCCATCACAGATGATAAAAGAGCATGGAGTAATTTTATCTCCTTTTAACCGTATATTCTACTTCATGTATTCTCCATTCAACGTGACATTGGCGAAGTGAATTGTGCTCAACTGGCACTATCGAAACGCCATTAATAGAGAGAAGAAGATGCTAATGATAGAAGACTTTTCCACATCGGTCCAGTAATTTCGGAGCCTATCGTTGTCAAGCACATAAACAATCTTTTCCCGTTGTAATATTATTATAGATAAGTTTGTTTTAAATTAATTTTTTATGACCGTGACCGTGACCGTGTTATGACTAATATATTTTAATAATGCTTGTCTTTAAATTGTATTGTGTGTGTGTGTATAAGAGTAGAGTATAAGAGTGTCATTGTTATAACTGCTGTTGAACTTTTTATGTATAAATATACACTTTTTATAGCGAAGACCTTCACTTTACACAATCAAGTCATAAATCACATCTTCGTGTTGCTGTCATCGTTATGCGTATTACTTGTAAAAAAACTACAGTAAACGCTTGCCGACGACAATAGCACGATAAAGTATTATTTTCTATCGAAGCATCTCACCTTCAGCGATCATCATTTAAGTGCACATCTAATTTATTTAAGATATATTCTTCCTAGATAAAATAAAATATCAATCTATGTTTGCAATCTGTGGGTAAGGATTGTTTATTAACATCGGGCAAGTCAGTTAGTGTGCTGTCTTCTATCATATTCTTCTACTTTTACAAAGAGTTAAATTTTATAAAATGAATACCTACTAAGCCAACCTATTAAGCCAATAGCGTAGGCTTACTTTCTAATTTGAGAAATTAAGTTATTAGCCAGAAAAACACTGATAGTAATACAAAAGGTTAAATAACTGCCTAAACCACGATTTGAACGCATACATATTGGTAAAAGAAATCTAAAAAAAATATACGAAATAATATATTACTATTATGACTATACTACAATGAATAGTATCTAGTTCTTAAAATGAATCCATTTAAATATGAATGCAAAGAAAAATGTTTATTTCCGATACTAATTTTATAAATAGTTAAATATGCTACGTTACGGAATGAATTCCTATACATTTTAAATATATAATTATTTAGGCTTTCTGAGGAGAATGAAGGTATATCAATTAGTCGAAACGATGCCTTTACGTTTTGAAATCGTCGTTAGAATAACATACACGTATAACGGTCATTAATTAAATTAATATGCAAGATTTCCTTAAGTAGACTCTCTTCTAGTATCTAATTATGACAGTTTTATACGGATCTCTAAAATTGTTTGTAAATACTATATTGTCTATGTCCCATCACAAATGATGAAAGAGCATGGTGTCATTTTATCTCCTTTTTACCGTGCATCCTCCTTCGTATATTTTCTATTTAACGTGACATTGGCGAAATGAATTGTGCTCAATTGGCACGCCCAAGACGCCATAAATAATGAAAAGGAGATTCTAATGGTAGAAGAATTATCCATATAATTCCAGTAATATAGGAGCCTATCGTTGTTATATTAGTATAGATAAGTTAACAATTTGTTTTTTGGTTTTTCCTATATTATTAAATTATGGTGTAAATAATGTATTATATAGTTAGCTTAAATTGTGATCAGTGACCGACTGTAATTATGACTAATATATTTTAATAATGCTTGTCTTTAAATTGTATTGTGTGTGTGTATAAGAGTAGAGTATAAGAGTGTAACTGCTTTTGAACTTTTTATGTATTAAAATACATTTTTTACAGCGAAAATCTACACTTTACACAATCAAGTCATAAATCACATCAGTTCGCTTCTTCGTAACTTTTGTGTTTTAATTTTGAATAAATTGTTATCCCACATTAAGAAAAGAAAAATATTTTTGTTTAGAAAATATATAAAAATTTTAAAGCAGCTAACAACTTAAATAGGTTGTCATAACAAGTATATAAGAATTTCGTGGTAGGTTGTTGAGAACGTATGTATCGCTTAGCGGTCAGAACGCTTGGACGGCTTCCAAGAGGCGTGGCTAAGTTAAAATGTTTTTTTTCTAAAATATATACTTATAAGTATATAATATAGTAGTAAAAGTTATATTAGTTTATTAGTTTTGGAATATTTATCAGAGAGCATTTCTTTGGTTGACTGAAACAAGTGCTTGACAGCATTTTGTTGGTCAGATGGACGCATACTGAATTAGTCTTTGTAGATCGCCAATCTTCTATATGTTTTTAAATGTTTCATTTAATTCATAAAAACATCTCACGAATTCAAACTTTAACGGTCGATGACGATAAGATATATTTAAAAGGTAAAGTAAATTATAGGCTTATAAATTATTTTTCTGTTTATTTTTCTTTCTAATAAAATATTATTAGAAAGAAAAAATATTATATAAGAAATTTATAACAAAGCTACCAAAATTTTGCATCAACAAAATTTGCAAAATATTCAGGATAACAAGTCTTTATTGTCCTGCAAGCTTTGTTTATAGTGAGCGGCTGTTCTTAGAGACACGAAATTATATCCAAAAAAAAAATTATTATTGACGTCATAAATATGTTATTTTGTAAAGCAACTTTAGAATCTGATTGTTAAATGAAGTTTTACATTTCAAAATGTGTACGACTTTTAATAAAATAAAAATATAAGCAACCAAAGTTACTATTTATGGAATACATTTTATTGAGAAATACAAACAAAATAAGAAACCGGACAGTCGCCGACTGCGATAGAGGCGGCGACCATCCCGCCTAGACGGTACATCTCTTCTTTTTACTGCTGTTATATACAAAAATATTACCATAGTTTTGTGGAATCAAAACGAAATAATATTTAACTGCTTCCAGTTATTTTATAATCTATAAAAACACTGTTTTGGAAATTAGGCAGTCTCCATTAAAATATATGAAGTCTACCATATACGAGTATAATGAGAAAATAATTTATGTCGTAATATTAGCTGGTCCCCTCAGTGTCATCCTTGTAATTATAAAATATCTGTATAAAAGAAAAGTGTATATGCTGCTCTAAACTACCTACAAACATTAATTCGATAACCTGACCAACCGTGGTGGCCCTTGAGGGACCTCAATATCTATCAATTTAACGCCTCACATGATGGATTTTTGACTTTCGTAAAGATCAGATATTTAAATTAATTTGAAAAATACAGCTAACTGCTGCGTCTGCTTACGAAATTTTTTTAGAATAACAGTTGAAAGTCAATGTGATTCTTTTTAAAGCAAAATGGTTAAGCTGAAACATGGAAAAATGTTGAATATCTGTTTAGTAGTTTGTGTAGTTACCCATTGATAAATTTATAAATTACTAATAAACATAATAACACATTAAGTTCTTATCGAGTATCTTAAAGGTGCAGGTTCGATCCTCCAAGGCAAACCTATTTATCCCATAACCATGTATTATGCTTATAAGTTCTTTTCTTGAAATAAATAATAACTTATTAGACGTTTCTGTAAGAAAATAAATAGGTTTAAGCGAGAAAATTAAACTTGAAGAATAGTATATTAGATTTTGTGAGTTCTGACATAAAAATTTACCTATTTCATAAAAATTTTCAAAAATATTACGAAATAGGTCAATTTTTAAATATTATGTACAGATAGAAGCGATATCTAGTCAAGTTTCGGGGGCTTCAAACGGTGTTTTAAAAAGACTTTAATTTATTTAATTAATTATATTAAAATAATTACTTATTGATTGGATGCCGCGCAGGTAATGTTATTTACTTAAGAATTAAATTGAAATAATTACTTATAATTAATTGACTACTAGCAACAGCATTGGACGCCCGACGAGTAGTGAGTTAAAAACTCAATATAACGTTTTATATTTTTCGTTCGATATGCTTTGTCAATATTCTCTGAATCTCTCAAGTCTTGGGAAGCCTTGCGATCGGAATTACTTGTAACTATGATAAAAATAGAGTACAGCGCGTTATAACTACCTTAATATTTCTTTGAACCTCAAATAATCATCTATTATTTATAAAATTTCCCATCATTTCACTATGATACTTTATTAGTCTCATCATTACTGAAAATATTTACACATTGGAGTAAAACTAATGACTAAACTATCGTTACATACCTGTGGTTGAAAGCTCCATATCTAAATAGTACATTCAACATTCAGTGTAGCAAATAGCTTTCAATTGCACGAAAATGACTAGCACTAAAGCTTATCGATCAATCAATATATACCTAGTACGTTTATACCACTTTCAAATAATATGGAAATGATTACCTTTTTAAGTTTTGACTTATACTTCTACGCTAACTTTAAATACATTATAAGATAAATAATAAAAAAAGCTGCCAGCTGCCGACACGCGAGCTAAGTGACTTGTAATTATAAAGCAATACGACTGACCGCGGATTGACCGCGTACCCCTTATATTGCTTGCCCCATATTCATACAACCAAAGAATTATTGATTTTGTCATCGTTTCGAGATTTTATACGAAATTACATTGTACTTTTTTGGATTTTTCGGATTTATTTATTTTCACGTAGCTTTATTAGTTAAAGCGTACGTACAATTTTAGTTTATTTTAGACTTTCAAAATTAAGCCGTCAAGGACCCGCGTTAATCCTACAAACGTTTTGCAGGGCGATGTCGGATTGTGGAATTAGTCTGCTAGTAGATTACAATCCAACAACCCTCTATAGTCCGGTAATTTTGAATATAAGTGCCTATTGTATCCGACAAAACAAAGAGTATTGGAACAAAAAATTATACTACGTTGTTATGTAACTGAAATTAACTAAATTAAATATCACACTTGAGATCATAATAATTTAGTGTTTTATTATAAAAGGAATAATAAATTGTAATAATAATTTGCATTATGTTAGTGAGGACTTAGCGAAAATTTGTATTTAAAAACAACAGTAATAGGCGTGTCAGATTACATGAGATGACGGATTTCTCATACCTGTCCCTAACGTTTTTGTTCATTAAAAATATTTTACAAATACAAGTTATTTTTAGTATTTTTGGAATGTATCTATAAATTACCATTTTTTTGTTTTTGTAATACCGGAGCATATACATTTGGTTTTTTTGATTGTGTTGACTTAGAATCTCAAGTGTTTTTGTGGTCCAAGAGACTACAGTCCTCGATGCTTGATATTAATATCATTTTTATATTTCTAAGCTTGTAAAAAATCTCTTTTATTCTTTAAAGATACAGAATCCTTAAAATAAACTATGTGAGATGATTGAATTTTTTTTTTTAATTATAGTAATATTATCATTTTTATGTCGTGAAGTAGAAGAAGAAACAAAAACAAGTTTAACTTTTTTAAGTAAATTACTAGTTTTTCTTGTTGAAAAGGTCAGAAGCACTAGTAATTTACTAAAAAATCTAGACTTTCCACAACAAACTATTACTACTAGAATTACTACTAGATACTATTACTACTAGAAGAAATATACACGATCATACTAACATGAGTATTAAAACGAGAAGAACATAAGTATTAAGACACATTGTACAAATACAATTAGTTCAAATGTATGTATAGCACTTACATATTACCTAGATATACTAGATAGTATTATAATATTATTATTATATTCTATTATAATATTACGTAAATAATTAATTATTGTTATTATATAAATATTTATGTCGTGAAGTAGAAGAAGAAACAAAAACAAGTTTAACTTTTTTAAGTAAATTACTAGTTTTTCTTGTTGAAAAGGTCAGAAGCACTAGTAATTTACTAAAAAATTTAGACTTTCCACAACAAACTATTACTACTAGAATTACTACTAGATACTATTACTACTAGAAGAAATATACACGATCATACTAACATAAGTATTAAAACGAGAAGAACATAAGTATTAAGACACATAGTACAAATACAATTAGTTCAAATGTATGTATAGCACTTACATATTACCTAGATATACTAGATAGTATTATAATATTATTATTATATTCTATTATAATATTACGTAAATAATTAATTATTGTTATTATATAAATGTTTATGTCGTGAAGTAGAAGAAGAAACAAAAACAAGTTTAACTTTTTTAAGTAAATTACTAGTTTTTCTTGTTGAAAAGGTCAGAAGCACTAGTAATTTACTAAAAAATTTAGACTTTCCACAACAAACTATTACTACTAGAATTACTACTAGATACTATTACTACTAGAAGAAATATACACGATCATACTAACATAAGTATTAAAACGAGAAGAACATAAGTATTAAGACACATTGTACAAATACAATTAGTTCAAATGTATGTATAGCACTTACATATTACCTAGATATACTAGATAGTTCTTCTTCTTCTTGGCATTAGTCCCGGCTTTTTGCCAGGGTCTGCCTTCCGACTAAGACCAATCGGTCCATATGAGTGGCGAAGTGGTTTTTTGTGGAGCGATTGCCATCTGACCTCCAAACCCATTACTGGGAGAAACCAAGAAAGGAAAGGGAATAAGAGGCAGAAAGACTTGGAATATAGGGGAGGGACACCACTTACATGGATTGGATCGGGTTATGAAAGTGGTGGCTCGAGGTCCCGGGGTCGCGTACCCGTATGCCGGAAACCAAATATCGGACAGATAATTGGCTGGACACCCTCTGAGATGCCAACGCCACACGGTGTTCCCAGGCGGTCACCCATCCAAGTACTGAACGCGCCCGACGTTGCTTAACTTCGGTGATCGGACGAGAACCGGTGTGTTCAACGTGGTATGGACGTTGACCTAGATATACTAGATAGTATTATAATATTATTATTATATTCTATTATAATATTACGTAAATAATTTATTATTGTTATTATATAAATATTTATGTCGTGAAGTAGAAGAAGAAACAAAAACAAGTTTAACTTTTTTAAGTAAATTACTAGTTTTTCTTGTTGAAAAGGTCAGAAGCACTAGTAATTTACTAAAAAATCTAGACTTTCCACAACAAACTATTACTACTAGAATTACTACTGGATACTATTACTACTAGAAGAAATATACACGATCATACTAACATAAGTATTAAAACGAGAAGAACATAAGTATTAAGACACATTGTACAAATACAATTAGTTCAAATGTATGTATAGCACTTACATATTACCTAGATATACTAGATAGTATTATAATATTATTATTATATTCTATTATAATATTACGTAAATAATTAATTATTGTTTTCGTAATTGAAATTTTCAATAAAGAACAACATGATTCTATGGCTTCAGGTATAATATCTCCATTGATGCGGGAATTGAAAAAAATCTGATAGCGCGTTATACCTTTGTCAGTGATTATTTCATTAAAAGAAGCCTCTATGCAGGGTGTAACTCGATCGAGGCATCATCGGTGGTGGGCCGGCAGAGATGAAAATATGAAATCGACCCGCTCAAAGATTTTCAGCGGTTCAACAGATTTTTTGCAATTTGTGATTTATTGAACAATCGGACTGGTGCAGAAATATAAAAAATACAACCAAACAGACAACACGCGAAAATCAATCTGATGTTTAGTTTATAAAAACGTCACCTTGAGAAGGTCGTCGTCTAACCTTCAATGAGCTACTCTGTGCATTCAGGGGCAGGCGCTTCTAAAACTAATTCGACTTCTGGCAACTTGAAAAATGACAACTTCCTTATAAAGTATATTCAGCATGATTTAGATTATTAGATTTCATATTATTATTGTTAATTATAAGTTATTTTAAATTATATTTTATTATTTATAGCACACCATCAACATATTCTGTTTTGAGTGGGGCTTATGACATCATACCTTCTTTTTTGTACACGCTTAAAGAGGGTATGATCGTGTCATGAATGTCGCTTCTAAAACTAATTCGACTTCTGACAACTTAAAGAATGACAACAATACTTCCTTATAAAGTGTATTGTATAGCAAAGCTTAGATTATTAGATTTCGTATTTACTTAAATATTTACAGCACACCGCCAACATATTCGGTTTTAAGTGGGATTTATGATATTTCATTATAATTTGTAATCAGTAACAATTAGATTATTAGATTTTAAATTATTATTGCACAAAGTTAATAAATTCTTGATGTTAAATCTAAACATAAACTTTATTTTTGCTTTACACTTTAAATTATGTCAATAAAAATGTACAATGTCCATTTTTGCATGCGTGTTGTAAAGAAATACAAAACAGGGAAAGACTTTCTTTCTCTTTTTTCTTTCTCTCTTTTCTTTGTTCTTGGAATGAAATAGATAATATTTGGAAAAAACTAATATATGTATATAGTTATTTCATCAGTAATACGATTCTTATTATATTTGATTTAACACTTTAATATTTAGTTTATAAATATTATCTGATATGAATGGTAGACTTTGAAGAGGTCATAAACAAATTAGGGAGGTAGTTCAATAGAAGTACTATGAGGGTGCCATCCCCTTAATAACATCTGCTCAGCCCCTGTTAATTTTCTACTAAAGTTGTCAGCTTATTTAGGGGTTGAATGAATCTTAAAGTATCTTTATTAAGTTGACTTTTTATAGTTTACTATTTGAATATATTTTACTTCGTCTGAATTTAATGTAATTATACTTAAATTGAATCAAGTGAAGCACGTGAACCGATTAACTTATTATTTCGGTCATTCGAAGAGTCGAGTTTTCTAAGTGTGGGTTATCAACCAGCTAACGTCTTGCCTATGTCGCATTCAAGCCAAACTGATGTAATGTAAGCTGTTCTTTGCCGCCAGTAGCATAGTAGGCGGGGAGACTGTGGGAAGGAGACAGTTTGTATGCGTTATGGGGAGTGAACACGATATCATTGTATATAGTGATAGTGCCATATACGTATATATTATATTTGTATTATATACATATGACTCAAATAGGAATATATTACATATGAGTGAAATATATGTATGTTTTAATCATATGATTCATACAATAACCAAAAATACATCCACCGTTCACACACCCCAAAAGTTGAAATTTAAGAATGTGATTTAAATAACGTATCAAAATTGATTTTTTTGGTATTGCAGTATTGTGTGACATATATTTTATGATAAGCGTTTATAAATTACTTCTGTTGTAATTTTACATATATCTAACATTGCTAATTAACAGCAAGCACTGTGTTCCGTAGTCTATCTCGTTCTGTCGCATGGTAAATTCTCTCGATGTGTTTGTCTCTTTCCCCCTTTTTTCTTTGAACAGGGCATCGTAAATAAGCAATAAAACAAAACAATCCAAACCCACAAAAGAAAAAGATGGATTTTAATTTATTAGCTAATAAATATTTCTAGTAACATAATTCTTTATCACTGTTCAGTCGGTTATTATATTGTTTTCTCTTTTTCACTACACTCTTGGATACGGCTCTAGGAAACTTAAGAAGTTGCTGTTATCTTTATATTTTCAGATTAGGTTTAGGTTTTCTTGCCGTGTCAATATTCGCCAATTATTAGCAGGTATATATTGATCATATGAGGCATGACAATAAGATAATATATTTAAATGATTTCCCATTATTGCCGGCAGCAAAATACTCCTATCACCCTTAACATTTGCGCCTAAATAACTTTTTATTCGATAAACTACAGAGTCGGGCATTGGGGTGGGCTATATTGAAACGGGGACTTCGTCTGCTTTCGAAACATAATTATAAATTTTTATAAATTGCTAGCTCGCTGTTTTACTTGCATTTAAAAAAAATTATAATACGTTTATTTTAATATTTAATTGAATACTGCTTCGCTATTTAATATAAGTGTAACACATTCGGTTAGTAGTTAGTACATTAGTAGGTAATTAATAGGTTCTAGTAATAAATATATATCTACTTAAGAGAGTACTACATAGAGAAACAATATTTAACAGATGTCTCTGAGCTATTTGTACTACGGATGCACATACATGGTGTTCTATGAACAATTATTCAGTTTCAACTTAAAAAAATATACGAGGATATTTCTCTAGGAGGTCCATACGTCAAAACATAAATAGTAAACATAGTGATTTCGTAGTAATTTGAAGATAATTCAATAGTGTCCTACCTACACGATAGTACAGAGCTAGCTAGTGTTTTTTGCCGCCATTCGTGAAAGGGGCGGGAGTATTGCTGAAGCGAGATGGCACGCGTCAAGTGCAGGAGGCGGAAGCATGGTAATCATCGGCTCGGCATGCTCGCAAATATTACTCGGAACAAAAGAATATTACTATGAAATCATATTATTAAGAACTTTCAATATTCTCATAATACCAATGATATATTTATTTATTTATTAATATATTCTGTAACAATATATATAGCAAATTTGTTATTAAGGTTTATAATATGAAGTTTTATGGAAGTTCGAAGATCGACGTTAAATTATTATAGAAAAGATTTCTGCAAATTTGAACGGAAATTGCTACACTTTCAAATACAGAACGCTACGAATGTGATCATATCCTCCAGTCTCTATGTACATACGTAGGTGTTAGATCTGGTAATGATAAGCTGTTCAGAGTTCACAGACAGTCTCTCAATATTGAACATGTGGAAATAAAGTTACTTTTAGCTGATAATACATTGGTGTTTATTGAAAAATTTAAGTTACTTTTGTATATATATTGTTAGTAATTAATTATATGACACTAACTCTACATTTTATTAACATTTCTCAATAATGATTATATCGTGGACTCTACATTCTATTTTCGACTTGTATATATATTTTTTGTGTATGTCCCTCGATTTCTCAGTCATTTGAGAATAAACATTTTTTTAAAATTAGATTTTTTTTTATTTGAAAGAGTATACTTCCAATTGTCAGGATCTGATAATGGAATTGGAGGAAAAATGAGGGTAATATTGACATTTTATAGATGCTTCATATATTTTTTTATAAAAAAAAATATTTATCATCATAAACCATCAGCCATCGTACAATTGAGCCTGATGATGACAGGATGAATATTATAGATACGTATAGAAGTCTAGTTGTGTACTACTGGATTATTCACGTATCATCTTGAGGGAAGGTACAATTTCTACACCCAAAATTCTTCCTTGCCCATATTAATTTCTATGCCAAAGATTAATAAGCAAACCAAATAAATATTTAAAAAATCTTTTCTTTTAGTGCCTACTAATGTCAAAACTAAGATCCATAAGTTTAATTTTTAAAAGAGTTTTTCTTTTGTTTAAAGGAAGTTTTTAAGTGGATTTTTATTATAGGTATGTATAAGTTTTTGTTTCATATCATGCGATCAGTCCTCCAACTGCGAATGGATTTTGATTATATTGACTTTTTTGAATGTTAGGTCATGTTTTAAAGCGGGTCTCATATAAATGTTACATCTGTGGGATGTTTTGGTTTGTTCAAGATCTATAAAATTCTAAGTAGTTATAAATGCCCTTATACATATTTGGAGTGGCTAAGCAAGCAAGCAAGCTAAGTAGTGAATGAGAACAAATTTAAATAAAAATTAAAGAGTAGAAAATAAACTATTATTATTTTTAACTTTCACCATTCATCATTTAATTTTCACCCTACAGAGATGCTAACAACTGCTGAAATAAGTTGTTAAAAGCATATAAAAAGCAGCATGATGAACAACGCATGGCTTAGTGGTCAGATATTGCAGCGCTTGGACGGCTTCCTTGAGGCGCGGGTTGATATCCCGCTTTAAAAACAATAATTGTATAGAAATATAAATTAACAATATATATAAATTAATAAATTTAGGTAAATAAAGGTGTATAAACACATTTCAATTTTGATATAACAATGAATGACAGTTTAGTCTTAGTCCAATATAATTTGTCCAACCGGAATGTTCAATTAGATTTATTTTCTATATTAGAAATCAAGATTAATTTATATAATATAATTCTTACGTGATTTTTTTATTAGGAAAACATGAAATACGAATATGGTACCACAACACTGACTGGATTGACTGTCGAAAAGGTATTTTCTTTTTGGTCCTTTATTTACAAAATCTACTCTCGTCCATCTTGAAGTAAAACTATATCTCCTTTCTATATATAATGACTTCAAAATCGCAAATAAACTCATACTCAGTAAGGACCAATTTATAAAATATATAAATATAAATAAACTAAAAATATATTAACAGAAATACAAATACCGGCCAGTTGAAAAGGAAAAAATCGATGATATTAGTCTTGCATCATTAGCTGGCACTGATCTCATACAAATTTCGGTGAGTCTAGTATCCTCAAAGTAACATTAATAATATTTACTTAATATGTCGTATATTTTGTCTCCAAAATTATGAACAATTTTTATAGAAATAACTACAATGTAACTAATAAAATTAAAATTAAAATTTTCATATTAACAAAGAAAATGCATTATAAACATGTACATATTACAACATGAATGCAGTTCAGCTTATTAAATGAATAATCGTGTAGTTCAAGCGAATCAGGCCGCAAGCAAAGCCGCGGGTGCATCGCTAGTTTAATATAAAGGTACACGTCTCCCCCTGAAATGTGTAAACTGGTACTCATATCACAAAATATCGCAGAAGTTGAACTGAAAACCTTTCTGAATTATCGATTAAAAATAATCTATTCTAGTCTAGTATAAGTGGTCAAATTAGTTCTGTCCAACGAATTAGTTACCCACTTAACTATAGAACACTGCAACGTAGGGATCTATATTTAACCATTATTTTGAAGTATCCGTGCATATGGATTTCGCAATCAATCATTAGACAACTAGCTAGGGTTGGCATAATTGTCGAATTAAAATTTCATTATGTAGTTAATAAAAACAAAATGTAAAAATATGAAACACAAAAATAATTATACATATTAACAAAATAGCTATTTACCATACTATACTTCGTGTTTCTACATCCACACTATAATAAATACTTTTTACACATATTTAATGATTGATTTTATTTACGAATGATAGTAGTCTGAGCAGTAGTGATGCGGTCCATATGGGAGGAATGCGTAATCAATGCGAGTATTTATTATCAATGTTATTTAATTTGATTTTAATACACCAATCTGGTGTAGAGTCTTGTCTTGTACACCACCGGTGTGCTCACAACAGGGCCCTCATGCAATCAGACGGGGAGGCAGGTTGCGGATAGCCGTACACCCTTTTTTTAATAGGGAGTGCTCTTTAGCTTTGGACTCGGTAAGAGGGCTACTCCAGGGATAGGGCGGGATACTCCCTCTGGGGTGATTCTTATTTCAAATATTTATTATTTTCCAATAATATGCTATATCATATTCTTTTGTTACTAATTATCAGTTTATAAAATTATAAAATTATCGGTATATAAAACCAGAGCGAGGAAAATACAAATAATTCATTCTCTCCAAATGGGAATCGAACCCACAACTGTGACGCTTATAGGCAGATGCTGTGTCGCTGCGCCACGTATATACTTTATTTACCATTATGAAATTTAGTACACATATGTAAATATACATATATATATATATATATATATATATATATATATATATATATATATATATATATATATATATATAATAAGCACTAAACACAGTATTGCACTTCAACGCCAACGAAATTTGATGTGTGACGTTAATAGACCAGCAAAAGCATAAGTAATAAGAATAGATTTTAAAAAGAACAAAGTAGCATAAAGACATCTAATATTAAACTCTAATAGACCGTTCAATTACAAGAAATATGAACATCACTTAATCAAAAGGTGTTCGACATGACGGGTTGAATTCGCCGTCTGGCTCCGTTTTAATTAAATACATATATATATATATATATATATATATATATATATATATATATATATATATATATATATATATATATATATATATAATAATCACTTTAGTATAGCACTTCAACGCCAACGACATTTGATGTGTGACGTTAATAGACCAGCAAAGCATAAGTAATAAGAATAGATTTTAAAAAGAACAAAAGTAGCATAAAGACATCTAATATTAAACTAATAGACCGTTCAATTACAAGAAATATGAACATCACTTAATCAAAAGGTGTTCGACATGACGGGTTGAATTCGCCGTCTGGCTCCGTTTTAATTAAATATTTATAGGAAATTCACCTTACCTGTGTTCCTTCCGTAAGTTGAGTTACAAATGATTTTGAAAAGAGTGCTAAATACAATTCAACACAAAATTTTACTTTGTACCTCTTGAATATGTAATGTGGTTTTAAAAGATCAGCAGCCTTGTGATATTTTCTTATATAAAAGTACCTTCACCTGATAAAGGAGGAAAAAAATTGAATCTTAATTTCAATGACAACCTTTCTATACTAATATAAGGGGGACAGATGTGTTACTTTTGGACCGGTTTAAACATATGTTTTACCATTAGATCCTTCTTTGGTCGCAGTTCAATATAGTTCTCAAGAATAAGATCTAATTCCGATTTAATTCTGATCCTTAATTATCTGTAATAGACATATGCGACAGAAAAAATACAAATAAAGTATCCTTATGATTTTTTGATAATTATAAAAAATGTGGGAGCTTGATAGCATTAGCACGTATGGTGCGTAAATTGTTAAAGCTGTGTAAAAATGATATATGACAGGATTGTTCCTCTTCAAAAGTTATAAATAAAAGTCCTCGAGAGAATATTTCTATCTCTTAAGAATAACCCACTATAAGGATTTTTATGTTTTACATATTACAAAAACAAAGGGATATTTACGAAAGTATTTTAAACAATACAGTATTATTACTTTTCCAAATAAATAGACTATATGCGCTTTATATATATGAAAATTGCCCCTTAAAGCGTATCAATAATATGAATATTTTAGAAAACATCACAGTTTTCAAATACGGGAGCGGAGTGGTCGTGGCGTCGTGCGTCGCGCGGTGCGTGTTTATTATACCTACGAGTATTATATTACAAGTGCGTTGATTTCGGGAGTTACTGGTTCGAATTTTTCTTAATTGTCCATCTAATGTAGATTTCACAATGTTTATTAGAATCAGAATTTTAATGAATATGCGTTTCTTTTATATGCATTGTACAGCGGGACATGAAGTCTAAGTCTTAGGAGCCTCAACAAAAGGTTAGTAGATCCCACTATATGCTATAATATAAAACATAATATGTAACTATGGTAATATAAATGGATAATGGAGTTATAATAAAAATATTGCCAAAGCGGGAAGCTTGAAAGATTGCACATATATGTTCTAATAAGAAGTTAGTGCAGTCTTCTATCATCTTCTTCTACTTCTATGAAGAGATTTTATAATACAGGTACATATATATTTATAATATAAAGGAAAAAGAACATTTTTATATCCGTATACTAAACCTAGTGAACTCTTATCCAAATTAAATACTTAATTATTGAAGGTGGTTATGAAGAATTAAATTAAATCAATTATTCAAACCGATATATTTAATTTTCGATTTCACGATTTCAAAACTTATTACTTTTGAAATATAATATGTATATAATATATAATATGTATTAGTTTTGATATATAATATGATAAGTGAAACAGTTGTCGCTTTATTTTAAAACGTTGCGATATATAGAATAACAAACTTACATTAGATAGATAAGAAGAAAGTAACGTTACAAAATATGTATAAGAATTAAAAATTATATAAGACATTTCTATATAAAATGATTTAAAAAAATAATTTAATGGTTAATATATTGATAAAATAGAAGCTAAAAATCTCATTCGAAGAATTTTTGTCTGTCTTTTTAATAGAATATAAATAAAAACTACTGAATTGATGAATTTCGGGGTCAGTACTTTAGTTTAGTCAGTTTCAAACATATTAAAAATTCGATTATTCGCGAATGAAGCAAAGTTATTAATTGATTTTCAAGTTTGCATTAAAACATTATTGAATTTTTCGAATTAATTATTTATAAAAAGGAAAATTCAAATAATAGTTTGTTAATTTAATATAAATATTATTTTAGCATTGGCAACATTAAAAAATATAAAGTCACACTTTAGCCTATATTTGAATGACAGTGTGCATAAAAGGTAAATAATGTTGAAATTATTTGGACCAGAACCTCGCAAGTGTTTTGAGAAATTAGAAAGGAGTAATTGTTTTAAATTTAAAAAGATATTTGTATGCCTACCTAATACATATATACATATATTTTTGATACAATATACAAAATATTGTATATAAGATTTCCAATAATATATGATTATAATTTGGAATGAAAGTATATACATACAATATTTGTATAATATATTAAAGTAAATCCGAGTGTCTCTAACAGTACATTATAATCTCATAATTGAGCCTCAGTTTAAATGAGCGTGAAAGATTTGCAAAATTGATTGAAATTTTGTATCACCACCTAAAACCGTAATACTATTTCGCGTTTAAGTATTTGCCGTCCACGCTTGCTCAGGTTAACGACGTTACTTGTAAATCTATTACCTGTCCAGAGGCGAGGTTTTATCAAAATTAGAAATATGCATTTTGATTTATAATTTGACTTTAACTATTATGTTAAATTTTAACTGCTGACTAGCAACGCGTTCGCGACTTCGGCCGCTTTAGTACTCGGATTTACTTAAATATTTATATATATATATATATATATATATATATATATATATATATATATATATATATATATATATATATATATATATATATATATATATATATATATATATATATATATATATATATGTATATATGTAGGTATACAAATATTTTTTAAATTTAAAAACAATTAAACGGTCATTTTATATGCAATATTTCAGTAAGTGGACTCTTTTCTAATTTTGTACGCGATTTTCCCTTTCAAATCACTTCTCTATGAAGAATAATGTTAAATATATGATGATTAACGAAAATTACCTTTTATATTCGATGTTTTATATGACCAGAAGGTACTCGAGCACGGTAAATCCCTCTTTAAATACTGGCACGACTTTTGCGAGCTACTATATGTAGAAACAATTACTGTTTTTCGTGGTGCACTTCTACTTCTACTAATCGGGAAGAGTTTGGTGCCATTAACAGCGTTCCGTACCATAGAAGCGAACTCGTTGTACATGTCTCTGACAATCTCGACATAGGACCATACACACGGACGAGGCAAGCAGTCAAATACCTCACGCAGAGCTCTCTTCTTTTCCTAGTTCGCCTCCATCAAAGTTCTGAGGGCATAAATGGCGTCCTTAGTACCTAATCCTTGCTAAAAATCTGCATTGATATTTAGAGATGGTGTTTTCGTGGCGGAGTCAGATCGGAGTTTAGGTGTTCAAGATACGGTTTTTACGGATTTAAAAGGGCAGTAAGCATAAGCACATCAATAGAACGCCCACAGCCCGCCCACCCAACGATTTCCACGCCTCGATCGTTAGGTCCTACCGCTTTTTCGTCAATGGCTATTTCAAGATTAGTCAAGGGTAATTAGGGCAATAAATCCGACGTGAGGAGGTGGTTTGGGTTACATACACTAGTGTGTATTACATTACGTACCCAAATATTATGTTTGCTATATCACCGATCAGCTACATGAATTATTTTATTTAAATTTAATATTTAATTTGGATTGTTTCTATTAAATTTTATTACAGATGCTACAAGATAACCTCACGTTAAAGGTATGTTTAGTTCAACCACAATTAGACGCAGCCCATTGTTGTCGCTGGAATTATATCAAACAGTTGTTGTTAATTACTTGAGATGGACACCAAATTTTTATTTTAGACACAAGGCCAAATTGAATATCGCTGTTAGATCGAGCTTGCTGTTCCATATGATTTGTTTTCTTAATGACATTTACAAATGTCTTCTGTAATGATATAGTATCTTCCTTATGTTTATCAATCACGTCCAAACATGTGTCAATTTGCTTTTTCATATCATCATTCATCATATGGAGTACTTAGATGCGAATCATGGGTGTAAGTCTTCAACATATTATATGCACTTTTAAGATAAGAGCTGGCGGTCGAAGTAATACTTTAATTGATGTTGATTAACAACTTAGGGCTTTTTGTCTTTAGAATTTAATTGACTATTTAAATTACACGCTCGGCTATTGATTACGATATTTTGGTAATTTTGGACTCACATACATTGGACTGATTGTTGATAGATATTTTTTCATCATTAATACCAGCTTTAGTTTTACTAGTTTATAAAATACATCCAGCTACATTGTATCCTTTTATTATTTATATTAGAACATCTGTGGTACCAACTTTATTGCATTTTAAACTTTAAATAAAATCTTTTTTTAAACCGTTCCCATTGTATTTATTTATAATATCGTAATAATGTTTCGTAATCAAGTAGAATAATTTTCTTTATATATATCACAAGTATCATACGAGATATTTTTGAATCGGTTAGGTCATTCTCATCCTAAATAGGCCACCTATTGGCTGATTTGTGTAACATTTTAAGTACGGATAGATTTTTTTCTTATGCTAAAGAAATTACGCAGCTCTGTAATATTATTAACTTATTATGATAAATTGCCATTCATTATACGTGTCATGTTATTTCCTGTTTAACTTAATGTGGTAATCGAGAGTAGAGACACTATACGTTACTGTGGTTGCTACCACCTGTCAACCACAGTTACAGAACAGATGGCGTTATCGTTATTCATCATGAATAAATCATGAATCATTTTACTAATAAGTAAATATAATTATGTTAAATTTAAAAAGCATAATATTTTAAATTTATAGAGGGATGCTCAACGCCTAACTGGGACGTCGAATTTCCAGTATTCTATAAGCCACCTGGTGGTTAGTGTCCAATTCAATCAAATCAAGGGGGATTCCTTATTGTGTAGGTGGCGGTCTAACGATTTTGTATTAAAAAATAACACTTAACGCTTAACAATATAGGTCACCTGGATGTGCAATTATAAATCAATAGTGACGCGCACCTGTGCATCTCCATCGGTATAAGTCAATGAACTTTTTTTCACTTAAATGTAACATATTTTTTGAAAATGAAGTTAATGATCACTCCACGTCATCTATCGTCAAATAGAAATGAGGTGATGAACTGAGGTGAACTTCTAAATCAAAAGCGTTGTTACTATTTTGTCTTTACAGTAGTAGTTTTTTTTCATTTCATATTTTATTCGCTTATTGTGGTTATATAAAATTCTTGTCTAGTCGTAAAATAATAAGAACGACCTTCACAAACGCCATCTTGTGGGATATAGCCATGGTGGCGCAGTGGGCCAGCGTCTGACTGTATTTGCGATGTTTGTGGGTTCCATACCGCACCATATACATTTTAACGCTATAGCAAAACAAAGTTTCAGTAAAATAGTAATTTTACGGAAATATTTATTTTTATCTTTATATTTTAATAAGATAAGGCAGACAAACTACCACATTGTAAATATACTTATAACAATCGTTTATATTTGTTTCAAACACTATTCCTTGTGCTAATGATTTATATTTAATATTGAAATGATTTTACTATATTTTAAGACTATCGATATTT